>ML685867.1:1958619-1979943 GCA_007922175.1 Pelusios castaneus
TCACTTTATCTTCAATTAATGCCTATAATTTCTGTCTTGTGAGTTTTCCCCAAAAATTTATTCTGAAAAAGTTTTTCACACGGCTTGAAAATTTTGCACACAAGCCACCAAACCTAGAGGGAACATTGGCTACTAGTTGCGTACACAACAGCAGGCCAGCAGGCTAACATCGGTCAGTCCCACACTCTGGGCCTGGCCGGAGCCCACAGCACCAACAAAAAGTGTGTGGATGCATTACTGCCTGCCACCCAGTACCCAGAAACACAGGCCAGCAGCAGACGTGATAGCTACGCATTCACGTTTTTTTCTAATTATAATACGGCCCCCCAACAGTCTGAGGGACCGTGAACTGGCCCCCTATTTAAAAAGTGTGAGGACCCCTGCTGTAAGACCTCACAGGTTGTCTTTCAGTATATTAGCGGCCTGCATAGTTAATAAAACTTAACAGTTTTTACCTTGTATTTTTATTTCTTTGATATATTCAAAAATTTACTGTTTACTGCACTATTTTCAGTGTTATTTCTTTATGACACGACGGACATCAATAGGAGTTCCGGTACCTTTTTTTTTAGAAAAAAAGCACTGCAGATTTCTGTGTGGTTTTTTTATTTTGTGATAAACCCTTGAGGTTGTACAGTGGCCTTCAGATCTGGGAAATGTACTCAGTGATACCGTTAAATACAAGCTCGAACAGATTGTTTAACATAAGATGTTAACACATATTTCAACAAGGGACCATTCAAGGTGAAGTGGCCATTTAACACCTCTCTGGGTATAAGGGGAAAAAGAAAGGGGAAACAGTTGGGAGAGGGGTTAGTGGATTATAAATTCTTGTAAAAAATCTGGTGTCTCTGTTCAGTTCATGATTTTTAGTGTCTAGCAAAGTTACGAATTTAAGGTCCCAGGCTCCTCTTTTGAAGATGTTAAGCAGATTTCCTGTGAGGAGGAGGACAGAAAGGTCAGATTTAAAGTGTTTACCCGCAGATGACGGGTTGTTTTTGTCTTTTATTTTTCTGGGTGGATTCAGTGATCAGAGCAATGATTGTCTTGTTTCACCCACATTTAGTAAACCGGATGAGACACACCATGTTGGGAGAAGTTCCAAAGGGGTAGCCGTGTCAGTCTAGTTCAGCAAAGCAAACTGGGAATCTTGTGGCACTTTTAATTTGTTAGTCTTGTTTGTTGTGTTGTGATATGCATATATAGAAACCATGTTCTTCAAAAGCGTATTGTGGGGGCTGTTCATCATCATAGAAGTGGAGATATGGTTACAGGTTTTGTATCTATTTTTGTCAGAGTCTGATGCCCCTTTGAATTGGTGTATCCTAACCTGTGCGGAGCTTGCTTCTGATGATGATGATGATTAAGGCCCGTTAGACAAAATCCTGGCTGGGGTGATTTAGTGGGAGTGGTCCTGCTTTTTAGCAGGGGGTTGGACTAGATGACCTCGTGAGGTCCCTTCCATCCCGATTATTCTATGATTCTATGTACTTGGAGAGTTTGGGGGGTTGTTTGAAGGCCCAAAGAGGGGGGTTCAAGAAAGATTTTTTCAGAGTGCAGTCCCCACCAAGCATTTGTCTCTCTTTCCAACAGGAGAAGGTACAATAAAAGATGTTACATCACTCACCTTGACTGTAAATGCTGGGGCCAACATGGTCACAGCACTCATACAATAAATAAGTTGACCATCTGTTCCCATAGTCCCAAGGTATGTACGTTCTATATCAGAGTTTATGAACATTGCTAATTCTTGCAGTTTTCATAATCCTCCTCCATTTTTGCCAATGCACTATTAAAATCTTGTTCTCCTTGAGCCCTTTGATTTCCTTAGTTTCCATTGTGAAATCCTGGCCCCCTTGAAGTCAATGGAAGTTTTAGGTGCTGCTTTGATTTTTGGAACTGAATACTGCTCAGACACAGTTCACTACTGCACAGCTTTTATGCTCAGTCCTTTTGGTTCCTATAAGCAAACATTTGGGGGTTATGTGGTGACATGTGGGCTTTCCAGAGGTACCTGCACTAGTTGGTACCAATCAGGTTTGGTTTCCCAATTCATACCCACTTTCATATTTAGTCTTCTTAAAAGAAAGTAATGAATAGAGACAGGGCAAATGGACTGCACATGAAAAAAAATGTTTTAAAAAAAGCATAAAGATATTTTACATTTCAGCAAAATTTCAGTGGAACATTAAGCCTAAAGGAGATTCACTTAGATTACAGAAAACATGCTGTCTTTATGGATGAATGTCAAACAGTGAAGCGCAGGCACCCCCTGCGCATCCTCATTGTTGGAGGCACTGGGAATCTGCCTCTTTTCAATTCTATCTAATGTTTACATGGTATGCAGTCTTCTTTAAAAGACTGAATATTGTCTTGTTCATAATGTGCAGGTTTAGAGACTAAATCCATCCCATGAAACTATTAATGACATTCCTACCCTTCTCTATTATTGTCATTATAGTAAGGAAATAAACATGCATCCCCTTCTTTATTCCTTCATTTTTTTCTCTGTTAGGGTATTATTCATTCACAGCAGTCTATAGAAAGAAGAATTACAAGCATATGTTCTGTATCCTTTTTGCACCTGTAGTCCTGCAATTTAACTGATCTTTGTCAGAATGTCCAATGCATTTGTATTTCAATATACCTTAAAACAGAGGTTTATTTTCCAGTTGTATTTCCAAAAGATTCCAGAGATAGTTTTTGTATATTCTATTCAGAATGACATGAAAATTATGATGAATGAAACCTCTTTAGTGCTCTTTAGTCTAAATAGAAAAGGTACAAGGACATAGATTTCAGCTGTAAATAGAACTTGCTTGTTGATTACTGACTATGAAGAATGCTTCGCAGCACTGTACATTTTCTATACCATTTTAATATGTTCCTACAAAGATCTACATAGGATATTTTCTGTCCATTTCTAAAAAACAAAGTGATTCTCTATTTTCAACATTAAAAATTCAGGTCTGTGTTTTGATCTCAGAGGCATGGGGCAAGTTTCATTCAGCCTCAGAAAAATGACAATTTGCAACAGCCTTGCCTTCCTCAGATAAGGCTGCATTTACGGGAGACACAGTGATATACAACTACAGGCTTGGGAGTAGAATCGGGGCTCACTTGGGCTACAGAAGACAGGAGGCCAGATTTTGTCAGGTAGGAAAGCTGGAAGGGGGTGAGGGACATTTTGTTCCCTCCTAAGGCCCCATTGAGAGTTAGGAGAGTCTAATTAACTCCACTGGTAGAGGGTCCTGAACTGACCTTACTCAAGTGGAGAACTTGCCTAGTGGTGCTCTGCATTACTGATCCCCTAACACACCCCATCTGTGGTGATGGGAGAAGTATCTGCCCTGTATCTCCATCAATGGTGAGTTCACCTGTACCAGGAAAATTCCCTGCTAACCATCCCAGAGCAATCAGACCTAAGGAATAAGCAAACAGAGGAGAAGGCACAGCAGTCCACCCCACATCCTCTTTGCCCAGGATAAAAATAAGCCAAAGGATTATGGTCTCAGCCCCCCAATCATAGGGCAGCACAGCTGTATGGGGGGCTCAAGAGGTAGTAGGCATGCTCATTCTTTATGCCAGAGGGCTTCTGGAGGCATTCTGCACTGAAGTCCGTATAAACTGAGGACTTACTGTTGTTGTTTTTTAAAGGGCTTTTTGCTTCTGAGCTCATCGGCATCATCCTTGAAATAGAAAGTAGATTTTCTACCCCTCTTTTTACTAAAAACTGATGGCCTGTCTTCTCCCACTCTCAGCTCAGACACTGGGAAAAAAAGAGGGATTGTGAAGGCTGGGAACGGAGTTAACTACTACACTCAGCTGGCTTAGTCAACAAGGTACTGCATTTGACCTCAGATTAACCTTGAAAGCATTGGCTGGAGGGAACAGTTTTATAGCTGTCATACAACAGTTACATTACAGCCCTTACTAATCATGTTGATCTGGTAGTTTATGAGCCAAAAGGGAGCACTACTGAAAGAAAGAACAGACCAAACCAACCGAACGGCACCTCATCGCTCAAACAAGAAACAGCAAAGCAAACCAAAATAGAATGACAGAAAAACCACTTCCCTTATTAAATGAACATTTTCATTCCACCATTTATGGCTGTCACGCTGCATTATTTTTCATACTGAGCAATAAATATGGTTTATGGTACTTGCCTAAGTAATGCAGATTCTCTTCTGAAAGGTTTTTCATTTCAAAATGTGCTGTGTTGTTCTATGAGGGCTATGATTAGGTGGCTAATGTAATTGCCTTTTATTACAGGTCAGCTGGTATGAATTCCATCACCAGTAATGGGGAGAACTACATTAAGATAAAGCTGATTGGAAGGAATCATTACAGGTTATTAGCATAAAGATCATTCATTTCCCAAAGCTCACACTAGATAAATATGCATGAGTATTTAGTGGAAATTATGTCAGTTTAAACAATTTTGTGAGCACATCTTTTTTTCCTTTGCTGCCTTGCATTAGACAAATGAAAACTGATCTCACAGTAAGAATATATTTGAAAGATTGAAAGGTGAAAAATCTCAAAATATTTTTGACAAGAAAACTAGACAATAATTATTTATTTTTCTTTGAAAACTGATATTATCATGATGAAATTAATAACTCATATGAATTCTGGTTAAGCTTTATTCCTAATCTATGGTTATATTATTGTTCATAAATAATTACAGTAACTTGCACTTCTGTTTTATGAGAGCTGATTAAAAATTTGAATTTTCATCCTGCAGGAAATTACCTACTTATGGACTTTAAGGTGAGAGGGGACCGGTGTGATCATCTAGTCTGATCTCCTGTGCATTGCAGGCCACAGAACCTCACCGACTCCTGAAAAAGACCTCTCAGCTCTGGCTGATTTACTAAAGTCATCAAATCTGGGTTTAAAGACTTTAAATTACAGAAAATTTACCATTTATGTTAGTTAAAACCTGCAAGTGAACCATGCCATATGTTGTAAAGGAAGGCAAAACACCCCCAGGGTCTCTGCCAATATGACCTGGGAAGAAAATTCCTTCCTGACACCACATATGATAGAACATTAGACTTGAGCATATAGTCAAGACCCACCAGTCAAGTACCTGGAAAAGAATTCTCTGCAGTAACTCAGTGCCTTCCCCATCTAGTGTCCTCTCTCTAGGAACTGGGAACCAGGAACATAGGATCACAGGCCTTTACAGGCAGGCCTAAATATCTATATTCTAACAGTCACCAAGCCGGGAGGGATTGTAAGCCCTTTGCAGGATGGGACTAGAATTCAAAAGAACTGTGATAAATTGGAGAATTGGTCAACAATTAATTAAAGGTAAGGGCAGAGTACTTCACTTAGAAATGGAAAATCAGATGTGCAACTACAAAATGGGGAATAACTGGCTAGGTGGTAGAACTGCTGAACACAATCTGGGAGTTATAGTGGATCACAAATAGGATATGAGTCAACAATGTCATGTAAACAAGGTTAATATTATTTAAGATCTATCAATTGGGATGTTATACAAAGTGGTATTTTTGGCCTGTAATATACAGGAAGTCAAACTAGATGATCTGGTGGCTCCCTTCTGGCCTTGTGCTCTGTGATTCTATTCTTTTTAGAAGTAATCATTTTAGCAGAAATATCCAACTCCTGAAAACACCACTTTTTTTTTAAGTACATTCAGCTGCCTGTCTATACACTTTCTTTCCTGTGAACAGATCTTCTTTTATTCCAGAGCCCCTTTTAGTTATCTGACCATATGTCTATTTTGAATATGACCACTCATGTAACTATGAGCAATGTTTTGATTGTTTTCCTGTTGGTATTTGATATATACAGAATTTTCCCCCTAAAATTGTTCAAAAGACATTTAAAGAAATTATATTTATTTTTAAATAAATTTGAAAATTGTATTGTGCATCTATGATACTTCGTTGATTTGATGCTTTATGGCAGAACTTCTTTAAAACAACCCCCAAAATAGCATACTCTTCAGAGAAAGCATCAAATGTGTCATATTTTCAGATGGTGTTTGTAACAAAATGAACATTCATTATAGTCAAAAGTATTTTTTAATATCATGCTTCATAATAAGAGGATGATGAAGTTAAGCACAAGGTTTGTTGACTAATAGGTTAAATCCAAAAATAAAATTGGCCATAGATTTTGTGTATTCAAATTCTATTTTTAAAAACACATAAAATAAGTCATCATGCCAAGACTTATGCCAGCATAATGAAACCAATGGGACTACAAGGGCATAAAACTGGAATAAGATGGAATCAGATCCACTATTTGCACTCTATTATAAAAGTAAGAATCCTTATGTTCCTTTATGTATTAAACTTTTGAGGTAGCAAAAAATAAGACATTGTGAACCGAGAGGAAAAGGGGCATATCTTTGCCTTGACTATAGAAGCAGAGAACGCTTTAAAGTCAATGTGAATTTTCAACATGCATCCAAAGCTGATTATACAGTAGTGTAATTATAGAGTAATATTTTGATAAATATTAACTTCAAAGGCTAAATCCTCATCTGGTATACATCAATATATCTCCATTAAAGTCAATGGAGCAAAACAAATTTATGCCAGCTGAGGATCTGGTTCTAAATGTTCTATATAAAATGCAAGACTCAAAAGATCACATCGAATATTCTATTGGAATCCTATATATTTGATAAACCAGATTTAATGAAATTACACATGCATACATGATAAGTAGTGATAATGGTAGTAAGTAGTTAATTCTACTAACATGCACTAACACCACTGGTTTTGAAAATGTACCTTTGTTTTTGAAACTATGGTGTCTCACGATTTACATATTAGAGAACAAATATTAAATTGAATTTTTTTTTCTGTACTATATCACCCCAGAAAATTCATGAGTGAACAGTGAAGTAAAAGAAAAGACTTTCTGCAGGTGAAAGGCAAAGGATAACTAACCACTATGGAGCCATGAAACTTAATATTCACTTGACTGTACATAACTGATGGACCTCAGCCACAAATTTCACATCAGGAATTATACCCCAATTCATCAAAGCATTTATAGCACCTAAATGGATCCTTACAGTTAAGAATATGCTGCCTATGTCTACACTGGCAAGTTAGTTCAAATTAAGGAAACTTAATTCGAACTAACTTAAGCCATGGCTACACTAGGCTTTCATTAGTTCGAATTAAGGGCTTCCTTAATTCGAACTAATAAATTTGAATATGCTATTAAACTAAGGGTTAATTCAAACTAGTTAGTTCGAATTAACCAATGTGGCAATGTTAGTTCAAACTAATTGCTTAGTTTGAATTAACCAGCCCATTGAGCTCAATGCAATTCGCTAATTTGAACTAAGCAAGTGCCATAAATGACACTTGCTTAGTTCGAACTAAATTTTGCTAGTTCAAATTAAGTTAATTCGAACTAACTAAAATTAGTTTGAATTAGTTAGTTCGAATTAACTAATTCAAACTAACTTTAGTAAGTGTAGACATAGCCAAAGATATTTTCTGAATCAGATCTTTGGATCCAAACTCCTACAAAGGTTGGGAAGTTGTAGTTACATGGGTTTGGATTGGATCCATCTCCACCCTGTAGTCCATCAGGGAAGGTGAGCTCCAGCAATAGCCACAGCAACATCAGTTTATGAGAGTGAGCCCTTTTTATAGAGAAGATGGACATTACTGTTCACCTTTCAGATCCACCAATATTTTCATGAGAATTAAAGAGGAATTATGAACATATTTGAAGCAATATCACTCCTGAGTCTCACTAGAACAATACCCAGAGTAGAATTAGCTATAAAATAGAAATTTCAATGGGCAAAGAGTAATAGAGGAAGGTGGAACTAAAGAATAAAGGGCAGAGATCTTGGGATTTGCCAAAACAGATCAGACAATTTGGATATCAAATGTAGTGTCTGAACTCTGACCGTGACCAATATCTGATGCTTGAGAAGAAAGAAAGTTTCCCAACCATTAAGCTGAGGTGGCAATATGTTCCAGTGAATAAGGGGGACTCTGGGGATCAGGAAATCTGGTTGCTAATCTTGGTTGTAGTAGTTCCCTGCTGTGTGATCTCGGGCATGTCATTTCATCTTTCTGTGGCTCTGTTTCCCCTCCCACCCTTTGTCTGTCTTGTCTATTTAAATGGTAAGCTCTGTGCAGCAATTATTTCTTGCTGTGTGTTTCAACAGCGCTTAATACAATGGAGCCCAGGTCTCTGAGGCCTCTATGCTTTACTATAGTATAAATAATAGAACACTTCACAGCACTGTGAGGGGGATGAGGGAAGAGAGTACCATTGTACATTAGTTTTTGCCATGCAATTAGAAAATCAACATCTTTTGTGTGGGATTGGGGGAAAAAAATCTTTATATCTAAAGGGAGCAGCTGTGCAATCTGTTGTTTGCACTATGGAGAGCCAGAAGTCCATCCATTATAAGCTGGGTTACAAATCCTCACAAGAAGCCCTTACCTCTTCAAGTCTTGCTGGTGTGGTCCACGGCCAGTAGAGAAATTTTACCCCACTGCGAGGCCATTGGAAGAAATTATGGGACTCAGAAAACTGCCAGCATTAATCATGTTATGGAAGTTTTGCTAATGCATCTTTGCTACATCTAAACTAAATAGCAGTTTCCCTTAATGACATTGAAGCTGGATGGAGCTCTAAGTCATAGTAGGAACATTGATTCATTGCAATAATTCCACTAGCAGTACTTGAGGGCTTCAGGGCTCCACTAACTATCTAGGTTTTCAGACAACAGAGTCCTGTGGCACTTTTAAAGACTAACAGATTTATTTATTGCATGAGCTTTCATGGGAGAAAATCCCACTTCGTCAGACGCTTTGAAGATGGGAAAGTTGTAACTTTCCCATCTTCAAAGAGTCTGACGAAGTAGGATTTTCTCCCATGAAAGCTCATGCAATAAATAAATCTGTTAGTCTTTAAAAGTGCCACAGGACTCTGTTGTCTTTCTACAATAGACTAACACGGCTACCCCTTTGGAATTTATCTAGGTTTTAACACTATTCCCCACCCCCATAGTACCAAAGAACCTCACAGTAATTGATGTACAAATCCATACCATGGCCCTGCGAGAGAGGAATGCATTAGTTCTCCTCCCGTCATTTTTGTTTCAGATACAAGGTGACTATGTTAATAAAGGGGAGTAACCCTTGCTCTTTTTAAAAAAAAAAGATTTATAACTTCAACTTGGGTATTCCATTTAGGATGGGATTGGATTCATGGGCTGCATCTACACTTGTAAATTAAGTTGACTTAAGCTTGCTTAAGTGGACTTAATTTACCATGCGTCTACACTAGAGTTTTCTTAAGTCGACTTAAGCAGCTTGCTTAAGTCGACTTAAGGAAAATAAAGTTGACTTAATGAAAATTAAGTCAACTTTATTAAACCTAAAATTACTTCAATTTAAGGCTTAACTCGACTTTTTAAAGTTGAATTAAGCCAGTGTAGACGTGGGGTAGCCCTAAGTTGACTTAGGGCTACCCCAGGACTACACCAATGCCCTCCCTGCTGGGGGGGTACAGGGGGAGCCTGGCATGCCCCCCCACAGGGCAGGGCCGAGCCCTGCCCACCCTGCCCCTATGCCCTGCCAGGGTCCCCCTTTGCCCCATTGTACCTATGTACAATGGGGCAAATGCTGAGCCCCCTGTTCCCCCGTGGACCTGCCCTAGGTCCCCCTAGCTCCTAGAAGTCAACCTAGGCATCCAGTGTGGATGCTCTAGGTTGACTTTGTAAGTTCCCCCCAAAGTCGACTTAAAATTTAAGTGTCGACTTAGTTAAGTCGACTTAGTTAAGTCAACTTAAATTTCCAAGTGTAGACATAGCCATGGGTTCTAACTTGGTTGTACATGGCTTGTGAAACAGCCATAAGAAAATAGTGTCCTTTGGTAACAAAATGGTGCTGAATCTATTTGCTTCACACTTGACTGAATTTCTTTCTTTGACGTGGGGCGCTGCTTAATAATAAATACCATTATTTCCTTGTTTCTTGTCATGAGCATTATGCAATGATTTCTTTCTCAAAACAGTGCTATATCTATCTATCATCTATTTCTTGGGCACCCATCACTGTGTAATAGCATCATTTATTAAAAGTGTATTTTAGTGTATAATTCCCCTCACACACACACACAAAATTGGTTAAAGTGAAGTTAGGGCAAAGGGTACACCTCAGAAGTTTGAGTGCATATTTTCTTTATATTATTTTAAACTCCAATAAAGTGGTAGAAACCCTCAAAAATGCAGAGTTAAGGAGCTGTATTATTTGTAAAATGCTGTTGTCTAACAGCCCCAGCCATATGCTAGGAGGTTTACAAACACAGAACATAATCATGGTCCCTGCCCCAAGGACCTTGCAGTCTAAGCAAGTATCCACTATTGTTTAACTCTGCCTTCATAGTGATGAATTTAAAAAATAAATCAGGAATTCATAGTACTGTATTTATAACAAATAGTTTAATTGTATCAGGGACAACACAGACTACCATGCCTTCTATTTAACCATGGTTACAGACAGTTCCTGTCCTAAAGAGCTCACAATATAAAAGTATTGTTATGAGCTGGGTGAAACCTTGTTCATGGGTTGAATTAAAACACAATTGAAATGGATAAGTGTGAACACACTGTCAATTAACATAAACTGCCACCTAGGACAAAAGGAGTGTGTGAATGTGCCAAAGAGCTTTTCTTTGAATAGTGTGGTGGGCAGTGGATATATGTATGTGCAGGAGGGAGGGAGCAGAAGCTGAGATCAGACAAGAACATAAAGAAAGGCAGAGAGCAAGAAAGTCAAGCAGGAGCCTGTAAACACAATGTGACCATGAAAAATCAAGGAAGAGCTTTTGGATCTGGTGTTGGTTAACAAAGTTTGCGGTCTGTAACTTAAGAAACTGCTCCTTTTGTTCTTGGTTCCGACTGAGTTCAGAGAAGAAGGTCATTGTATGCTCTCAGGTGCATGGAGGGCAGGTGCAAGGGGAGAAAACTGTCAGGGGTACAGAACTCTTCAGCCCCTGGACCATGATGGCAGTGGGGGAAAGAGCTAGGGGAGTGTGTGGGGAAGTGGACGGGAAGAGTGAACCCCTGTCAGGGTAGGGGAGAGTGAGCTTTTCCTGGACTGAGGCTGTGGGGCACAGAATGTACTCTTCAAAAAGGAGTCAAATTTAAATTTCTGTGCATGTCCTTTTATGTTTTTTATAAAGATCAAGATTGCATCAAACAAAATACCAGTCCCCATCAATTTCTACTTCTAGTTGAAACACTCGCAGGGCCCTAAGCTTTGACAAGCAACTCGGGTCAAATTTTGAGGCAACAGTATGAAAATAATGAAACACTGAAAATGAAAGTACTGTTTGCTTTCTTAGTTAGCCGAAACTTTTCTTTTTTTTTTATTACCCCTAATTCATTGTTAGACATAATTTCAGATCTGAAAAATATTTGCAAACACTCTGTTTTATTTGGTTTGGAAAACGGAGATGGCAGAAACCTGAGTTTCTATTGGAAAGCAGTGTGTGTGTGAGGTATTTATCCATATTCCCTTATTTGTTAATAGGATTTGTGCTTTTATCTAATTGGCTGCTGTTATGATCAAGGTATATATTCAGAGAAAGTTAGATAAAACCAGAACATCCTCTTTCTGAAATGTTGCAATGAAACACTACTTTATTTCTTAGAAACCAGAACACTAACACACAGGAACCAAAACAAGGGAGAGACTGAAACAGCGCGTCTCGACTTGTAAATTAAGTCAACTTAATGAAAATTAAGTCAACTTTATTAAAACTACTTTTACTTCGACTTAAGGACTCCACCACTGCCCTTCCTGCTGGGGGGAGGAGGGAGGGGAGTCACAGGGGGAGCCTGGTATGCCCCCCCCAGGGCAAGGCAGAGCCCTGCCCACCCTGCCCCTATGCCCTCCCAGGGTCCCTGTCCCTCTTTGCCCCATTGTACCCATGTACAATGGG
This sequence comes from Pelusios castaneus, assembly GCA_007922175.1. Taxonomy (NCBI): domain Eukaryota; kingdom Metazoa; phylum Chordata; order Testudines; family Pelomedusidae; genus Pelusios; species Pelusios castaneus. The sequence goes on from ML685867.1 coordinate 1,970,596, forward strand.
GCAAAGGCTGAGCCCTCTGGCACTGGGCAAGGGGTGCCCCTCTGCCCCCGTGGACCTGCCCTAGGTCCTCCTAGCCCCTAGAAGTCGACCAGGCGTCCAGTGTAGATGCTCTAGGTCGACTTTGTAAGTTCCCCCCAAAGTCGAATTTAAATTTAATAGTAGACATGCTAAGTCAACTTAGCTAAAGTCGACTTAGCTAAAGTTGACCTAAATTTACAAGTGTAGACATAGCCAAACAGAGTGCTTCTGAACTCAGAAATGTACTGTTCAACCTGTAGGCTGGTTGTTTGCAGACTGACAGCGCAAGACCCAGATCATTGGCTTCTTCCCTAAAGCGCTCCCTCCCCTGTAAACAGGACCAGGAAACTGCTTGCATTTCCAGTGGTATTTTGTACTTTAAAAATAATTATCAATACACCAGAGATGCTTTTTACATGAAACATCCCATCTTCCAACTGCCTGCTGAGTGACTGAAAGCTTCAGAATTTCAAAGATACCGGAGGATGAAAAAGACAGAATATTCAGTTCATAGATCACTGACAGGCCAAGCTGAAATTCTTGTGCAATGAGCCATGTGATTATGCCACGCTTTTCTCTGTCCACTTACATAATAATGAAAATCATTTAATTTGAAATTCACTGTCTTATTGTCACCTCAACCTTTTGTTAGCATCTGCCTCAAAAGCTACAGTTGAGTTTATGTGACAGTCAGACTCAATGTAGCAAAGACAGAGCTAGAAAAAACATTAAAGATCCAGTATACAGTTCTTAGCATGATGATCAATCCCAGGTTCATGAAAAGAAGAATGCTGCAGAATCCAGACAAAAATGCAGATGATCTTTAAGATATTTATGATAAGAGGGCAGAGAGATCCTCTGGCACTGGTGCTTTGGCAGGAGCTAAGAGTGCTCCTCCGGCATTGAGACAGAGAGCTCTTCTGGCCCGAGGGCCATGGCAGAGAGAGAGAGAAAGAGCTCCTTCAGCCCTGGGGCTGCAGTGAGGAGACAGCACCCCTCCAGTCCTGGGGCCGCGACAGTGGGCAAAGAGCTCCTCTGGCCCTGGAACTGTGATAAGAAGACAGCATTCCCTCCTCCGCCATCCTGCCATGGCCCAGGACCAGAGTAGCTCTCTGGCACCTCCCATGCCACCACCACAGCTCCAGGCTAGAGGAAGACTGTGCCCTAGCTGCAACCCCAAGTCAGAAGACCTGTCAGCCTTTGCCACAGCCGGAGGCTGGAGAACCTCTCAGACCCACCACCACAGCAGGCGGAATGGGAGATGGAATCCAAGGACCATGTTTGCTATAGCCTAAGGTTTGCTGCTGAAAAGGACATTCAAGTGAGGGCCTATTGTATTATCACAGTTAAAAACTTCAATCTTAAATAACTGAAGTGAATGTTGTGTAAACTAAAGGAAAATAATAAAATTAGAGGGAAGAGGGAGGAAGAAATACCTACGCCTCCTCCCCCCAAGATCCCGAGACTGTCCTACCACTTTGGATTCTTAAAATATACATTGTGGACATATTCATAGAGGCCAGACTTAGCCCCTTTATATGAGAATGGAGTTTTGTCAGGCTAATGATGTGGGCTACAGGCATTAGATACAGCAAGGGTTTTTATTTTATGTACAACGGAAGGGTTATATACCACAGCTGAATGTAAGAGGGATTTAATTAAAAGCCAGGGGGAGACTGAAGGCCTGTGACAGGAATAAATCGATGTTTTTGATCATTAGACCTTGTGTGGATTCTGCTGCTGTAATGGGAAACCAGTACATGCCATTGCCTTCAAAGCCCTTGACATGACTGTGATATACTTTCTGGTTTTCAGTTGCACAGGCTTCTTTGACTTTCAGCATCTGCATTGTGATCCTACTTTGGTGTATTATTAAGGTAAGAATAAAATTATTATTCCGCTTGTGGTTGCTACAGTAACACGCCCCCTAACCACAGGCAAGTGTGAGCACTTAATCAAAAGCTTATGAAAAATAACTATATGTAATTTTTTTTAAAAAAAGGTTCTGACTGAATCTAGATTAAAGGCCCTAAGAGCACCATAGAAATAAAAACAAAAGAATGGCCATATAGCTAAGACCAATTGTCCATCTAGCTCAGCATCCTGTGTTACAACAGTAATCAGTGCCAGATGCTTCAGAGGGAATGAACAGAACAGGGCAAATATGTGTGATCCATCCCCTGTCATCTAGTCCCAGCTTCTGGCTGTGAGAGGTTTAGGGACATCCAGAGCATAAGGCTCTGCATCCTTGATCATTTTGGCTATAGCCACTGATGTATCTATCCACCGTGAACTTATCTCATTCCTTTTGAGCTCAGTTTTACTTTTGGCCTTCACAGCATCCTCTGGCAACAAATTCCACAGCTTGAATGTGCGTTGTTTGAAGAAGTACTTCCTTATTTTTATTTTTAATCTGCTACCTATTAATTTAATCAAGGGACCCTTGTTCTCATGTTCTGTGAAGGAGTAAATAACACTTCCATATTCACCTTCTCCACATCTGTCATGATTTCATGAATCTCTACCATATCTTTCCCTAGTTGTCTCTTTTCTAAAATGAATAATCTCATTTTTTTAATCTCTTCTCATATAGAAGCAATTCCATACCCCAGAGCACTTTTGTTGCCCTTTTGTACTTTTCTCAGTTCTAATATACATTTTTATATGGGATAACCAGATTTGCACACCTTATTCAATCTGTGGGCACACAGTGGATTTATATAGTGGTATTATGATATTTCCTATCTTATTATCTATCCCTTTCCTAATGGTTTTTAATATTCTGATGGGCCAGAACCTTAGGCTGCAGTCAGCTAATTTACCCGTTAAAATTCTGGTTCAATAATTAACATGTTAGTCCAACTTCTGGCTTGCTTCTTCTGTCACCTGGTGTCAATGAAAAAATGCGTCCCTTGTGGAGCACGACCAGGCATTTAATCTGCATGGTTTGCAAACTGTAGTACTTCAGTGCATTGTAGAGTGTAGTGATATTCTGAAAAGTTATGGCTTCATATTTGCAGTCTCTCAGGAAGCTTAAGTCGACCTACACAAAGCTGAGTACACACTGGCCTTTTATTAAGTCGACTTAGCACTTCCTTAAGTCGACTTATTAACAGCTTAAGTCGACTTAATAACAGCACCTCTGAAGGTCAACTTAAGCCTTAAATCAACTTCTTAAGTCAACTTAAAGCCAGTGTGGATGGCTATGTCTTCTGTTTAGTCAACTTAACAAGGTTGACTTAAGTCGACTTAAAGTGTAGCCACTCTGTTAAGTTGACTTAACAAGGTTGACTTTAAGTTGACTTAAAGTCGACCTTGTTAAATTGACTTAACAGAGTCGTCTTAACTTTACAAGTGTAGACATAGCCTCAGTGATTTCTCTGCCAAATGTGCTCAGGTTACATGTAAAGATGATGCCTCCCCACCCCTTAACAGCCAGCTATGGAAGCTAAACCTGTCTCTGAAAATCACCCTGTAGGTCAATGAGGATTCTGATCTTGCAAAAACTTCTGCATATACTTAACTTTATATATATATGTTTGCCCACTGAAATCGATGTTCCCGAATAGGTTATGTGTGTAATATAATCCTCCTTGGAGGAATTTGGAGAAAGTGTGTTGGATAAGGTAGTGGGTTACTTGGGAAATATGTAAGGGGAGGGGCATTGACAGCTTAGTTCATTGCCTATACAGGCACAAACATCAAATGGTGCTATTACAGATCATGTTATCTGGATAGGAGCTAGATCTTGTAGAAATGGTGGTGATGCTCTTCTTTATAGAAGCAGGGCAGATCACCACTGAAATCCATTTCCTGCCTGGATTTCTCAGCCGGAAATTATTTTGGAAATGTAGAGCTGCTGCCTGCAGGTTATGGCCAAGCAAGCCGATAAAAATGTTACATGGTACCAGTGTAATACATGTCTGCTTGGGGTGGTACTCTGTCCCCCTCTACTGGCAGTTTGAGATTAATGAGTGTGCTACAGAATTATCTCTAATAGGGCCTGGGCCTTTTAGCTCATGCAGTAGAGGGTCATGCTCTTAGCTTCTGAGGTCCCAGGGTTTGAACCCTTCCCCTCCCACAAGGATGACTGGGGTGTGTCTGCATTACAAATCAGGGTTCGTCTAAGATATCCACTCGGAAGTCTCTGAAGCTCAAGATGCAATCTGCAGCAAGGAGAAGTATAGAACCCCTATCTGCTTGGTGTGTTCTGATCCCTTCAGATATTTCTGCCGTTTCGGGATAACAAAATCTCCTTTTTGTGGAGAGAGGAACGATGAAAAGATGAGCTCTCTGTGTGCCCATGTTAAGATTGGGACCACTTCTTCCTTTCAATCCTCTTGACAGCCTGGCTCTGCAGGTTATCATTTTGATCTTGCATACGACGGACTACCTTACTGGCTCCTCCCTCTACAATTTCTGGCCTGGTTGCCTAAATCAGTGGGGCTAGGCACATGCTGGTTTCCCTCAGTCAGTCGGCAGTGAGAATACAATGTGGTTGATAAGATTTTAGCTATACCCTCCTAGCTGAATGCTGCACATAAAGCTAGACAGTATTTTACTTTAAACATAAATTGTCCCTTAGGCTCCTGTATATATTGTATACAGTGGAATGACTGACTAGGCCAGGGGCTGGCAATCTTTTCTCACCCTTGTGCCAGCCCTTCCTCCCCGACCTTCTCCCAGTGCTGGTGGCCCCTGGACTAGGCAGTAATGTAGAAATGCAGCAAGAAAAGTCAGCATAAAGGTGGTTCACAGAAGCAGAGTCACTGGGAAAGTGTAAAAGCAAGATCCTTTCAGTTGCCTTTATATATAGCAAAAATGCAACACATCCTTAATGCAACTATTAACTGTCTAGAGAATAGACTGTTATAGCTAACCCATAAATGGAGTTCCTCCTGCAAACTGTACACTGCCTATCCCCCAGCAGCGTGCAATCAACAGAGGTGAAAGGTCCATGTATATTCATTAAAGAAAGGAACATAAATTATTCAGCAAGTGAATGCAACTTTGTTTGTACTTGCAGCTTGACTATATCAAGAGGTAATGAGATAATGAGTAGTTGACTGTTTTTAAAAATAAACTATCAATATCAGACATACAAATAGCAGTGGCTATTGAATAAAATCTCATTTCAACCCTGACAGGAAAGAACTGGTGGAATTCCATTTTTACTGTTGCTGTAACAGAAAAATTGAAGATCCAGGCATTATTATCAAAAAATAGAAAATACTATGTTATGGGCAAAGAAATATTCCTGTTTTATCTCTACAGGAACAACTCATGTGGTCAAACCAGAAGAAGAATTGATCGGGGAACTTTTTTTTTTTGTACAAGCATTAAACCCAGAAAGAAGCATTGTGACCATCTAGTTTGACCTCCTGGATTACATAGGCCACAGAACCTCACCCAATAATCTATGCAGCAAGTCCATAACTTCTGTTTGAGCTATATTTCTTTTAGAGAGCTATCTAGTGTTAATATAAATACTTGAAGCGATGTAGAACCTGCCACATCCTGTGTTAAGTTCCAATGGTTAATTTTTGTTTAAAAAACCCAAACAAACTCAACAACTCACATGTGCATCTTTCTCCCATATTGTGCAGACATTTTAAGAAAATTGCATTTTGTTCTGCCCAGGAGACATTTTTAAAGCCAGTACTTGACTTCATTATTTGACACTGTGGAAGAGTACAGAGTACTTTTTCATGCACTTACAGTTTTGATTATAAGCTGGTCAAGAGTAAAAAGTTAATATGAGAGAAAGCCCCTGGAATTTCATTTCACATTCCATCTACCCCACCATTTCATTTTGTTGAAATGACCTGAATTCTAGCAATTAGATCACTAGCTGTCATTGAGATGCTTAATTCACCAAGTTAATAAGCACACACCCACAAGCATATAAAATAGGATAGAATTGTAGAAGGGACATAAACCGTCATCTTTCACAGGATAATCTATCTACTAGTTGCTTTGGGATAGGAAGAAACATCTGTTATGGGTAGGTTATGCCATAATAACCCATTCAGGGGTTTCTTGTACTTACCTTTGACCCATATGGGTTTGGCTTCTGTCAGGGACACGAATTTGATAGGTCTGATTGGTTTCATCTGGCATGGCAATTCCTATGACTGTACAGTCAATACCAGTAGATAGCTGGAAGTAGTCAGAAAACAGGGCTACAATGTAACAGAAAAGTGTGCATTAGTTCTTTTTATAATGAAACTTAATATCTTTTCATAATTATGCTTTTGTTAAAATTTAGTCCAGATGTCTTAAGCCATCCTAATACAAAATAGACATGATTTTTTTCTATTATCAGAAGTGGGGGAATATGTCAAAATAAAGCTGAAGTCAGGAGGAAAACAGTGTCTAACCCCAGATTCCTGGCATGCAAACAACCAGTATTCAGGATTAAATAACAACAAAAGAAGTGCCATTGAAATGAACAAGCACCACTCATTTAAATACAAAGGAAAGCTTCTAAGCTTCAAGAGGACTGACTTGCTTCACAGTCTTCATATAATTACTATTTCTTTCTCCCTTTCTATTAATTTAAACCCATTGACTTCAAATGATTTATTTTAGATCCTGGGTCCTATTCAGGAATACATTAAAGCATGCAATTAGTCTCATTGGTTATGTCTACACTGGGGAATTTAGGTCGACTTTAATAAGTCGACTTTCAGTCGACCTTCTTAAATAGACTTAGAGAGCCCACACAAGGCTCCTAAGTCGACTTAAAGGGGGCCTTACTAACTCGACTTAGAAAGTCTACACTAGACTCTCTAAGTCGACTAGTTCGGTCCAGGGAGAGCCAGCCCCGCATGAAGTGTTATAAAGTCGACTTTGAATTTCCTTAAGTCGACTTAAGCAGCAGCTTAAGGACACTGTAGTGTAGACGCAGGGTAAATTAAGTTGACTTAAGCAAGCTTAAGTCGACTTAATTTACAAGTGTAGATGCACCCATTGATTTAAACAGGTGCTGGTGTGCATGGATCAGGGCCTTATATTATTGTAAAGTAAATAGAAATCAGGCTCCATTTATCTACAGTGCAGAATTTTCTTCATTGTTCTCATGTCTTATTTCTTAACCTTATGCACTTTTATGGGGTTTCATTTGATTATATATATATATGCTACTTAAGTATTTCTAAGGCTACATCAGCTGATCAAACACATGCACCAAGACATAGAGAAGTATATTGTGTTGTGAGCATAAATGAATTAATCATTTCTGAGTACTAAACTCTTCTTATAACTACATTTCACATTTGCTGGTGGCATGTGTCAGAAAGAGGTTGGTAGTAATACACTTGACTTCAGCATAATCAGTTACAGAAATTTGAGCTGATTAAGAAGTATTAGATAATGCAGTCCATCCCTTAGCAGAAGTAGGATTGTTTCCTATGGTAGATTTTATATTGTTTCATCCAATCTAGTTCTAAAAATCTCAAGTGATGAGGCTCCAAACTAGACCATATCCAATGCATCACTTCCAGATTTTTTTTCCTGATATACTTAATTACATACCATTTCTCCTTCTTAGGTTCAGTTCCAACAAATTACATAGTTTATCCTATGTCTTGTGTTTATGCTTCCAAGTATACATATATTCATGTCCTACCATTTGTAATTTAGAATCATGATCTTACTCATTGTGACCCATCCGGGCCTTGGGTGTCACCTGAAAATGCCAAGGTCAGGGCAGACTGCAAAAAGAACAAATTCTCCCGGAACTAACTATCCATATACAATACTTCTGATCCCCCACACTGGTTACCAGGAAGCCAAAACAAAAATATATTCAGCCCCGTTTACTGCAGTCAGCCATTGGGTCTAGTAAAGAGATAAATTACTTAAAACACCTTGCTCTTTACCGAAAGTGTTCTCCTGACTCCAAAGAATCAGCTACTGTACCAGATCAATATAAGTTTGAATCTTACCCAAAATACGACCAATCCTTCAGCCAATCCTTCAGTATCTAAAACTAGAGGTTTATTATAAAAGAGAAGAAACAAACTATAAGGAAACTGTTAAAGTATTAAAGCAATTAGGTACACACAAATAATTTAAAAGTCCATATACATCATGATCTCAATAGAATTTGAAGTTTGCAGGTTTAGTCACTCTGGTGTACATCCAATACATGGATAGATCTCTGTCCTCTGTTTCACAGCTTCAGCTGTAGATGAGTAGATCCAGAGGTAGTAGGTTATGAATGAAGACTAAAGACAAAATGGATGTGGTGCATCTGCTTTTTATGTTCCCAAGTCTTTGCCATGCTGCTTGTGGAAATTTTCAGAAAAAGATGGAATCCAGAGTCACATGAATAAGTCCTTGTGACTCATCATGTCTCTCCCCAGGCCCATTGTACCTGTGAATTCCTTTAATAGGCCACTATGCAGGTTATTGCTGCAGCCATCCTGTCAGGAGTGTTTCACAGAAACACAGTACAAGCTGAAATATAGATACATCAAACATATCCACAACTTCCAATATAAATATGACACATGCACATAAACAATATCATCGTACTTAGCAAAGTATAACCTTTCTAATGGTACCTGACATGGCATATCTCATATGAATTATAGTTTTGACATATTTATGTTAAATAATCTCATGAATGGTCCCTTTAATCCAGCCAGTTTCACTTAGAATCATAGAATCATAGAATCATAGAATAATAGGGTTGGAAGGGACCTCACGAGGTCATCTAGTCCAACCCCCTGCTAAAAAGCAGGACCACTCCCCCTAAATTATCCCAGCCAGAGTTTTGTCTAACCGAGCCTTAAAAATCTCCAAAGATGAAGATTCTACCACCTCCCTAGATAGCCCATTCCAATGCTTCACCACCCTCCTCGTGAGAAAGTTTTTCCTAATATCCAACCTTGACCTCCCCAGCTGTAATTTGAAACCATTGCTCCTTGTTCTGTCCTCTGTTACCCTCGAGAACAGCCTAGCTCCCTCCTCTTTGGAGCAACCCTTCAAGTAGTTGAAGGTTGCTATCAAATCTCCCCTCAGTCTTCTCTTCTCTAGACTAAATAAGCCTAGTTCCTTCAGTCTCTCCTCATAAGTCATGTGCCCCAGCCCCCTAATCATTTTTGTTGCCCTCCGCTGGACTCTTTCTAATTTGTCCACATCCTTTCTGTAGTGGGGAGCCCAAAACTGGACACAGTACTCCAGATGCGGCCTGACCAGTGTCGAATAGAGGGGAATTATCACATCCCTCGATCTGCTGGCAATACTCCTACTGATGCAGCCTAATATGCCATTGGCCTTTTTGGCAACAAGGGCACACTGTTGGCTCATATTCATCTTCCC
>ML685867.1:1984943-2004596 GCA_007922175.1 Pelusios castaneus
AGTCTTTAAAAGTGCCACAAGACTCTGTTGTCTTTCTACAATAGACGAACACGGCTACCCCTTTGGAAATAAACTATATAATCATTCCCAGCAAATTACTACCTTTCTATTGATACCAAATATGACATTGTTCCTATGGATTATAGCATTTATGAGATATTCATAGAAAATAATATCATAAATGCTTCCCTAAATCCAGACAGAGTCACACAGAGCTCTGCCCTGCCCTTTGGGGGGCATGCCAGGCTCCCCCTGTACCCCTCCCGGCAGGGAGGGCATTGGTGTAGTCCTGGGGTAGCCCTAAATCGACTTAGGGCTACCCCACATCTACACTGGCTTAATTCAACTTTAAAAAGTCGAATTAAGCCTTAAATCTAATTAAATCTAGATTTTAATAAAATTGACTTAATTTTCATTGTCGACTTTAGTTTCCTTAAGTCGACTTAAGCAAACTACTTAAGTCGACTTAAGAAAACTATAGTGTAGATGCAGGGTAAATTAAGTCGACTTAATTTACAAGTGTAGACACAGCAACTGTGTTCTTTGGACAATTTCCCACCATAGAGATAGTGTGAATTTTGCACAAAGTGAATTTCATGTTAACATTTTCTACCCATACTTTCCCCCCTCTCTGATTGATATTCACAAGTCTGTCCAATTTAGGGCTCAGTCTTATTCCCATTTTATTCAATGGCAAAACTCTCCCTGGTTTCAGAAGTATAGGTTCTGACCATAGGCAAGGCCCTGATCAGAGCACCGTTCAAACTGCATTTCTCCAGGTCAGCAGACATTTTGATTCAGAGACACATCTTAGAGTCACAGTTCCTCCTCTGCCTAGTGCTTGCTGCCAGGTGATAATAATTTACTGGTAACCTATGTCAGCAATAACTTAGTACTGCATCTCATGCTGGCCACTCTCACTTTCATCAGTGAGATGTTTCTCAGTTCTCTCTGTGGCTCTAAGTAGAGGGGTAAGTAGGCAGCAGCACCTGATTATGACTACCCATTTAAACTCCAGGTCAGTTTAAGGACATACAGGAGGGTCCTTATTGCCCTATGCTAGTGTGTGCTGCAAGACACAATTTAGTTCTTATGGACTGCAAAGTGGTCTGAACATGTAAAGATCTATAGAAATAGCAACTAATCTTTTAGACCCCTCCCCCATAACTCAGTACATTATTTATCTTTTTAATTTAGTCTCCTTTAAGGCACTGGAGAGAATGCCAAGAATATCCAAGCCAATCTGAGTTATTATTTTCAAGTAAGATACTTTTTTTTTTCAGTAACCAAATACCAAACTACTATATTTTTTTAGTCCACTAGTTCTGTAGTTTTGGCTGTTTCAAAAGAGCCCTTCTTTACAAACCCATTACTCCATTCTGTTAACCTCTAGATATTTAATGATTTTCATTATCTTATTATTTTCTCTATTACCTTAGTATAGATCAAATTTAGATTTATGGACTGGTAATTGCTTTCTGGAATATTGATACTATGTTTATTTTTCATTCCTCTTTTTTAATATCCTCTCTCCCCCTATAGCAGTGTTGTGACACTGCTATGGTATACGACGGGTTAACTGGGCCTGACAGGGAGCAGCAGCCAATCAGGAGGGAGGGCTGCTGGGCCAATCAGGGGGCATGAGCCTGGTATAAGAGGGATCTGCAGGGGGAGCTCAGTCAATTTGATCTGGGCAACCCAGAGAGAAGATTCTCCCACTGGCTGGCTGTGGGAACTAGCACCCCAGAGAGCTCACAGGCTATGTCTACACTTGCACTTTTAAGTCGACTTTAACTAAGTCGACTTAAGTAAGTCGACTTTAAGTCGACTCACTTAAGTCGACTTAGTGTGTCTACACTTAAAATTAAAGTCGACTTAAAGGGGAACTTACAAAGTCGACCTAGAGCATCCACCGTGGATGCTCTAGGTCGACTTCCTGGGGCTAGAGGGAACTTGGGCAGGTCCACTGTGGTGGTGGTGGGGGGGGGAGTACCCCCTGTGTACAATGGGGCAAAGGGGGACAGGGACCCTGGCAGGGCAGAGTCCTGTGTGTGACACTGTCTGGATTTAGGGAAGCATTTATGATATTATTTTCAATGGATATCTCATAAACGCTATAATCCATAGGAACTATGTCATGTTTGTTATCAATAGAAAGGCAGTAATTTGCTGGGAATGATTATATAGCTTATGTCTAGGAATTCTATTTGGATAAAAGTTAAGAATTTGATGTTATATCCATACTTTAACTTGTGTCATTAGACGGGAGGGTGTGAACAACCATTGTCTCCTTAATGTTTAGGAATTTTCCAGGTAGAATGGTCTCAGGGAGTATCCTGATGAGCCATTAAGGATACAATGGTTGTATTCTTTATGTCCTCAATGGCTCATCAGGATACTCCCTGAGACCATTCTACCTGGAAAATTCCTAAACATTAAGGAGACAATGGTTGTTCACACCCTCCCGTCTAATGACACAAGTTAAAGTATGGATATAACATCAAATTCTTAACTTCTAATCCAAATAGAATTCCTAGACATAAACTATATAATCATTCCCAGCAAATTACTGCCTTTCTATTGACACCAAACATGACATAGTTCCTATGGATTATAGCGTTTATGAGATACCCATTGAAAATAATATCATAAATGCTTCCCTAAATCCAGACAGTGTCACACTGTGCCCACATTCCCTGCCCTTTGGGGGGCATGCCAGGCTCCCCTTGTGCCCCCCACCTCCGCCAGGGAGGGCATTGGTGTAGTCCTGGGATAGCCCTAAGTCGACTTAGGGCTACCCCAGGGCTACACTGGCTTAATTCGACTTTAGAAAGTCGAATTAAGCCTTAGGTTGATTAGAAAGGTGGTTTAATAAAGTCGACTTAATTTTCATTAAGTTGACTTTATGTTCCTTAAGTCGACTTAAGCAAGCTGCTTAAGTCGACTAAAGCAAAGTGTACTGTAGACACGGGGCACATTAAGTCGACTTAAGCCAAGCTTAAGTCGACTTAATTTACCAGTGTAGACGCACCCACAGTGTGGTCACTGTAAGCTGACTAGAACCCAGGGATCCTGAAGGCAGCCAGAAGGGCAGAGGTCTGGAGCAGCAGTCCTGAGACAAGGAGGCCAGAGGGACAGCAGCTGGGGCTCTGGGAGACCAGACCAGAGCCAGAGATGGAAGGCTGAGGCTGGAGCAGCAGTCTAGATGCAAGGGTGCCAGACGGACAGTGACTGGAATCCAGAGCAGTGAGGTCTGCAGGTGATTGGGAAAGTGGCCCAGGGAAGCAGACTGAAATGAGAGACTAGAGGGAGGTGGTTGGTGCAGAGGTCACTGCACAGAGGGTCCCTGGGCTGGGGCCTGGAGAAGAGGGAGGGCTTGGGCCCCGCCCTACTCTGTCAGACGGCCAAGGGGGTGAAGCACTTACTGGCCATTGACTTTTTAAACTAGTGGCCATAACCTGTGAGTGGGATTGTACCCTGGAAAAGGTGGACTAAGGGACTTGGCCGGAGGACTAAGGTCCTAACAAGAGACTTGGGAGCAGAGTTGACATGCGAGAGGCAGAACACTGACCACCAGCAGGAAGACTACTTGAAACTAATTCCCTATAGCACCACCAGGAGATGTCCTGCAGGTGGGTCCCATGCTCCAGGCGCCTACACCCCCCACCACCAGTAATCCCAGAATTTTTCAAAAAAAAAATAATGGTGATCTATTAACTAATTTCCTTAGGGTCTGAATCAAAATCCATGGATATCAATGGTAGCCTTTGACTTTAGTTCAAGCCCTTAGCTGGTTAGGAGGCATGTCATGAGACCTGCATGAGTTATACATGTTGATATTTCTTTTCCAGTGTAGTCTCAACATTTCCTTATCATTAGCTATTTCACCACATCACCCTTCTTTCCTAATCATTGTTTCTTTCTACAGTTTTCTCCATGAAGACTTTAAAAATAGTTCATTATCTCAGCCATTTTTGTGTTATTGCTAATTTCAACCCCCCCTCCCTCATTCATTAATGGACCTACTTTCACCCTAGTACTTCTTTCTACCCTAATATATCTCTAAAAGTCTTTTTTATTTAGCCGAACAGACTAGATCATTTGATGATCTGTAAAAGTCTTTTTTAACAGGCCACCAGGATGGATCATTTGATGACTGCCTGTTCCAGTTATTCCCTCTGATGCATCTGGTATTGGCCATGTTAGAAGAAAGGATACTGGGCTAGGTGGACCATTGGTTTGACCCACTATGGCCATTCTTATATTCTTGTATTCTAAGACTTCTGTATAAAAAGGTCAAGAGCTATGGAAGCAATACAGATGAGATAACTGAAACGAACTATTCAGTGACTGTGCAAACAAGCTGGTTAGCCACCAGTCACTTACACTATAATTTTTAATTTATAACTGCCTGAGTACCCAGTATGGAATAAGAAGCTGCCACATGCTAGATCTGCTTGCTTTTGGGTGATTTCCAGACGTGACCATTCAGGATTATTTGTACTATAACAGATATAGATATTTAAAGAAACATTTCAAGATGGGCTATTTTTTTCAGAGTCTTGTACTTTTTCTTTTTAAATTATGGCATATCTCAATATCATTTCTATGTGCATTGGAAACAAAAATTAAAAGCAGAATTTTTTTGTCATAGCCATGGAGTCAGATGTCTTGCAATCCTACATGGTTACTAAGTTTAAAAGAAAAATGGAGGACTATGCAATTAGTCTGCAAGGTAAGGCATTAAATCCATCCTTATTCAGCATGAACTTTAGAATTTTTAGTTAAAATGTTTTTTTCAATGGGCTATGTGGTTTACTCCGAAGCAGAACTTTCTATAGGAAAGTCTTGATTTTTGCCAACTCTTTCTGATTTTCTGTTCAGAAAATTGAAACAAAATATCTCATTTAGGTTGTTTTCTGCATTGATCAAAATATTTTGCTTTGTTAATCTGTACTGAAAAAAACATATTTTCTTGTCAGTTTGGCATAGTCTATCCACCTTGCTTGAGTATTTTTGTTCAATTGCTTCATCTCCCCATTCTTTCCTATTTGGCAGGTTCCCTGGCTGAACTACATTTCCCATGATGCACCTCTAATTGAGCACTGTATGGGTTCTTGGGAGTCTCATAACTGCAGTGCATCATGGGGGATTCAGTTCAGCTAGGGAGTCAAGCTCATAGGAGAGAATGGAAGCATGAAACGGTCAAACTGCAACTCCCATGAGGTATCATGGTAACCCAAGTAGACACCATTTCATTTTGTATTGAGCTGAAACAATTTTTTTCAATTCAGAACAACAAACTGAAGTGAAATATTTTGATTCAGAAATATGGAAATGAAATATTGTCACCAAAATGGGAAAATAAAATGTTTCCTCATTTCTGAAAAAAAAATGTATTTTTTATTTTTTTTAAAAAAACTTTAAAATATTTCAACATTTTATCATGATTTGGAATGAACACAAATGTCACAAGACTGGAATTTTTTGCAGGGTGGAATTTTCAATTTCTGACCAGCATAATTACTTTCTTTAATGAATGAGGAGCCAGATATCCCCTTTATCTGCTATATGTTCTCAAATGGTTATGACTTAAAACAATGAAGTAAAGTTTGTCAAAATGAGACATTTGAGATTTTTTTAAGGAATGGAGTGGTAGGAATCATGCAGGACATGTTTCACCTCATTAAAATTTCACAATGAAGTTAGAAAACATAGATTAAAAAGAAACATGTTAAATTTATTATTACTTTGCTAGTATATTGCAAATTATTTAACGCTACTCAAGTAATGGCAATGTTTCTGTTGATTTCAGTGGACTTTGTTTCAGGTTTTATACCTTTCATTGCTAGACACAAAAAACCAAAACCAAACCTTTAAGAAGTATTTAAGGGACTTTAGGTAATGCAACAGAACAGATTGTTGGGATCATAGAAATTAGAGATGGAAGAGTCATTTTTTTTTCCAACCCTCAGTGACCTAGCACTTGTTCACTACATTTTTAAATGCTTCGTCCAACCTGGTTTTAAATAACAAACAATTTAACTTCCCTTGGGATATTTTTCCAGGGAAATTAGAACTAGAAAAAGTAGACCATAGAAATTAGAGAAGGAAGTGACCTAGGTCACCTTGTCCTTCCCTCTTGCCAACATTGGAACAATTGACCTCACTGTTAGGAAACTTTCTGCTAAGTGCTTAATAATGCAGCTGGGAAGAGAGAGCAAACAACTAGAACTGTTCACAGACTATACCATGTTTGCCTTACGATTGTGTTTGTTGTGAGCAAACACTTTCTGTAAAAGTGAAAGCAGCATATTATTGACAAACCACAATCCCCTTCCCCTGCTAGCTGGTAAGGAAATTAAGAGATGGTCAAAAGCAATATTCTTTTTCACATTTTTCTGGTTTCTAGAAGGTTATATTTTTGTGAGTAATAGAGCGTGCTCCTAGGGGCACAGCACAGCACTCAGGGGGAGGGGAACTAAGGTGGCTTTAGGCCATCATTGTGACCTTCAAGGGCTGCTTCCTGGCCCACAGTGTAATTGAGAGTTGGAGGCCTAACGACATTATGACAGATTCCCAAAACAGCTCAGTGGCACTGTGGCATTGCCCAGAATATCAGCAGTGCAGTGCTATTTTCTTCCACAACACACCCCACCTATCCCTGTCCCGTACACCAGGGCTTGCGAGGGGAATCCTAAAAGGACGGCCGTAAGGATGTCTTCTGTAGTTCCCACAATAAGAGTATCCCCTCTCAGCTGGAACTTAGACTTTTAGGGCCCTTTTGTGCTGCTCCTGCTTAAAGGGGGCCGGTGAGACGGGTGAAGATTTCACTCCAGATTTCACAGATATGTGTGTAATGTTTTGTGGAAACTCAAGGGTCATTTGTCAGGAGAAAAGGGACATAATTTTGTATGATTGCTCTCAGCTCAGTCTGACTCTTCTCAGGCTGCTGGTGTTACTTTGCTCACACAGAGGTCTAGTGGAGTGTCAAAAGGCTTTTCTTCCCTTTCTGGTTCAGCCACTGACTGTCTGACTTGGAGCCCATTACTTCACTTTTGTGGCCACTCTCATGTGTCTCCTGTCTTGTCTCCTTAGACTAACTGTTTAGGGCAGAGATGGATATAACTTTGCCTTTGTACAGTGCTTGGCACAGTGGGTCTCCTATCTACATGCTACTGAAATAGAAATAAATATGGATTGTCCAAATGAAAGTTAGTCCCATAATAATTTTTGAATATCATACCTGGTCAGTTATAAAATTTTAGGGAGTAGTGTAGGCAGCAATGAGCACTGCTGTATTAATATCAGTGAAAAACTGAAAGGCTAAAAGGGAAAATAGAGGACATACCAGTGTTACAATACTTTCACCTCAACTCTGCGAAGTTCTTAATTCCCTGAATAATGTAGCTGTCAGGCAGAAAGAAAGGAACTAAGTATGGGGGTGCACACAAAACCTCTGATGGGGATTGAATGGGAAACCCTGGTATGGGATGGAAGCAGGTTATCAGGAGGCAAAGTGGATATGGGGTAGATGGAATCGGGATGTCACACAGAGCCCCTACCATGGGAGGAAGGAGAGACTAGGGGAGATGGTGCAAATATGGAGGCACACAGACACCTGGCATGGGGAGGAATGGGGGACAATTATATGGAGGATAATAGGGGGCATACAGAGCTTCTGCCATGTGGTGGAGTGGTCAATAAGTCCCTGGCATGGGGGGGGGGAGGGATATAAAACCCCTCCATGGGGGAGGGGGAAATGCAAGATATACAAAAGCCCTGGCCTGGGAAATGTGGGAATGAAGGGACATATTGAGTTCCTGTCATGGAAGAATTAGAGAATGGGGTGTGTGAATTAAAGAATGTGGGTATAGAGATCCTCTGGAAGGTGGTGGAGCAAATGGCAGTCAGTTGCTGCAATACAGGGGGTTGGGAAGGTGGCATACATGGAACCTGTGAGGTAGAATGGAGGAATACAAGGAGCTCCCCAGTATGCATGGTATGCTAGGCCTCCAGAAACAATTAAATGTACAATTCCACCCCTGCCTCATTTAATTAATGAACTTATTTTCTTCTTTCTACACTGACACATCTGTAAAGGTCCTTATATAAGAAAGAAATAGGAATCTTGTACCAATGTGTCGAGAGAGAGGAAAAAATACAGACAAGAGTACTGAGCAGGTTATTGATTGTACAACACAAACTCATTAGCCACCAGTCACTTACACTAATAAATATACACCTGGAGGAATACTTGGTAGGAAATGGATACCTGCCAGATTTTAGATGGTTTTGCTTGTCCTTATCTTCACTAAGGATCTCATATTCTCAAATCTTGGCCCTAGCATCAAACTTTACATCTGATGCTTTTGGAAACCTCTACAAACTTCATTTAAAATAAGAGTATAGGCACAGATTATAGATGGAAAAAGAAAGACAAGGCTCTTCGGAAAAAAGGTGATTAGAGAAGTAAGAACAGAGCCATCTTGCATCCCTCACCTCCTCTCTCTGCCACCTAGAGTTTAAGACTATTTATTATTTTAATATTTTTGTAGTGCCCCCAAGATTTGTTTCCTCTGTGTATCCTGGGTAGACCATGTTAGGATCTGGTCTACACTACAAATTTAGGTTGATGGAAGCCCCCTATCAATCCAATAATGTATGCCTATGTACTACCAAGTCCCTAATGTGACTGTAACATTTACTTAATTACTCCACCAACACAAAGAGGCATGGTTCTTAATTCAAGGTTGATGGATTGACTGAGAATCATTATAGACAGAGTTGTATAAGTAAACTAAATTGGCCTCCAGAAGGTGTCCCACAGTTCTCCGCTGTGACCATGGAGACTTTTTCAACTCTGGTTCACCACAGCCAGGTACAGGAAACAGCTCCTCCCCAGTTCACGCCCCAGGAAGTTTAGAATTCCTGTTTCCTTCGGAGCTCACCAGAGCAGCTGTTCATGACAGATGAACACCTCAAAGGTGCTCCAGCCTGGAATAGACAGGAGGTAATGGGGAGAAGACTCTGTGCAGGCACAGCTCTGATCCTGCCAAAGAAATGTAGATATATACGAAAAGATCATGCAGAGCATTGGGGAGAAGGCTGCATCAGGAACACACAGCAATGTTGCACAAAGATCAAAGAACTACAGCAGGCATACTGCAAAACAAGGGATGCAAAGAGTTGTTCTGGTTCCTCACCACAGATATGCTGCTTCTATGATGAGCTGCATAAATTTCTCAGTGGTGACCCCACTGCTGCTCCCACAAGCAACGTAGACACCTTTCAGGATTCTGAGTCCAGGTCCAGTGTAGGCAACAACAATGAGGACATTGTGGAGGAGGAGGAGAATGGGAGGCAGAGGAGCAAAGGATCCGTTTTCTCGGAGAGCCAGAGAAATCCAGCCAGTTGCAGAACAGCATCATGGCTGGCCATATTTCCAGGGGAGGCATCTCTGATGAGCATGAAATTCTAATCAAACTATAAGTGCTACCTCCTCTTTTGCTTTATATTTAATATGGAAAGAAAAGTTAGTAGCAGTGGGTATCTGCTACCCAGTAACCACTCCAGCTATAGTGAGGGTGAACCCTAAAAGAGTGTTTGTGTGCACAGTAATAGCCCAAGGAGCCTCCATAGAGATATCCAGAAAACTTTCTTAGTGGTACTCTGTAGGTCCAGTCTTCCATGCTGCAGGGCTATACTCACCATGGCTGGAACAGCAAAGAGGTTCATTGAATTCTGATTCTGATACTATTTCTGGCTTGCACTTGAGTGTAATAAAGGGAGTGATTTTTTAGTTTATGCCTGTGACCTGGGCCTCCTGGGATAACCCTGAATATGCAAATATTAGAGCAATCTGCAAAAATGAGAGCCAAGCTCTTTAAACCCTGACAGGTTGCACTTAAGCCAGACTCCTGATCAGTAATAAACCATGCTTCTGATTCCCCACGCTAGTTATCAAGAAGCATAACAAAGTATAAACAGCCCCATTATTGTACTTCAGCTCCTCTTTCCCAAATAACCACTGGGTTTAGTAAAGAGATAAGTTGCTCACAATTCTAAGCTCTTTATTCAAAAAGGTCTCTCCTTACCCCAAAGGGTAAGCCACAGTAGACAGAACAAAATAGGTTTGGATCTCATCCAAAATACCACACTGCCAGCCAATCCTTCAGTAACTAAAACTAAAGGTTTATCATAAAAAGAAAAGAAAGAAAATATGAGAGATGTTAAAGGATCAAAGTGAATCATATACATACAAATGATTAAAAATCCATGTAAGGCAAGTCCTTGGAATAATTTGGAGTTTACAGGCTTGTATAGATCTGCTGGTGTGCACCCAGTACTTGGGTGGGCCTCAGTCCTTTGTTTAGTTGTAGATGAGTAGATACAGAGGTAGGTGTTAGCTGAAGACTGAAGACAAAAATCAAGGTGGGCACAGCCCCTTTTATCACATCTGGCCTTCCCATGCTGTGTGGAGCTTTTTTACAAATCAAAATGGAGTTGAGTCACATGGGCAAGCCCCAGTGGCTCAACAGGTTTCTTTCTGGGCCCACTATACTGTGAGCTTCCTTAATGGGCCATTAAGGAGACAAAGGCTGTAAACATCAAGTCTGGGGAGTTTCTCAGAATCAAATAAGTTGAAACACAGATATAACAAATATATTCATAACCTCTAATATAGATATGACACCTATACATAAACACTATAATCATTCCCAGCAAATCCTAACCTTTCTATTGGCAACAAATATGGCATAGCTCATATAGATCATTTTAATTATGAAATATTGATATGAAATAGTATTATAGATGGTCCCCTAAATCTGGACCAGCTTTCGTGGGCTATAACCCACATCGTCAGATGTGGGTTATAGCCCACGAAAGCCTATGCCGAAGAAAATCTGTTAGTCTATACGGTGCCACAGGACTCTCGTTGTTTTTGCTGTACACAGACTAATACGGCTACCCTTCTGGAAATAAATCTGGACAGCATCACAGTGACCTTGCACAAGAACCAGGGGATGCACTAACGATGAATACTTTGTGCTTTGCATGCCTTGCAGTGGAAAATGAGCTTTCAGTAGCATATCCTCCACACCTTTGTGAGGTGTTAGATTAGAAGGTGGGGAAAAAAAAATTGTGATGGCATGGTCAATGAGAGAATGAATGTATCTGGGACAGCTGACACAAAGTTAATAGCCTGGAGGATTTCATTGTCCAAAAATAGATATGGACACAAAGAACACAAAAGCTTCCCAGTTGCATGAGCATGCCATGCAGAATGAGATGCGGCAGATAATGAAGGCTCAATAGGACATGCTGAGGCATCTGGTTGAGCTACAGGAAAAGCAGCTTGAGGCTAGACACCCTCTGTGGCACCTGCAAAACTCTCTGCAAGCATTACCCTGTTCCCAGTCTCCAACACCCAAAAGCTCCAGGAAGTGGGGAAAGAAAGTACACCATCCCTTCCACTCAACACCAGAGCGGGGACCTAAGAGAAAAAGGTGAATATTTGAAGAGGTATGAATGGCACCACTTGTGTGTTTGTAAAGACAAGCTACATTTGTTTCTTCCCTCTCACATTTATCCCATAGTTTTACTGATGTTTACCTGACTCAACTCCAAGTTGGATGGGCATCTCCTGGTGGTTTTATTGGGGAATTGTTCAAGTGGCTCCTCCTTCCACAGCCTGTGCATTGTCAGTCTTGTCCAGCTGCTCAGCCCTCCAACTGGGCACCTTTCCATATAGCCCCCTTCTGGGGGCTGTTTCACTTTCCAGGCCTGGCCATTCTCCAGACTGTGGCCAGCACTAGTCTACTGCCACTCCGCTGGTAGTCTGGGGGAGGCAAGGAGGGAACCAGGCCCACCCATTTCTCCAGCCCCTATTTGGCCCTTGCATCAAGGCCCTGGAGCCCACTGCGTCCTCAGAGTCAGCCACTATGCTGTCTGGAGTGCTGCCCCCTCCAGCCAGCCAGGCAGCTACCCTTCCAGCTCAAGCTCCTCTAAGGAACTCTCCTTGTGCTGCCTAGCAGTTGCTTTTTATACAGGGCTTCTGGGTCCCAGTTGGCCCTCCTGCCACACTTTCTCATTGGCTGTGCTCCCAGAGCTCTTTAAACCCCTTACTGACCAGTGTGGGGCAGCAGACCCATTGCACAAGGTTAAACTATCTTTTTTTTATTATTTATATGTCTTTATCTTTGTGAAATAAAAGACAAGGGGTTAACAATGAATTTATTGATTGCAATGGGAGGTGGAGGGAGAGAAGAGGAGATGCAGTGAAACTGATGCAATGGAGGAGATGGTATGGGAAGGCATAGCACAGATAATCGACCTACATTACTGTGCCTCATTACTGAAACAACATTTCAAAGCCTCATGGTGGGCTTTTCTTATTTCTCTGGTATCTGGTTGCTCAAAATCAGCTGCCAACCTGTCAGTCTCCATGTCCCACCCTGACATAAACATTTCTTCCTTCATTTTACAGAGATTATGGAGCACATAAAAGACATAAAAGGAAGTGATAACAATAGAGATGCTGCTTTCATCGAACTCTAACCTAGTTAGTAAACTGCACCAGAGACACTTTAAATGTCCAAAGGTACATTTCACCCCCACTTTGCACTTGCTTAGCCTATTGTTGAACCTCCCTTATTTTGTGATGTGGAAAGAAAGTCCCTGACTGCAACTTTCAGAACAAACCTGAATTGCTAAAGATGCACCTTTCCCAACCATCCCATGTTGATGTGGGTGAAACACCCCTGCAATTCACCAGCACTTGCAACACCATTGAAAATAATCGCTTTTGGTTTACACACTCTTTGGTAAGGTGGCCTGCTGCCGTGAAGGAAACTGTATGCCATCTATCGTCCCATTGCAGTTAGAGAATCTCATCATGGCAAAGCCATCCACTATGTACTGCACGTTGTCCAGTGTCACTACCCTTCCTAGCAGACATCGATTAATGGTCTTGTGCACTTCGATCAAAGCTCCTGTCATGGATTTATCAACTGGGAATTGATTTCCCGCTGACCAGTCACAGTCTGGTGTTGCAGATAAGTTGTGAGGTGTTTGTAATGCTCACAACAGAGTGCGCTGCTGAGAGTGTTCCATACTTCTTGGGCTATAGCGTTTGCATGGCTAAGCCAGGCTTGGCAGAAAAGGTGTGGAAAAGTATTGGTTTATTAGCCATTGATAGGAAGGGAGAAGGAAGGGGGGGAGGAAATTACATTATGGGAGGTTGAAACCATCCTTCCTCTCCCCCCACCCTGTGACAATATTTTGGTCCCATGAGCAATTGCAAGCCCTTCCCAAAATACCTTGTGGCTAGTTGAACTGTGGGATAACTACTCATGTACGGTGCTATGTACATCAAAGCGAGCGCTGCTTGTGAGGACATGCTTCACCAATGCAATGAGTGTGGTGAGGATGTGCCTGACTGAGAGCTGGATGTCAACTTAAATTAAGTTGACTTGACTTCGTAGTGTAGACATACCGGCCGATACCAGGTAGGTCACAGATTGTTTTCTTTGTGTGCACCGAAGAAAGCAAGGAAACAGCACTACTGCTTGTGAAATAGGATGGATGCATCAGATGGAATAGCCTGGATTATCTTACAGGACAGTGCAGCATCATAGCTCTGTGTTGTGGGCCAAAAGAGAAAGTTCTAACTCCTTGGGTGCGTCTACACTTGAAAATTAAGTCGACTTAAGCTTGCTTGCTAAATGCCACTCTTCAGTTCTCTGTGGACAAACAGACTTGGGTTGTTCAGACTTCCAAACCAACATCGTCCATAAACTCTTATGTGATTCAGTGTAGTTTTATAAAAGAAAAAACCTCCTGGGGCATGCTATGAAAACAGAACAAGATTACTAGGACAAAACAAGCAATCAGAAGTCAATATATCAGCCAAGATAAAAGAGAAGATAAATAGTGGTAAACATGAGTGAAGAAAGTAGATGGTTGGTACTTAAAGGTTAGAGCACATTCTCAGCAGGCACATGCCATACGGGTTTAGAGGGTAAAACAACTAATTAGTGTAATGTAATAAGTGGCTAAGTGCAGAAGCAATGTAGTAATGTAAGCAGCTTGAAGAAGAATTAGAATATAATAGTGCTAATACTATGCATGCCAGTAGTTTTCACTATCAGGGGCTATGTCTATACTGGCAAGTTAGTTTGAATTAAGGAGGCTTAATTCGAACTAACTAAAGCCATGGCTACACTAGGCTTTAGTTAGTTCGAATTAAGGGCTTCCTTAATTCGAACTAATAAGTTTGAATAGGGTATTCGAACTAAGGGGTTAATTCAAACTAACTAGTTCGAATTAACCAATGTGGCCATGTTAATTCGAACTAATTTCTTAGTTCGAATTAACTAACCATTGAAATGAATGGGGATCGCTAATTCGAACTAAGCAAGTGCTTGCTTAGTTCAAACTAACATTCCAGTGTGGCCATGCTAGTTCGAATTAAGCTAATTCGAACTAACTAAAATTAGTTCGAATAAGATAGTTCGAACTAACTAATTCCAACTAATTTTAGCAAGTGTAGACATAGCCGGGGCTATTATTCACTGAGGATAACAAATTTGCTGCCATCAGATCTATCTTCCAAATTGACTTATCGGGTCTGTGAAGACCTGCTCAACTGATCAGAAAGTCGATCAATGAACACCACCCTGGCAGCTGGAGTAGCGCTGAATTGAATGAAGGGCATTTCCCGTCAACTCAGCACACTGAAGGCACCACTGTAAGTAGATAGGTAAGATATTTTAAGTGCTTTGCATATCTCCTTTCAACTGCTGCCGAAATCCTGCCATGGTGTAGACCTGCCCTCAGTGTGGGATGTAATACTTTGTCTAAAGGGAAACTTGTTTCAACTGAAGGGGTAAAATTGGAATAGATAAGGCTCAGGGCCTGCATTTCATCTGGAGAAGACAATAGACCTACACTCTTTTACACCAGCTAGGTGTCTAGTCCTCTGCCTGTTTTAAATTAAATCAAATCAGATAACCATGGACTGTCTAGAGCAGTGGTCCTCAAACACTGTGTCAGGACACATTACTGTGTTGCTGCATAGCAGTAAATGTGTCACAGAAAGCCAGGGGTAGGGGGCAGGGCCTGGTGTGTCCTGTAGGGTTGCACACACCACCAAGCGTGTCGTAACCCATAAAAGATTGAGAACCACTGGCCTAGCCCTAGAGGATCTTTTGGCTTTCTCCCACCCTTGGGCCACTCACTGGGCTGCTTGGTCAGCTGGGATGTAGTAGCTTTGCTTGCCAGTGATTTTAGGGATGCACTTGCTCCGGACATTTGTGTGCGTGCGCATCTGTGCAACTTCCAGCATGCTTTCCACCCCCGCAATATAGCTCATTTGAGGGTTGGTGTGTGTGGGGGGATGTCCTGTAGGCTCACGAATGCCACCAAGTATGTCACGAGCCACAAAAGGTTGAGAACCACTGGTCTAGAGAAGTGAGAAAACTTTGGGTACTTCTTCTTTACTGGAAGGTTCTGTTGGAGTTTTGAAGGTTCCGGCTGAGTCCTGCTGTATACAAGTTGTATGCCAGGGGTTAATCGTTATGCAGTCTTATTTTGTCCTTTGTATGATCTGAAGAAGATCGGGTAAAAAATTTATGTGTTTGTCTGTGAAAGCTCAACATCATGGGAAAGCTTTTCATAAGCATTAACAAAGATGCAAATCCCTTCCATGCAAGTATAATTCCTGAAACTAATTTTTCAGTAAGACTAGTTGATATTTACTTGTTCACTGCAGGAAAACACAAATATGTTGGATGTTTGGTTATTCTCTTGAGGTATGTCTACACTTGCAATTTAGGTCGACTTAAAGACGCTTAAGTCAACCTAAATTACTCCACAACCACACTGGGCTTTCATTAAGTCGACTTAAGGGCGTCCTCAAGTCGACTTAATAACAACCGGTCGTTAGGACAACTTAATGGCTAAGTCAATTTGTTAAGTCAACTCAAACTGGTGTGGACACCCTAAGTCGATCTAGGTTGGGAAGAAGGGAGCCGTGGCTCCCTGGGACAAAGGAGCTGCAGCTCCCTTCTCCCCGGGACTGTGGCTTCCCGGCAAGAAGGGACCCATGGCTCCCTTCTCCCCAGGAACTGCAGCTTCTCGGCCAGAAGGGAGCCGCGGCTCCCTTCTCTCCGGGACCCATGGCTCTCCGTGGACCTAGCCAATCGACATAAGAGTCTAGTGTAGACTGTCCAAGTTGACTTTAAGTCGACCTTGTTAAGTTGACTTTCCGAAGTTGACTTAGCTTTTGTAGCGTAGACATACCCTTGGATTATAAGAAGACAGGAAATTGTTGATGTTCCTTGAAAATGTCAGAGTTTTGACTTACAATATTTGTATAATTAAACTTTTGCATCCACTAGAGAATTATTCTGTTATGTGTTTACATCTCTTTAGTCCTCACAAACTAATTTCAGTATTTACCAGCTCTCCATACCAACCCACTGCATTTGTTTAGATATAATTAAGGAAAACTTGATTTCACAAAGTTCAGAATAATTATGAGCCAAATCAGCTAGGATAAAAAAAAAATGAACAGCAAAAATGTGAATGATAATTGGGAATTATTTAAGAATATTTAACTAGATGTTCAAAGCCACAATCAAGAATGAAAACTACATTATTTAAAATCTCAATCTGGCTAGAGAGGTAATGAAATCAGCGAATAAAAAATTAGAAAAAAAACACATTTAACATGTAGAAGAAAAGGGAAGTTGATAGTAATGAGTATAAATCAGAGGCTAGGAATAGTAGAAAATTGATAAGAGAAGAAAAAGGACACAAGGACAAATCTATGGACAGTAGAGTTAGGGAAAATTAGAAGAAGTTTTAAAAATATTAAGACTAAAAGGAATCATAATAATGGTATTGGTAGAAATGGTAGAAAAATAATGCAGAGGAGGCAGAATCATTCAATAAATATTTTTCTGTTCCATATTTGGAAAACACAGATGTTATAATTATATCATATGATAATATATTTTCCATTCCAGCAGTAATTAAGGAGAATGTTAAATAGCTATTAAAGCTAGATATTTTAAAATTTTCTTCAGTGCAAGCTATCAGGATTAGCTGATTTTAAAAAGAGCTCGGTGCAGAGCTCTCTGGACAGCTACTCTTGATTTCCAACTAGGCAAGTTCCAGAAGAACTAAAAGAAAGCTAATGTTATGCCAGTATTTAAAAAAAAAAAAAAAAAAAAGTAGGGTAATCTGTTAGATATTTGCCTTCCAGTCTGACATCAATCTTGGGCAAAATAATGGAATAATTAACATGGGATTCGATTAATAAAGAATTCAAGGAAGGTAATATAATTAATACCAATCAAGATGGGTTTATGGAAAATAGATCCATTAAACTAAATGTATGTCTTTTCTTATATTACACATTTGATTGATAGTGAGTTTAATTTATACACATTTGATTGATAGTGAGTTTAATTTTAATTAAGAAATTAGAATTCCATATAATCAACAAGGCACACATTAAATCAGGGGTCAGCAACCACCGGCCCCCATGCCAAAGATGGCATGCGCACCCATTCTGAGTGGCACACAGGGCTCCTGGCCCTGCAGTACTGCTCAGAGCAGCTGCGAATGCTCCGTGGCTGCTCTCCCCTACTGGCCCCACCACTGGCACCTGCCAAGGGTTGGGGAGAGGGGCTGGCATGGGACCAACAAAGGTTGCCAACCCTGCATTAAGTGGATTAAAAACTGGATAACAAGAGGTCTCAAAATGTAAATGTCAACAGAATTACAGCTAAGAACCAAGTAGGCACACTATGC
This sequence comes from Pelusios castaneus, assembly GCA_007922175.1. Taxonomy (NCBI): domain Eukaryota; kingdom Metazoa; phylum Chordata; order Testudines; family Pelomedusidae; genus Pelusios; species Pelusios castaneus. The sequence continues at coordinate 2,002,767 of ML685867.1, forward strand.
CGATGGGTAGCACTGGCTCCATAAAAGACTTGAGGGTCATGGTGGATAATCAACTGCACATGAGCACCCAGTATCATGCTATGGCCAAAAGGGCTAATGCTCTTAGCTGTATAAACAGAGGGATGTGGAGTAAGAGTAGAGTGGTTATATTACTTCTGTATTTGCCATTGGTGTGACTGCTATTGGGATACTGTGTCCAATTCTGGTGTCCACAATTCAAGAAGAACAATAATAAATAGAGGGTGTTCAAGGAAGAGCCATTGGAATAATTAGGATCTTATCTTCATCAACTGGAATATCTTCTTTAGGCACAGCTGCCACAGCACAGACAGCGAGGTTCTCTGACATAGCCTCGTCCAAATACGTATGACATTCAGACAAGCACTAAGCTAGAAGTTGTAGGCAAAATGCATAAATTACTGGATGGGTTGTATAACTTGAGTTATGCAGGAGATCAGATCATAATGGTCCCTTTTGATCTTAAAATCTATGAATATATGAACCCTGATATGGAAAATTATTATAATTTATTGCTGTATTGCCAAAAGACTTCAGTCACAATCACAGGGGAATATACAAACACACTGTAAGTGACCGGTCTTGCCCCAACCAATATGCAGTATAAGAAGACAAAAAGGCTATGTCTACACTAGAAAAGTTAAGTCGAATTTGTTAAGTCGACTTAAAATTGACTTTATTAAAGTCGACTTAACAAAGTAGGCTAAGTTGACTTAGTTTTAAGTCGACTTAGTCCACTTTGTTAAGTTGACTTAACCACCCTTAAGTCGACTTAATAAAGTCGACTTAAGGGTTACTTCATGTCCACACCATCCTTAAATTGACTTAAGGAGTCGACTTAAGGGTTAAGTCAACTTGATGAGTGGAAGTAACAAAGTCGACTTAAGGAATTTCTTAAGTCGACTTAATGAAAGCCTAGTGTGGACGTGGCTTAATTTAAGTCGACTTAAGCCTCCTTAAGTCAACTTAAATTGCCAGTGTAGACATAGCCAAACAGACTGACTGAGAAGCAGCCATTTGCATCATCCAAGCAAAATGGTCAGAGAGGTGATAGATAGGTCCGTATCTTCTTAATTCCATTTTTGGGGGTGTGTTTGTGTGACATATGAAAGATAAGGCAGAAACATACTGTCAGCTTATGTATAGTAGTTATGGGGATTATTTACATGTATGCTAAAAACTTATTTTACACTTCTGCTATACATAACAACCCTTGTTCAATGTCACCTGGACATTGCTACCTGTTGTGTTGGTACAGCACAATCTACAGCACGGAGCATTGTTATAAGGTGGTTTTTTTCTGTTCACATGGCATAGAGTAGCAATTGGTCTGCTGCATGTGGAACCATTTGCAGTGTCTACCTGAGTATCTGGGTCAGTACAGTCAAGCTGACAAATCCATTGGCATAATACACACCTTTTTCATGTACTTACAACTTTCTTGATAAGTTTCCACTGAGGCTGTATCTTTCCATCACTTGTGTCTCTATTCAAGGGCAACTTGCCTTTGGAACATTTGAAGAAAAAAATCTGTTTAAGCAGTTCTTACTTAAGCAAGCCAAAAATATTAAGACTATATGATTTTTAAAAATTTTCAAACAAGAAAACTTTGAAATCTGTAAGCTTGCTTGTAGTGGCTAATCCTTATGCACATCATTTTTTCTTTGCTTGTTTATGTTCAACAGAAAATTATGGCTGAAGATTGTTGAAAACAGGTGCATAAAATTAAGGATCTAAATTTGACTTTAGGTTCCTAAATAAAATAAACAAGGAATCTGGTGGCACTTTTAAAGACTAACACATTTATTTATC
>ML685867.1:2009596-2020070 GCA_007922175.1 Pelusios castaneus
GGGGGGTGGCTGCGGCCGCGGCGGGCTCCCGGGGTCCCACCCGCCGTCTGCCTCCCAGCACGGAGCCAGGATAGCCAGCCAGCGAGCCAGGATAGCCAGCCAGCCAGGAGAGCCAGCCAGCCAGCCAGCCAGCCAGCCAGCCAGCCAGCTAGGATAGCCAGCCAGCCAGGATAGCCAGCCAGCCAGCCAGGATAGCCAGCCTAGCCAGCCTAGCCAGCCAGCCAGCCAGCCAGCCAGGATAGCCAGCCAGCCAGCCAGCCAGGATAGCCAGGATAGCCAGCCAGCCAGGATAGCCAGCCAGGATAGCCAGCCAGCCAGCCAGGATAGCCAGACAGCCAGCCAGCCAGGATAGCCAGACAGCCAGCCAGCCAGGATAGATAGCCAGACAGCCAGGATAGATAGCCAGCCAGCCAGGATAGCCAGCCAGCCAGGATAGCCAGGATAGATAGCCAGCCAGCCAGCCAGCCAGGATAGCCAGGATAGCCAGCCAGCCAGGATAGCCAGGATAGCCAGCCAGCCAGCCAGCCTCATTCTTTCTTTGTGGAGTGAAAGAAGATGTAGTGTCGAGAATTGAGAAAGGTATGTTGAGATGGTTAGGAATACCCTTATTAAGTTAATATCAATGTACCTTCCTATATATTTTAAGTTTAAAAAATTTGGCACTCAAAAGAAATTTCAATCGCTGTTTTGTTGATATTTGGCTCAGTTGACTAATAAGTTTGCCCACCACTGGTCTAGATAGTATTTAGTACTGCCTTGAGTGAAGGGGACTGGATTAGAAGACCTCTTGAAATCCCTTCCCATTCTAAAATTCTATGATGATTCTATAATTACATGTTTACATGGTTTTTAGTAGTATTCTTATAACAGGGAAAGTGTCTCTTTTACAAACCAGTCAAGTTTCTGCCTATTATATGGTAATGAAGGGGGAAAAAAGGTGTTGCTTGGTTTCCTGTGAGGGCTTTCTCACATAAACCTGTCTCCAAAATATTTGTGCAGTGCAAGTGAATTTCTCATTCAGCTATGAATGTATTTTCTTGTGCTTCATTGGAGCACTTAATCAAATATGTTTAGTTATCTAGTAAACACACATTCATCACATCAACAAGTACACTTGTACAGAGGAGTACATAATAACTACACTTGTATTCTGCAGCCACTGAATTGTTAGTGTTTCAAAAGAGAGATTATCTTTTCATAACACAAGCAATTCAGGGGGTCTAAAATAAGATTGGGATTTAAGTGCTTCAATGAGTTCTTAGGTACCTCAAATGAGAATTTAGGTACTTGATTTTAGCTTAAATATTGGTGCCTTTATTTAATTTCTCCAATCAATTAGGATTTGGGAGGGGGGGGGAACAGGGAATAGCCATTTCACACATTTTGTTGACATTATAAAAAATTAGCACCAGTTTCAAGCTGGACAGAGACAAATAATTGATGGCTTGGGCTGGAAATCAGGGGGAGAAGAGAGGGAGATTGTAGTTTTCATAGGAATTATAAGCATAAATAAAAATAGAATTTATCCATTAAAATACATTTGTATTGGAGGCTACAGTAAATCACCTGCATCTCTGAATATATACCAGCTGTTAAACTGTCTTCAGGTGTTTTCTTTCTTATGAGTAAATAGGAAAAAATCAGTTCCTTTTTTGGTATTCATTTGGATACAGTGTCCAGAACCTTATTCGACACATTGTACAAAGGTTTTCCAACATGGTGTCAACAAGCATTCTTTTCCTTGGAAACAAATACAATCTTGAGATCCATAAATTAATTCTAAAAGAAGAAATTTGGATTCAATGTACTGAAAAGATGGTACAGAACCTAGCAGTAAACAGGCTCAGATAAGGGTAAGAAATAAAATTTAGAGATAGGAAATTCAGAACTGCACCTAAAGAAGAACAAAAATATCAGATGAGAAAGGGTGTTTGGATAGTAAAAGCAGGGAAATATAGGGACTAAATACTGAAATAAAGCAGGCCTTGACAAATATGTGTTTCTAGTCATCATGGCGACCAGTTTTAGTAGCCTGTCGCCTAGCTCCACTGCAGAAATGTAATGGAGGAGTGCCCTCTGGTGACCAAAAGTAAAATTGGTGGCTCCTAGCTGAAAGCCAATTTTGTCCACCCTGAGTAAAGACTGGATCCAACTAGATTAAGTCAACAGAAAGACTCCTATGACTTAACACCAGTTGGAACAAACTTTGAAAGACCATGTCAGAAACAGTGCAGACAAGAACACTGAAATAAGAATTCCTCTGTACACAGCACTGGACAAGCCCCATTTAGAATACCAATTATAGCTGTAGGTGCCTACTTATGTATGCAACTCAGATCCTCAACTCATGTTTATTAGTTTATCTCTATTGACTTCAACAGAGATGTTCATTTACACCATAAAAGTAAGGATTTGGCCTACAATCTCTTAATCTCCTCCTCCTTCTTCATTTCACCAAAATCACAGCTGTGTAACTAATTAATAATTGAGTGATTCTTTTTTCTTTTTGAGAAAAATCACAAATTCTAGCTACAACAAACCTCAGTCACTTTCATTTGTAATTTAACTAACACAATTCTGGAGCTAAATTTGCTCCCAATAAAATGCAATTCAGTTAATAAATTAAAAGCATTGAATTAGATCTCTTATTGTGTAAACTGATGTTAGTTAGACAAAGCACTGTACATTAAAGTAAAATCTGTTACGAATACATTTGAAAGAGTCTTGTCTGAAATGCCATTACACTGGGTATGGCGAAGCATTGACTGGATTTTTTAGTATTTGTTATTCTAAAAAAAAAAAATTCTGTACCACAGTTTAGTACGTGGTGTAACTGGTATATCTGATGTATTGTAATATGTCTGCTCTTTACTGAGATTGCATGAAGTATGCAGTCCTATTGTGCTCGTCAAATGAAAACAAAATAGCAAAGGAGGAAAAAAAAGTGCCTGCTGCAAAAATCTTCCAGTCTAAGTAAAGAATATAATCAAATGCTCACATCTAAGCATTCACTATTTCAGGGATGATATAGGAAAAGTAGACATATTAATTATGGCCAAAAGCTGATCTGCATGATGGAATAATGAGATTTGTGGGGGCAATAGACTTTGGCAGTATGATGAGGAAGTCCCAATTGTAAATATCCATTACACTGAAAACCAGCTATTGCAATAATTTTTCTTTTATACTACATGGCAAAGATGATACACATAGCCTGTCTATGACACTTCTTTTTGTAGACAGTCGAGCAGATAAATACTCTTTGTATCATCCAAACTAATTTCTGCCAGACTGAGACTTGATCTACAGTTCATACTTTTCTATAACTACATTGTTCGGGGGTCGGGGTATGTGTGTGTGTCTGTGTGTGTGGGGGGATCCACATCCCTGAGTGATGTAGTTGTAATGACATTAATCCCCTTCCCTACCATGTAGACAGTGGGATACCTTCTCCCACTGCCATAGCTACGGCAGCTCGTGGAAGTAGTTTTATTATGCTGATGAGAGTGCTCTTTTCCCTTGGCTTACAGCATCTTTACCAAATACATCACAGCGGCACAGATACCTTGGTGCTGTGGCACCAATGTAAATTTGTAGTGTAGCTCTGCTCTAAGAGCACTACGCTACAGATTTATCTCTACTCATTATTTTCTCTCCACTTCTTTAGTGCCCTTTATGATGACAGAAAGTGCATATGGGGATGACTAAGTCAGTGTGATTAAAAACTGGCTGCAGAGAGATTTTTTTTTTAACTCATCAAAGTTTTATTTTTTTTTTCAGGCATAGCAGGACATTAATGCTTAAATATTTCCTGCATACTTCAGTGGTTAGCCACCTGCAAAACTGTGTCTTTAACAACAATATATAGAAAGGTAGGGTACGTTACTTTCACCTTTTCAGAATGAATTAGAAGGGTAAAATGTGGCTGCAAGTTCTTCTAGACCAATGCTGCTACAGCATATTTTGAAACTGGTATCAACTGCATGCAGAACAATGTGCAAACCAAGTTTCCATAGGCTAGGTCTACACTTGGCCAATTAAGTTGACTTAGCATGTCCACACTCAAAAATTAAGTAGATTTAAAGGGGACCTTGCCAAATCGACTTAGACCGTCCACAGTGGACGGCTAAATCGACTTTTAGGGGCTAGGTGGATCTGGGACTGGTCCACGATGGCAGGGGGGCATGCCTTGCCAAGTGCCAGGGGCTCAGCATTTGCCCCATTGTACCTGGTACAATGGGAGCTGAGCAGGACAGGGACACTGGCAGGGCATAGGAGCTGGATGGGCAGGGCTGTGTCCTCCCCTGTGGGTCGGCATGCCAGGCTCTGACTGTGCCAGCCACCCTGCCAGGGAGGGCAGTGGGGGAGCCCTGGAGCCCTTTAAGTCAACTTTAAGTCGATTTAGGGCTAATCTGCTAATCTGTAGCCAGTAAAGTCGACTTTGAAGTAGGTTTTATAAAGTCAACTTTAAATTTCCTTAAATCGACTTAAGAAAACTGTAGTGTAGACGCAGATTAAATTAAATCGATTTAAGCAAGCTTAAATCGACTTAATTTGTAAGTGTAGATGCACCATAAAGAGTATTATAGTCGGAGGACTAGAAGGTTAGAGTCTTCAGCTGGCCACAGGAAAGGGCAGTCTCACTTGTCCTCTCCTCCAACAAACAGTTAGATTGTTGCTTTCCCTTCAGAGTTAACACAAAATATTGCCAGATGGAAATAAATAGTCCATGAGATTATGGTACATTGCCTGAAGCTGAAAGTAAAATACACATATGCACACATAGAACTATTTTTTTTATTGCTACTACTCTTGAAAATAGTTGGTTTTATTACATTTTCTGGACTTTTTTAACCCCTTTCAGCCCCCACTTTGAAGCTTTCAAGGTCAGGGTGTTTTCACAGGTCCATTTTCCTTCAAATCCAAGGTAAATTTCAGGAAAGAGAGAGAAGCATTAAGACTCTGAAGGATCTCTGACAGTCTGTTCCTGAGTCATCCACAATTCCCTTCTTTTCCCACCATGCTCCATGCTTCTATTAGACTATACCAGTAGAAATTTACTTTCTTAGACTATTTCTACACTAGAAAAGTTAAGTTGACTTTTGTTAAGTCAACTTTAATAAGATTAACTTTAAGTCGACTTCAAATTGATCTTATTAAAGTCGACTTAACAAGTGGAATTTCTTAAATTGACTTAATGAAAGCCTCGTGTGGCTGTGGCTTAATTTAAGTCGACTTAAGTCGACTTAAATTGCCAGTGTAGACATAGCCTTATATCCTGGTTCTGGTGTGCTGGTTCGTGCATTTTAGCAGATTCTGCCTATTTTCAAGTGTGCCCAAGCAACATCCCCTGAGAGGTGAGCTGCCCAGGACAAAAGAAGCATATCTTATGATACTCTCTGTGTTGGCATGTAGGACAAGCATCAGTCTTCCCCTTAAGCTTTTTATTCTGGTGATGAATTGTTCTTATTTCTGCAGATGTATTTGTAAAAATTCTTTGAATACTTTGATTTTGGTGGCAGACACCTGACAGTCTTTGGTATTTAAACTGAGATTTACTCTCCAGTATGGAGAAAAATCAATCTGTCTTTTGTTCTTCTTTAGTCAGTCTAATTTATGGGAGCAGAAGTCTGGCCAAAAAATGGTAAGCACATGTCAGATAAAGAATTTAAACCATTTTTATTGTCTCTATTTACTTTATTTTATTGTATTTGCATCTTTAAAAACTTTTCTTTTTATTTTTAATAAAAAAGGCAAATGTTTCAGTTTTGGTAATTTCAGGTGTGTTCCCCTTTTCTCTCCCACCTTACTTCCCCCCTTTCTTTTCTCCTCCCCCCCAACCCCTCATCCATTTTGCCACTGAAAAAGGAGGGGGAAAGTAGCTACAATATAAGATAACAACTTTTCAGGTGGCAAACACTCAAGCAGGAATCATTTTGAGAAAGTAAGCAAATTGCCATAGAATTTTCCAGCCACCTCTAACTTTAAATGCATATTCTAAAAATTCCTGAATTCAGACATAGATTGGGACAGTTTATCATGGGTAGCATCAGTTAATAGAAGTTTGTTTTGAAAGTTAAATTGTATGTGTCAGGATAGACTGATTCTTGGTATTCTTTTAGATATTAACATTTTAATAATCTTCTAATTACATTTTTTTTAAATAACCAATTTCTTCTCAAAAGGACTCAAAGACCCCTGAAGTAGTTCTGGAAGCAGACCAGAGGAATCAGGATCAACAGAGTTGAGCAGCAGGCAAGCATGCAATAGGGTGTCTGGTAGCCTGGACAACAGACTCTTCTAACACCATTCAGACAGAGAGATAAAAGTGGTAATTGGGATTTGAACTGGAGATAAGTCCAAGTTAGACAGTGACGGAGAATCTGGCTCTGAAGGACTGTGCTGAGAATGATGCCTGAGAGTCTTTATAACTTGTGTGAGCTGGTGAGTATAAAAGGAGAGGGGATAGCAGATCCTCCTTTTCTTTTGCTTGTGTGAGTAGGGAATGTTCTCCTTTTTCTCCCTTCTTCTCAAACAATTAGCTAAGTGGTCTTGTGGTACTGAGGCTGAGGTGTCAGCACTGAAAGACAACTCTGGGTTTAATGCAAAAGGCAATAGTGTTGACTGTAGTGTAGGTCCCAAGTTTGATATAACCTGTATCACTGCAAAGAGTAATGACACCTTAATAGATGATGTTCCTTTAGTCTTCACTGCCACTTTAGATTTTCTTAGTGCCAGTGGTACAAGACATTTCCAAGAGAAGGATTTGCTCCTAGTAAAAGGCTGAGGAGAATCCAATCTTGAGCCTATAATAAAAGAGGGCACTGAGGCCAGAGCAGCAAAATGCATCTTGGGAGCCAAGTCAGAGCATCTTGGCACAGAGGTTGTTCTCCATAACTTGGATGGGCTCATCAAATTTATCAGGATGTAGACACTTATAAAGCCAGCTAAGCCTCAAGTGTTCCTCCATTCCTGCCCAGGGGTGAAGGCATAGTGAAGAGGAGATATGTTAGTGCAGCAAGACACCTCGATTGCCAGTTACTGGAATAGTAATGATCATACTTATTGCTAAAAAACAGCTACAAAGCCTTTTAAGTACCCATAGTGTAATTAGGCAAGCAGAGAGCAGTGGGGTTGAGTGACCATGAGAAGTAAGCATGACCCTGCTGTCATCCTGTTCAGTCTGTTTTTAAAATCACTGAAGCATGCAGCTTTGAGAAACAAGAAGTCTGGCTATATTTGATGTAGAAATATAGCTGAAAGAATAACACTACAAATAGCTTGCTTAATGGGCTTTTATTCTTTTGATAGGCATGTTATTGTAACACTCTGTGCATAAAAAAGGGCAAAAAGAGTTTGGGTAAGGTAGATTCTTCATGGTCATATCCTGAGATTCCCAGTGGCAAAGGGAAGGCCAGCCACTGGAAACTTGTTGCTGAACCACTCAAAGACCACACCAGACTGTGGGGTAAATATGGGTTTGGGGTGTGTAACCCATATGCCTGAAAAGGCTATCTCTGAGAGACCTGCTGAGGGTGGGTTACTGTTGTTGGGCAGATTTGTGACCCACAACTGGAAACTTCCAGAGGCAGGGTGTGGTAGCAATTTGAGCATGCTCCACAGTGTACCCTGCTGCTGTGATGTGATGTTGTCAGTCAGATGACTGGAGAGCAGCAGCCTGAGCAGACAGCAGGCAGGAGCTGCCTTGAGGGGAGACCATGTGCTCAGTGTTCTGGAGAGGAGCTGAGCCAGGAGTGAACAAGATGTTTTCTCCATGTAAAGGAGTTATTTGCACCAGACCTTGCAGACATTCATATGGGACTGAGGGCTGGTTGCAGAGGAGAAGAGAGAGCCTGCATGTAATGCTACAGAGGATTCCAGCAGAGAAAGAAGAGGACAGCTATTTCCTGCCACTCAAGCTTCCACACTGGAACAGAGACTGTAGCTGAGAGTTGGGTGAACTCCACACAGACTTTGGGACTCTTGGGTATCTTTCATGCAAGGGATTGTTCTTGGTTAATTGTAGTTTGTTTTCTTAGGATAAGGTTCATTTAGTTAGTAGTTAATAAAGTTCATTGTTATGTTTATTGTAGTAGTATTTTAATGTGTGAGTGTAGCTCTGAGCAATCTTCGCCGTGAGTCCTGTACAGACTGGATCCTGGGTCTCCAGCTGCTTTCCCCATAGGGGTTGGGATTGATTTCTGTGGGGCACTGGAGAAGGGCAACTGAATGAATTTAGCCCACCCGAAGGTTACAGGTGCACTACTAATCTGTTGTTTGTATTTGAATGTATGTGCTGGAGACTAAAAATAAAAGCTTTAAATGAAAGTAATCTTGTTTGTACTGTTTATGCCAACCATTTATCAGATGGATGAGCTTCATACCAATAGATGTATTTCCTGCCATAGCCTCACAAAAAGTAAAGTTACTTAGACCTTTGAGTTCAGAAAATGTTGGGTACCATTGTTCATGGAAAGGATTTCTCAGTACAGGAGGCATTGAAGAGGGACATTGGTACCAGGAAAAAAACACATCTCTTGAAGCCCTTGCAGAGTTTAGGATCCAATATAGTCCCTCTGGGGATAAGAATTATTGCAGGTGAATCTCTCAGATAACAACTCAGTTGACTTCCAATAACAAAATCAGCCTGGCAAACACTTCAGGAAAAAGAAGAATTTAAGAAAACAGGTGCATGCCAAACAACAAATGCCTCCTTACTCCTTGATTACCAAATGAATTCACTTAAAGTCCATTAGCCAAAAGTGATACAAGGAAAGATATGCACATCAGGGGTGGAAGTGAATGAACTACATAAGGATTAAAATATATGGATTTTAAAAAGGATGACATGAAACATAGCAGAGGAGACATGGTCATTATTTTATTAATATTTGTAGGTCAGCCTTGGAGACAGATTCATCCAAGCTTATTCTCATTGGCTATGTCTACACTCACAAAAGCTAGTTCGAATTAGTTAATTGAAACTAACTAATTTGAACTAATTTTAGTTAGTTTGAATTAACTTAATTCGAGCTAGCATGGCCCCACTAGAATGCTAGTTTGAACTAGCCATGGCCATGCAGGGCACTTGCTTAGTTCAAATGAGTCAGTTGCAAAAAGGTCAATCTGCCGATTAGTTCGAACTAAGCAGTTAGTACGAACTAATATGGCCACATTAGACTTAGTTTGAATTAACGGATCGAATTAACCATTAATTCGAACTAAGCAATCGAATGTATTAGTTCCAATTAAGGAAGCCCTTAATTCGAACTAACTAAAGCCTAGTGTGGCCAAGGCTTAAGTTAGTTCGAATTAAGCTTTCTTAATTCGAACTAACTTGCTAGTGTAGACATAGCCATTGAGTAGTACCTTAACCATAAATAGTCCCATCAATAGAACTACTTAGTGTGAGTAAGGGTGTCAGAATCTGATCCTTAAGTTCCTGGTGTAACATCTCACCAGCAGTTCTTCCTTGTTGCCAGGGTAGGGAGCCCTCACGTGATAAACAGTTATTCATAGAAGCAAATCAACTGGCCTCTATGGAAAATGACTGCTCCACATTCTGTCCCAAAGTCAGCAAGGCAAAATCTCCCAATCGACAATGGTATTTTAAATTCTTAACACAAAGGCTGTGCAGTTGCTTCCTACTGTACTTACAGTTACATTAGATTAAGGCATCAAACTTTACCTTATATATTTTATTCTTAATCACCAGCAATTGTGCTTGCTAGAAGTAGAATTTATGGCAAATCTGCACGGATTTTGATTGAAAGTGCCAATTAGCTCATAGAATCCAAAAAAAGATATTTTAATTATAAAAAAAATAGCCTCTATAACTTCTGTAACAAACGATGTGCAGCTATAGGCAGCTCTTGTTCCCTGATTGTGAGATGGTCTATATGTCTAGAATTCTGAAATTTGGTGGGAAAGTGTTATCTTTCGTAGAGAGAGGACGCCAGTTTCCAACTCTTGGTGCAAGGACAGGCAGGTGTGCCCAGTTGCAGGGACTTTATTCCTCAGTATGTGGGGAAAGAGTGAGTCTGCATTGTTGGGAAAGGAATTCTTGAGAAGCATGGTTACACTAGTATTCATGAGCTAGCACTTGACTCAGCTCCACTGAAGTCCCTCCACTGGGAGGGAGGTCAGTGTGGGAGCCCTGGGGACCCTTTAGGTTGACTTAGGGCTAATCCGCGTCTACACTGGCTTAAGTTGATTTAATAAAGAAGTCGACTTAACCCGTAAATTGACTTAAAACCAGTCTTATTAAGTCGACTTAAAATTTCCTTAAGTTGACTTAAGCTGTTGCTTAAGTCGACTTAAGGAAACTGTAGTGTAGACTCAGAGTAAATTAAATTGACTTAAGCCTGCTTAAGTTGACTTAATTTACTAGTATAGACGCACCCTCACAGATTTATGATTTTGCTTTACACGCACGCACGCACGCACGCACGCACGCACGCACGCACGCACGCAC
>ML685867.1:2020080-2030181 GCA_007922175.1 Pelusios castaneus
CACGCACGCACGCACGCACGCACGCACGCACGCACGCACGCACGCACGCACGCACGCACGCACGCACGCACGCACGAGTTCTAGAAGATGTAGCATATTGAGGACTAAGTTGGATTTGTGTGCTGCCACTTTGCAACTAGGAGTGGAGGTTTCCTGTTCCTATTTCCAGGCTAGGAGGCTCTGTCAGGAAGCATGTTATTAGCATTGGTCCAGAAAACAGCAGCTTAGAATGGGTGGAGTGAGTTGTACCTCACTGCCTTGAGGGGCAGCTTTCTTTGTTTTTCTCTGTTTTTGGTAATTGTGTATTATCATTCTGGTTGCCATAAATAAAAGCAGTGTTACACGGCAACCTTTCAGAAATAATCTTTTGAGGACTTTAATCTAAGTTCTCTGTGTCTAAACTGTGAACATAATGGGAGATAAAAGGATTCATCTATCTTCAACACCTGAACCCAGAGTGACTGCATTCTTATAAGTTCCAAAGGGGTAGCCATGTTAGTCTAGTTCAGCAAAACAAACAAGGAGTCCTGTGGCACTTTTAAAGACTAACAAATTTATTTATCACATGAGTTTTCATGGGAGAAAATCCCACTTTTTCAAACACTTCTTCACACGACTGGAAGCAGAACTGGCTGGGCCCACCCTATAGAGTCAGGGGCCTGTCCAGAAAGTGGTGTCTGGCTATGCCGCTGTTGTAAATGCATTGTCCTACTATGCTTCTTCTTTGGCTATACCTAGTAAAAGTGACTCAGGCGTTGTCTACACTATCACTTAGGCCAGTAAAACTGTTGCTGCTCAGGGGTGTGAAAAAACACACCCCTCCCCCTCCCCACCCCCAAGCAACTTTACTTTTGCCATCATAAGCCCTTATAGTCATGTTATGTCAGCAGAGAGAGCTCTGCTGCCAACATTATAAAATCACCTAAACAAGCAATTTCCAAAGAGGTAGCCATATTAGTCTATTGCAGAAAAACAGCAGAGTCCTGTGGCACTTTTAAAGACTAACAGATTTATTTATCGCATGAGCTTCCATGGGAGAAAAAATCCCACTTCGTCAGATGCTTTGAAGATGGGAAAGTTACAGAATGGGAGGAAATTAAATGCAGCGGAGTGTATGACATAGGATCAGGTCAGGCTATAACAGCAAATCAATATAGGTGTTAGGATTCAAACACTGGGGAACAGCACATAGACTATGTCTACACTTGCACTTTTAAGTCGACTTTAACTAAGTCGACCTAACTAAGTCAACTTAAAATTGACTTAGTTAAGTCGACTTAGTGTGTATACACTTAAAATTAAAGTCGATTTAAAGGGGAACTTAAAAAGTCGACCTAGAGCGTCCACACTGGATGCTCTAGGTCGACTTTGTGGGGCTAGGGGTAGAATGGTCCCAGGGAGTATCCTGATGAGGACATAAAGAATACAACCATTGTAGCCTTAATGGCTCATCAGTTTACTCCCTGGGACCATATCGCCTGGTAAATTCCTAAACATTAAGGAGACAATGGTTGTTCACACCCTCCCATCTAAGACATTCCTTCAGAATGACACAAGTTAAAGAATGGATATAACATCAAATTCTTAACTTCTAATCAAAGTAGAATTCCTAGACATAAACTATATAATCATTCCCAGCAAATTACTACCTTTCTATTGATACCAAACATGACATAGTTCCTATGGATTATAACATTTATGAGATATCCATAGAAAATAATATCATAAATGCTTCCCTAAATCCAGACAGTGTCACACTGTGCCCACATGCCCTGCCCTTTGGGGGGCATGCCAGGCTCCCCTTCTGCCCCACTCCCCCCAGCAGGGAGGGCATTGGTGTAGTCCAGGGGTATCCCTAAGTCGATTTAGGGCTACCCCAGTGGTACGCTGGCTTAATTCGACTTTAGAAAGTCGAATTAAGCCTTAGGTTGAGTAGAAAGGTGGATTAATAAAGTCGACTTAATTTTCCTTAAGTCGACTTAAGCAAGATGCTTAAGTCGACTTAAGCAAAGTGTAGTGTAGACGCAGGGCACATTAAGTCGACTTAAGCTAAGCTTAAGTCGACTTAATTTACCAGTGTAGATGCAGCCACAGAGGAAGGTGAGGTCAAATCACCTGTTGTAATGAGAGAAAAACAGGGACTACTGGGAATTAACTGTGTCCAGGTTTTGTTTATTTCAATGACTGCATTTAGCTCCAGAACAAAATTTATAATCACAGAGTTAAGGCCAGGAAAACACTGCTCCCCACCACTAGCAGAAAGAAACAGCATATGATACAAATTTATGTTCTGAGTCCATATAAATCTAGTCTAAAATTATTCAGTTGTAGGAATAAGAGTGAAGACCCCCACCTCAGGGTATGACTAATCCATATACCATTTTATTTATACTTGTTCTATGAGACCTCCATTTAGGAAAGCATCCTTATTTAGGAAAACCGTTAAGAAAGTGCTTAAATTTAAGCATAAGATTAAGTGCTTTCCTGGACTAAGGCTTCAGAGTTTAAACATCACATTTAACACCAAGATTATTAGTTTCTCACTATGTAAATATTCTTCCCTATGAAGTTTAGAAATGAGAATCATCATATCCCATTCAAATTATTTGGTTAATTTCTATTCTTCAAAAATCTTAGAGTATAAAGCTTCTGTTGCAAGGTCTGTCAAAATTATTTTATAGCTAAATCTGCCTTGACCTTCCTGTGCCTCAGAATTACCCTTTGAGCAATCAGTAGGACAGCGGAGATCCATTCTGGTTATGCTTGAGGGATCCTTCCAATTCTAAAAACATCAGCCACAACAAACGCAGACGGTTCCAATCATAGTTTCTTACCAATTATTTTTAAATTATTGTTGCTGACAAAATAATTTCACCTTTGAGTACTCTCAGAGTGTTTGTTTGTGGTATCTGACAAGAACTAAGGAGTTCTAACACTTAGTGCTCTTTTCTTTAGGTGCAGAGATAGGGGTCCAATACAACTTATGGGAAATCCTGAATTCCACTTGCCTTAATGATGTATTCATTGGTTTTTGTATTATTCTGAATTTTTGTCCTAATTTTTATTTATATACTGAGAAATGAAGTCCTTTTCCCATACAACTTTTATGCAACTGGGTGTTTTAGAAATGTCTTTTAATAAAAAATTATGTATCTATGAGAGCTGATGTCTGTGTTTCCTTAGTTTCTTTCAAGGGCGTTATGTTCAAATTCAGGAAAATTGTCCTTTATAATTAAAATGTTGCTAGTGCACACTGTCATTTAAATTAATGCTTAGTTTCTTGACTTTCATAAAAGACTTATTGTCAAGTACGTCTGATGAGTGGATCATGCCACCCCCAGTCCACTTATTCCAGTATAATGCACTCTTTTTCTTTACCTTTGAGTTCCCGCAGAAAAAAAGATCATTTACACCTCCTTGGCTGATACTTCATTTTCTAAAGAACTTAACATCATAATTTATAAGAGTTTTAAACTATTGAATTTGCTGGCCAGAACATTACCTTTCCCTTACATCAGGCTTGGTTTGGGATCATTTTAAAATGGAAGTTGTATTGAACTGGGTATCCAAACAATAAAAACACAAGGCAAGCGAGATAATATTTTTATTAGCCCAACTTCTGCTTCAAAAGAGACAAGGTTTCTATCTACCTAGAGGTCTTCTTCAGAGTATCGTAGCTAAATACAAGGTGGAACAAATGGTTTAGTATAAGTAGTTAACACATTGTGATGGGAGCACTCATCTCTCAAGAATGCCTCCTGTTGGCTGGGTGAGATGCTACACGATCTCCTGCCCCAGGAAGCCATGTTGACCTCACTGGGTGGGTCTTCATTGCCTCAGCCCTCCAGTCAAGTACCATAGTCTAAAATGGATGAACCCCCTCCAGAGCAGCAAAGAGTTCAACATACTGTCTGCCCTCATCAGTGTCTTCAGCCCTGTCCTTGGGCCCCGCCATTCACTTGGGCTTCCAACTGTACTCATATCCTTTGCTAGTAGAGGGGTTAAGAAATCCAGTCTGCCCACTACTCTGCTCCACAGCCCAGGAAACCATCCCACAGTGACCATGTACTCTTTCCTTCAGCGTACTACTGCTATTCTATTCAATATTTTCATCAATGATTTAGATGATGGCATAGAGAGAACACTTCTAAAGTTTGCTGATGATACCAAGCTGGAGGGATTGCAAGTGCTTTGGAAGATAGAATCACAATTCAAAATGATTTGGACAAAGTGGTGAAATGGTCGGAAGTAAATAGAATGAAATTCAATAAAGGCAAGTGCAAAGTACTCCACTTAGGAAAGAACAATCCATTGCACACATACAAAATGGGCAATGACTGCCTAGGAAGGAGTACTGCGGAAAGGGATCTGGGCGTCATAGTGGACCACAAGCTAAATATGAGTCAACAGTGTAACCCTGTTGCAAAAAAAGCAAACACCATTCTGGGATGTATTAACAGGAGTATTGTAAGTAAGACATGAGAAGCAATTCTTCTGTTCTACTCTCCCCTGATTAGGCCTCAACTGGATTACTGTGTCCAGTTCTGGGCACCTCATTTCAAGAAAGATGTGGACAATTTGGAGAAAGTCCAGAGAAGAGTGATATGAGTGAGTAGAGGTCTGGAACACTTGACTTTTGAGGGAAGATTGAAAGAGTTGGGTTTGTTTAGTGTCAAAAAGAGGAGACTGAGAGGGGACATGATAACAGTTTTCAAATACCTAAAAGGTTGTCACGAGGAAGAAGGACAAAAATTATTCTCCTTAATCACCGATGATAGGACAAGAAACAATGGGCTTAAATTACGGCAAGGCAGGTTTAGGGTGGACATTAGGAAAAAATTCCTAACTATCAGCGCAATTAACCAGTGGAATAAGTTGCCTAGGTAGGTTGTGGAATCTCCATCATTGGAAGTTTTTAATAGCGGGTTAAACAAGCACTTGTCAGGGATGGTTTAAGAGGGTAGTTGGTCCTGCAGGGGACTGGACTTGATGATCTTTCATGGTCCCTTCCAGTTTCTATTATTCTATTCCCTGGCCCTTTTGTCATGTAGCCTCTTCTTTTCACTCTTACCTAAGGGCTGAAGTTCCGAAATTCTCTTCCTCCTTGTTGAATGCAAATACTACCAGAATCTGTCTTCTGGATCCTGAGCTCCTATGATCAACAACAAGCACCCTTCCTTGATCACCTGGTTCCAGCCAATAACTAAACTGCTCAGGTACTGCAGCTCCATTTATCTGAAACCTGATGGGACCTGATGGACTGCCTCTAGGCAGGCCTGGAACATCCACTCTCACTGCTCTTTCCCTGGGTGTGGTAGGTCTGGGGGCATCCAGCAGGGAACCACAAAGGCCTAGTTTGCTCCATCACACACATTCAACTCACTAAGCCCCTCTTTTTGTCCTATGACTACAAAGGTGCTAATAGGTTACTTCACGTCGAATATATGTCTACTACTTATGTTAAAAAATCTGTTGTACCTGGTATTTAGTTGTGACACTCTGGGTATCTTTCCCAGACCAGTTCCAAAGGGGTAGCCATGTTAGTCTAGGTCAGCAAAACAAACAAGGAGTCCTGTGGCATTTTTAAAGACTAACAAATGTATTTATCGCGTGCGCTTTCGTGGGAGAAAATCCCACTTCATCAGACACTTTGAAGATGGGGAACTTACAGAATGTGTCATACATTTCTTTGCAATTAATTTCCTCCCATTCTGTAAATTCCCCATCTTCAAAGCCTCTGATGAAGTGGGATTTTCTCCCATGAAAGCTCGTGTGATAAATACATTTGCTAGTCTTTAGAAGTGCCACAGGACTCCTTGTTTGTTTTTCCAGACCAGGAAAAGAACTTAGTATGCAAGCTCAAAAGCTTGTCTCGCTCCCCAAAAGAAGTTGGTCCAGTAAAAGACCCATCTTACTTTTATCATGTCTTGGGGCCAACATGGCTACAATAACACTGCATACATATTCTGAAGGATCTTTTAAGGTGAAGTGGCCTATTAACATCCTACAGTCATGGGGTGAAAAAGGGAACTAGGGTGTTAGTAGCTGTTGTAATAAGCCACAAATCCAGTTTCTGTTCAGTCTGATATTTTTAGTGCCTATCAAAGTTACAAATTTAAGCTCACAACTTGCAGAAGTCCCTTTATTTCTGAGTTTGTGCAGTTCACATGAAAAACTTGGACTTTTTCAGCAGAGTTCCAGCCTTAAAGGAGCAGAACACAGGTAAATATAAGCCTGATATTCCCTTATAAATGCTATATTAACAAGAACATTAACAAGGATTGATATCTGGCAGTCAAAGGCAAATACAGTCAAATTAGAAATAAGGTATTTATTTTTTAAGCATGAGTGTGATTAAATATGGGAACAAACCATCAAGGAATGTGATAGATTCTCCATTCCATAAAGTCTTAAAAAATCAAGATTAGATGTCTTCCTGGAAGATCAGCTTTGGACAAAATTAAGGCATTGGGTTCACTCCTGTGTTAATTCGATGTCATTCTATGACCTGTGTTAGACAGGAGGGCAGTTAGCAGCAGTTGTCAACCACTACTAGAAACAATGTATATGGACTTTTAAATGATTTGTATGTATCTGATTGATTTAATCTTTTAACGGTTCTCTTAGGCTATGTCTACACTTGTTAATTTAAGTCGACTTAGCATGTCCACACTTAAATTTTAAGTCGATTTTGAGGGGACCCTACAAAGACGCAGAGTAAATTAAGTCAACTTAATATACAAGTGTAGACACACCCTTACAGTTTATTTCTTTCCTTGTATAATAAACCTTTAGTTTTAGTTACTAAAGGATTGGCTGGCAGTGTGGTATTTTGTGTAAGATCGAAACTGCTATTGATCTGGTAATGTGGCTGATTCTTTGGGGTCAGGAGAACCCTTCTGGTAAAGAGCATGGAGTTTTAAGTAATCTCTTTACTGGATCTAGTGGCATAATGGGGACCAGAAATTGAAATGCAGTAAAAGGGGCTAGTTATATTTTGTTTTAGCTTCTTGATAACAACTGTGGAGAATCAAAAACATTGCTTGTGACTGGCTAGGAAGCCTGACTTGTACTGAGAGAATTTCCCCTCGTTGCAGCCTGCCCTGATCTTGTCATTTTCAGGTGGCTACCCTAGGCACGGATGAGTCACAACTCACACCCATACAAATTCTCAGCTTGCTTATCCAGCTGTCTCTTGTGCAGGCTACATATCCTCTGAAATGCCCATGTGATATATGGAGGGGAATGTCTATCTGAGAATCCTACTAGGATTTAGGCCAGGCAGCATAATAAATCCCATCAGCGGAAATGTAGGCACCTACAGGGAATTACGTGTTTATAAAAATTTAGGGCTGATGTGGACCTCAAGAGAGCTGTGCTAAGGCAGGAACAAATATACCTAGATCATCCCTGACAGGTATTGGTCTAATGATCTATTCTTAAAAACCACCAGGAATAGAGATTCTGTAACCTAGGTAATCTGTTCCAGTGCTCAGCTATTGTTATAGTTAGAAAGTGTTTCCTAATATATAACTTAAATCTCCCTTGCTACTAAATCAGCTGATTACTTTTTGTCCTACCTTTTGTGGAGAAAGAGAAGAACTGGTCTTTGTAACTATCTTGCACATATTTGAAGACTGTTATTTTGCTGCTCCTCAATCTTATCTTCTCCAGACTAAGCATTCTCAGTTCTTTCAACCGTTCCCCATGGGTCATGTTTTCTAAATCTCTTGAGATTTTTTGTTGCTCCCTCTGGACTGTCTCCAGTTTGTCCACCTCTTTCTCAAGTGTGGTGCCCCAAACTGGTCATCAGTTGAGGCCTCACCAAGGCAAAGTCAGTGGAACAATCTCAGCTCATGCTGTACATTTTGCACACCTGTTAATACTCCTCAGAATATCTGCCTTGCATGTTGGCAAGAACATAATGCCCAGGAAAGATCATGAGGCCCTGACAGATTGTTTCATGGGGGTGCATTTATCAGAAGCATTTCAGTTAGGATCCAGTAAATGTAACTTGTCTTCTTTCTAAGTGCAACTCAACAGCAAACATAATTCAGCCATTATATCGGCTTGGCAGTGGGAATAGCAGACATTCCTTACAATGGCTGGTAAGCACGCCATTCAGTCACTATGCACTGACGAACCTAAGGTGCATCTAAGAACCTGTGTCTTAGATTTCTTCTGTCTCCAACTCCCAGTATTGCCATCTCCCTTTTATCCATTTCATTATAGAGAGTTCATGAATTCATAATGTTTAAGGCAAGAACGAACTATTAGATCATCCTAATGTGACCTTCTGTGTATCATAGGCAGCCACTGGATTTCACTCAGTTAACCGTGCATTTAGTTTAATAACTTTACAGCACTACACTAACATGCCCTAGGGCAGTGGTTCTCAACCTTTTTCCTGTTACGACACACCTAAAAGAAGATGTTCCCCTGTGTGACACACTACAGTCTGCCGGTGGTGGTGGCACTTGGGCTGGGAGCACTTGGGAGGCTGTGGTTCTCTGGAGGATGCAGCACGCTGGGACCAGAAGGGGGGCAGTCAAGCCGGCACAGGCTGGTGTCCTGGTGGCCTGGCTCAATGAGGCCGAATTTATTTTTGTGGGGCAGGCAGTGCTCCCCATCCTGAAACCCAGGCTCTCTTGGTTGCAGCTCCTAAGTCCCTTTACTCCTCTGGTCGTGGCTGCTATCTGATTTGGGCAGCGGGAGCGGGCTGTTGAGGGCAACAGAGAGTGGCAGATGGCAGGAGCCCCAAGCTGGCTCCAAGATGCGTCACTGATTTTCTGTGACATACCTCCCAGCTCTTTGCAACACCTTTGTGTCCCAACACAGTGGGTGAGAACTGCTGCACTAGAGAATTCTGAGTGCATGCCAGCAGGCCAGTTAGAGCACAACATGTTGACTTAAAGTCAACTTAGGGCTAATCCGCGCCTACACTGGCTAAATTGACTTAATAAAGTTGACTTAGCCAGTAAAGTCGACTTTAAAGTAGGTTTAATAAAGTTGACTTAAAATTTCCTTACGTCGACTTAAGCAGTAGCTTAAATTGATTTAAGAAAATTGTAGTGTAGACGCAGAGTAAATTAAGTTGACTTAAGCAGGCTTAAATCGACTTAATTTACAAGTGTAGACCCACCCTTAGAAACTAGATGGCTGAAACAATAGGAGTCACTGCCCAAAACAATGGCAAATTAGGAATCTGAGTTATGTGGGCAGATGGTTTTGACTGGGTGCTGAATGCAAACACAGGCTATGTCTACACTTGAAAAGTTAAGTCAACTTTATAAAGTCGATTTAATATGGTCGACTTTAAGTCGACTTAAAGTGGACCTTATTAAGTCCACTTAACAGAAGCAGACTTAACTTTTCAAGTGTAGACGTGGGCCATTTTTGACCTTTTTAAGTCGACTTAATATTTTAAGTTGACTTAAAAAGCTCCAGCTATGGACTACTCCGCGTCTCCACTGGCTTAAGTCAACTTAATAAAGTCGACTTAAGTGCTAGTTTGAATTAAAACTAGGTGTTATTAATTCGAACTAAGTTTTCTTTAATTTGACTTAAGGAGAAGCTTAAGTTGAATAAAGGAAAGCCCAGTGTAGACGCGGAGTAAATTAAGTCAACTTAAGCCTCCTTAAGTCGACTTAATTTGTAAGTGTAGGAGGACCCCCAGGGAGATGGGTATTGTTTGATAGAGCTCAAGCCATGTACACACTACAGACTTGTCCCGTAATAACTTTTATTGCGGGACAAGGAAAGTGCTATAAATATAGCACTTTCTCGTGTACACAGTGCTGCTTCTTTTGCAAAGGAGCATTCACCGTGTGAATGCTCCTATGCGAAAGAAGAGCAGTGCATCCTGGGCACCTGTCCCACCATGCACTGCCCACAGCCAGCCCCCTAGCCCAGCTGCAGGGCTTCCGGTGGCAGCGGGGGCTGTGTTGCCAGCCCCCGCTGTCATCCGAAGCCCTGACGCTGAGCGGGGGCTGGCCCGAACCGGCGAGGGTTTGAGACTGCCCCCCAGCTCAGCTCCCGGGCTTCGGGTGTCAGCAGTTGCCGCGGCGCTTAAGTGCCCCAGTGCCTGCTGACACCCAAACC
>ML685867.1:2030581-2045397 GCA_007922175.1 Pelusios castaneus
CACCCGAAGCCCAGGAGCTGAGCTGGGGGGCTGGCCCAAATCGGCGTGGGCAGCCGGTTCGGGCCAGCCCCCTACCTCAGTCCAGGGGAGCTGCCAAACTGGGCAGCTCCCATAATACTCAATTTCACTGCTCAGCTAGAGCAGTGAAATTGACATATTTGACACCTCCAATGTCCCAGAGTGGCCCGGTTTGGCACTCTGGGACATTTCCAGAGGCTGTCAACAGCGCAAAAAGCGTCCACACAGGCTGTACCATGGAACAACTGTTCATGGTAAGCCTTACCACCCTCGTTTAGGTGGTTTACATGTTGCGTGGCAAGAGGGCTGTTGCCGCGTAACAAGAAGCTTTAGTGTGTGGACGCTTTGATTGTTATCGCGCAGTAAGGAGCCTTACCGCGTGATAACTTTGTAGTGTGTACAAGGCCTCAGTGTGTGTGAGTGTGAATGACTTGAAAGAAACACCATGGAAGCAACAGAGAAGCCAGTAAGGAACCACAGAGAGAGACAGAATGGCACCTGTAGCATGACTGAGAAAAAAAACTAAGAGCTAGTGTAAGAAAATGGGTTTAGTTAATGGGAATTTTTATAATTAGGGATATGAAGTTTTAGGGGTAGTAGTTAGTAAGAATAGGTTTATGCTTGAACCAACTTTCAAAGGCCTCAGCATAGCAACTCACGTGAACCAATGCCAAGAACTCAGACGTCACATAGCATGCACCTGCAACCTTGAATACTACGCATCCAAAAAGCTAAGAAACTATGTTGCACAGAGCTTCCTGCATTTAGAGTATGGGAACCGCTGAAGTTGTTGCAAAAACGTGGGAACCTCTGGACCAAACAGGAGGGGCATGGGGGACTAAAACTCCATAAATACCAGCCCCGGAGACAGTCAGGGGGAATAGTAGGCTGGCCTGAGTCAAGACGCCCCGAAGCTTCGGCTTCGATAGCCAGTGGGCTCTGTCCATAGCCAAAGGCACGGTAGAGTCAGTGGGCTCTATCCGTAGCTAGGGAAAGGTCGGGACCCGATCCTCAAAGGTGACGGGACTGGCATGTAGGTCCGAGCTCATTAGAGAAAGGTCAGCATCTGCTCCTCGAGGGTGACGAAACTGACACGTCGGTAAGAGTTCGGTGAGTATTAAAGAACTGCAACAGGCCTTGGTGAAGGCTGGTTCAAAGTAGCTACAGGTATATAATACACATGAAATGGTAACTGAAGTCTTAGCACCCCGAGTCCTGGTGTAAGGGCTAAAGCAGGTTAGCACCCTGGTCCCCGAGGGTACGGGGGGATAGGTATAAGGTTAGGGACCAAGCAGTTTAGCACCCCGGCCTGGGAGTACAGGTGGTTAGACTGCAATCCCCTTTAAAGGTAGGGGCAATAGCAGTGTAATAAGGATAGCTTTAGCAATTAAATCTTTAATGTGCATTTATTTCTGAAGTTTTGTCTTTAAGACCTGCTGCAGCATAATAGTAAAACGGTGTAATACCATAATCATATAATTCCTTGAAACTCGCTTAATTGATTCCTTGCAAAGAGCATTTAAGACCTATTGTAAGCATGGTAATTAAAAATAAATACTTTTTATTCATAACTCTCCTGATTCCTTTGATACTTTCCCTGTCACTATTAACCTCCTTTGCCCCTCTTTCGTTTTCACTATTTCCCCTATGGGAACACTATTCAGTTCCCTTAATGTTTGTCGGGGTTACCGGCTGGATCGGTTCAACCCTCTATTATGTATTTTTCTTGACCTCTGATGTAACAACGAAGGCCTCCACTCAGTCATCGAAGGATAAAAGTAGGGCTATTATCCCTATGGCTAAAAGAACCCCAGTCCAGCCACACCCTCTGATGAATAACACCCCAGAGGTGGACGTTAAACAAAGTAGCTGTATGGAGCTAGCTTTTGAGTACAGCGCTGGTTGGAAGAGGTTTGTAACTGTGAGCAAAGAAACTGTCTCCTTTTTTCTGATTCCTACTGTGCTTAGAAGAAAAAGACTTTGTCTAATTCTTTGAAAATAAATAGGACTGCATGAGAGAAACTCCTTCCTCCATCAACAAATTCTCCCCCTAACAAATATAGAAAACAAATTTTTCATAACAAATTCTGAAATATACAGAATGTACAAATGTAGCAGAAATGTCCAGAATTTTGGATAACTATTTAATTATATTAGATGAACTAATATATTGATCAGTATTATTGTTAGCTAACTTTCCCCCTTCATTGTTTTATAGATATGATTATTGATTACTAAATTACTTTAATTGAATACCATAGGGTTCGTCTACACTAGTAAATTAAGTCGACTTAAGTAGGCTTAAGTCGACTTAATTTACTCTGCGTCCACACTGGAGTTTCCTTAAGTCAACTTAAGCTGCTGTTTAGGTCGACTTAAGGAAATTTAAAGTTGACTTTATAAAACCTCGTTTAAAGTCGACTTTAATGCTTAAGTCTACTTCTTAAGTTAACTTAATCAGTGTGGACACCCTAAGTCGACTTAGTCGACTTAGGGGATGTGGGGAAGGGAGCCCCTGCTCCCTCTTAGCTTGGACCCTAGCGGTCCTGGCCAAAGAGAGCCCCGCACTCCCTCCTAGCCAGGACCAAGTGGTCCCAGCAAGAAGGGACCATGGGGGTTCCTTCTCTCCAGGATCCCCACGTGTCCCGGCAAGAAGGGAGAACGGGCTCCTTTCTGCCGGGACCCCAGAGGTCTGGGCCAGAACAGAGCCCTGTGTCTCCCTTCTGGCTGGGACTGCACTCCAGCTCCCGGGAAGCCTCCTGGGGAGCTGGAGCACGGTCCCAGCCAGAAGGGAGCTTCAGGGCTCTGTTCTGGCCCGGACCTCTGGGGTCCCAGAAAAAAGGAGCCAGCGCTCCCTTCTAGCCGGACCCCCTCAGGTCCCAGCAAGAAGGAAGCGGGAGCCGAGGGGTCCGGAGCAGAAGGGATCTCCACTGTCTCTTCTCCCCTGGACCGCTTTGGGGCTTGCTGCCTCGGGGAGAGCACGGGACTGGCTCTCCCTGGACCTAACTAGTCGACTTAGGGAGTCTAGTATAGACTCTCTAAGTCAAGTTAGTAAGGCCGACTTCAGAGTCCTGTGTGGACTCTCTATGTCAACTTTATAAGGTTGACTTAAAGTCGTCCTAAATCCCTAAGTGTAGACATAGCCATAGAGAGTACATTAAATTGGATTAGCAATAATAAATTGGCAACTGGTTGCTGCTATTTGCATTGATTTCTTTTTTTAAATCCCAGAGATTTAAAATCTCTATAGAGAACTTTTCTTTCTTGAACTTCATGGCTCTTTTCTTCTTGTTAAAATTTCCTTAGAAATTTAGGAGCTGATGTATTTGGCTTCTCCTAATTGATGAGTTCTCTCTATTTCCACTTGCCATCTAAAAATTAATTGATTACTACCAGGTCATATCCTGTGGTAGGCTGAGCATCTCTTGCAAGGGACTAACTTCTGAGGTAATGACTGAGAGCCCAGAGTTCACTGTTACATTAGGCTTAAAGTGAAAATAAGCAAACCATGGCTACTGTATACCTTGCTTACATCAGATATAATCCTGCTGGACTGACTCTCACCTAGATCTACTGAAGTCAATGGGACTACTTGCATGAATCAAATGAGCAAGATTTGCTCTGTGGTTAGCCCCAAACAAGGTAACATGGAGATCAGTCATTCCTTGATTTCATCATGTAAAAGTACTTGACACATAACAAACTTCTCACTTGTTTACAATAGCCAAAAGACTATGCTGAAAACTATTTTTCATCTTTATGAGTTCAGAAAGGACTCATACATAAAATCATAGCCCTATTGAGCCAGGGCACAGGTGGCCTCTGCCAGGATGACAGCAAGCTGCAGGGAGTTGCAATCTGTTTGTGAGGCTGATGCGGGTGACTGCAGCCCCACTGGCAGCCTGGGACAAGCAGGATGTCCCAGCCTGTGGCTTGCCAGCAACCAGAGCTTGCAGCAGGCCTGCAGCCTCCTGCACCCCGACTACGAGCCCCGCAGCAGCCTCCCACACCATGGCAGCTGCCTATGACCTGCAGCTGGGAACCCAGAAGCTTCCGGAGCTAGGCTTCAGTCCCTCCAGCCAGCCCTTACTTGTCTATCTCACGGCTCTCCAAATTAGCGAGTAGGACAGCTCCTCCACTGCTCTAAGGGGACACAGTGTCTGCACTGATGCTGCATCACCCTAACTCTGCTGACAAAAGCCACTCTCAGAGGTGATTTTATTTGGTCAGAAAAACAAGGCATTTTTGTCAACAGAGAGGTGATTATAGTGTGCACACCAGGATAGTTTGGGGCGATAAAAGCTGACTTTTGTCAACAAAACTTTCTAGTGTTGACAAGGCCTAGGAAGCTTTTGTTTTTATAGAAAGAAAGAAAGAAAGAAAGAAAGAAAGAAAGAAAGAAAGAAAGAAAGAAAGAAAGAAAAATTAAATTTAAGAAAACTAAAATAATGTGAATTCCATTGTTACCCTGATGGACCTAGTATAAAAACCTGGATATTAGAGAACTTCAAAAGAAAGAGGCAATTGGGCTTTAAATCAACAACATATTTGAAATTTATACAAAGCTTTGTAACATCTACTTTGTTCTAGTTCTGCAACATTCACTTGAGCATATTTTGTAAATGAGAAGCTGGTACCAGAAGTTTAAAAAAAAAAAATCACTGATGTCTCTTTTCTTCTAGTTATTGAGATATTTCCTTCCCCACTCTGGTTCATTAAATTAATCCTGTTTGATCTCCTACTGTGATGATTAAAGTTGTTGGTTGCAGAATCCTGGATCTAATATATCTTTGTTTATTTGTTGTTTTTTTTCCTAAAAACCCCAGCAAACTTTTGATTCTAGCAGCTGTTTCCCTTGTAACATTAGTATATCTCTTTAGCCTAATCATCCTCCTGAACAAAATGCTTCACCCACCCACAACCCGCTTTTCACAGCTTGAATTATATAAGGTTCCTCTTAGGAATCTAAGGAAGTTACTATAACGGTGTAAAAGAGTATTATATTCTGCAGGCTGCAAAGTCAGTTTCTGTCAGTATCCACATTCCATTAGATTGGCAATTTAACTGGCTGCATTCTATCTAGCTTCTCATTACACCTGCAGAAAGTCTATTAAAATTGTGTAAAAAATACTATGAGGAAACAAAACCAAAAAGGTAAATATAAGGGAAAATGAATGCTGTTCTTTTATTATTTGTATTACAGTACCACCCAAAGACCTTAATCAGACCTTAATATATGGGAGGTCAGGATAGATTATCATAATGGTCCCTTGTGACCTTGGAATCAATGAATGATTTTCAGTTCTAACAAGAATCCATTCCCACCAGCCTCCCAATTCATTTGTTAAACTATTGATAGCACTCCTTCTATTGTATCAATAATGGAGTGGTGAACTTTAATGCTGCATGCAAACTATATATAAAACACTCTCTCCATGTTCTAGATCTAGTTGATAGTAGACCATTAATTACTTCCTTTTTACATTTGCATCTGGAACCCGATATGAATTCCATTTAAGTCAACCCAATCAGTTGATCAGGGAGATCAATCTGATGGCAGTGAATTCTCTGCCATCAGTGAAGATAAGCCCTGAAGCTTCCCCTTTAACTTCCCACAAAATTCAACTCTTATGCTATCACACTCCATAAGCCAAGAATGCTAAATTCTACAGACAGCAATGGGAATAGTTGAGGACAAAGGTGCTATTCAGCAGGAGTAAGGATGGAAGACTTTAGCCATATGTAAATAAAAAGTTTCATCATACAGAATTATACCGTCAATTAAATAATAATAATATTGACTATTTTCTGCTCTATAACACTAATGAAAATTAAATAGGATAAAGGAACTAGTCACTTAAATCTGTCACCTTGGCTCAGCCATACTCTTCATAGCCTTTTGAGCAAGCAATTGACATTTTATAAAAATAGTCTGACTTTAAAAATATATATATATATGGGTTCCTTGGTTACTAATGAACAAAGTTGGCCTGCGGGCACTTTAGCCAATGCATGCAGTACAGAAATAGACACAGTGCCTGCAACAAACTACTTAATCCATCCTTAACCCTGCGTGGGACACAATTATGTAGTGTGTCAAGAGGGGGCCAGAAGCTCAGAGACTGAAAGTGGCAGTGGATAATGATTAGGGACCAGAAAACTGGTTTGGCTATAAAAAGAATTTGTCCAAACCATTGCTTAAAACTTGAATTGAACCTAAACTTTTCTTATTATTCAAGCGCAGTTAATTCTTTAAAATTATTGTTGCTCACGTTCATACATCACCAAGCTCTAGTGAAGAGGAAGGATGATCCAGTGGTTAGGGTACTAGCCTGGGACTCAGAAGACTTTGCATCACTTTCCTACATAGCTACAGATGTGCATGTGTGACCTCAGTTCTCCACCTGGCAATCTCAGGCTATGTACACACTACAAACTTGTCCCGCAATAAAAAGTATTGTGGGACAAGGCAAGCGCTATATTTATAGCACTTTGGTGTGTACACACCTGCTCTTTAAATCGCAAAGGAGCGTTCACCGTGTGAATGCTCCTTTGCAGTACAAGAGCAGTGCATGGTGGGCACCTGTCCCACCATGCACTGCCCACAGACAGCCCCCTAGCTCAGCCCCAGGGCTTCGGGTGGCAGTGGGAGCCCCTGCCGCCACCTGAAGCCCCGGGGCTGAGTTAGGGGCTGCAGGACTTTGGGAGAGCAGCCGGTTCGGGCCACCCCCCTAGTGAAGCTGCAGGGCTTCGGGTGGCGGTGGGAGCTGCTCAGCTAGAGCAGTGAAATTGACATATTTGACAGCTCCAATGTCCCAGAGTGGCCCAGTTTGGCTATCAATGGTGCTACAAGAGTCCACACAGGCTGAACCATGGAACAGCTGTTCCGTGGTAAGCCTTACCACCCTCGTTTGGGGTGGTTTACATGTTGCGCGGCAAGAGGCTGTTGCTGCGCAACAAGAAGCTTTCATGTGTGGATGCTTTGCTAGTTATCGCGCGGTAAGGAGCCTTACCACGCAATAACCCTGTAGTGTGTACAAGGCCTCAGTTCCTCTTCTGTAAAATGAGGATTACAAGCAAACAAACAAACAGAACAAAAAACCTCAGTTTCTCATCTGTAAAATGGGCATAATAGCACATCTCTACCTCCCAGCGTCTTTTGATGTAAAATATACTAAAGATTGTGACATATGCAGTTATGATGGTATTGGGGGGGTCAAAGAAGTAATAAACATTCTGAAGATAATTAAAAAGGCAGCTGTTATAATATTTCCAGTTATCACATGAAGGGTTGTATCATCACGTGCCCTATTACTCTGGATGCCTTAAAATGCTCTGCTTTTACTGTAGTTCTCTTGTCTGGATACTCCCAGACAGTACACTTGTATGCAACGAGTATTGGTGTGGTAAGCCATTCTGGGCCAGCAGCTCTGACTCCAGCCTTCTTGTTACATACTTTGCCTTCACCAAACTTGATTACACGTGGCAAGAAGACATCAACTAATTCCCTCTAGTTCCCTTCCCGAAACCATGTGCCCTACAATGACCAACCCTTTTGTGGACCATTCAGAGAAATAATGAAGTTTGCACCACTAATGAGAAAAATGCACAACTTATCACTTTAACTGGAGTTACCTATCACTTAGGTTCAAACACAATACGGGGTGGGTTCAGCTTAAAGTAAAACAAGTTTATTAACAAAAGGAAATAGAATTTTAAGTTTAAAGGATATAGGTAGAAATAGTTACAAGCAACTAAAAGTGAAAAATGACTTATAGATTCTAAGACTTAACAAAACAAGTTATAGCCTTTGTTTAACATAGTTTCTTTACCAATATGCCTTTCTACAAGACAGCTGACCACCTCTCTCACACAGTCCAAAGTGAATCTTTGAAAGGGATTCTTCTGAAGATTATTGTCCAAAATAAAGTTAATTCAGGCTGTGGAAAAAGTGACATGGAGTCTCTTGGGCTATGTCTACACTTATAAAGTTAAGTTAACTCTGTTAAGTCGACTTAAAGTCGACCTTGTTAAGTTGACTTAACAGAGTGGCTACACCTTAAGTCGACCTTGTTAAGTCAACTTAAAAGTAGATGTAGCCATCCACACTGGCTTTAAGTCGGCTTAATAAGGTCAACTTAGCACTATTCTCTGTCCACACTGGCTTTAAGTCAATTTAAGGCTTAAGTTGACCTTCAGAGGTGGTGTTATTAAGTCGACCTAAGCTGTTATTAAGTCAACTTAAGGAAGCACTTAAGTCCACTTATTAAAAGCCCAGTGTGGACATGGTTTTGTGTAGGTCGACTTAAGTGTGAATTAAGTTTCATGCTAGTTTCTTCTCTTGTTGATATTTACAAATTGATGTTTACAGCAGTTTTCTCCACCTGCTGTGCTGCTAAGTGGTTATCTCCTCCTCTTCTTGGCTTGGTGGATCAGTTTACCTTCTAGGTAAAGTGTATTCCCATTGTCTATGGTGAGGTATCTTTAGCACTGCCTGGCAGATACACTTTAAGAAAATAAATCCCAATTTGTTGGTGATTTTGAATTTGTGCTCAGTACATAAACCATGAAATAATATTTCAATATATTAGCTTTCTATTGTTATTTTACATGATATCTTTTAGATCCAGGTTTTGACGTTAGTGAATTGAAGCACAGGCAGCTGGTCAGGCCAGCTAAAACTCGCTATCACTGTGCCCTCTTGCATTGGGACACTGGTAGGGTTACATCAGTCCTGCGAAGTTTGAGTCTGCAATGAGGTTCAATAGTTCAAGATAAACTTTGACTAAGCAGCTAAACTTATTATTTGTCAGACGTGAACCAAACCTCTGAAATTTTTGAGGTTCACCCTTTAGTGAATAAGAGAATTCTACCAACAGCTCCCTGTTTACAAAAATCTATATTTAAGTCACCAGTCAAAAGAAAACAGTCAAAAAGTGTAATTACAACCTACAAAGTGTTCTTTAAATATAGATATTTTCTCATGTAGTTGACAGTTGAAATTATTGGTGAGATATTTTAAAGAAAAGCAATGTTCAAGCAGCCTGTACTCCTATGCTGGGAAGTTTAACTTTGATGAGGTATGATGGCTGTGGTTGTCAGGAATTTGTCCTCTTGTTCAGAAGAAGGTACGTTCTAACCTCTTTCAAGCCTCCTACTGGAGTCAAAGCTAAATTTACAGTCTTGACATTTGCAGTTGCCTTTAAATATCCTAGTAACTAGCTATTCAAACATTTTTTTAAGCGGCATTTTTCTCTCCTGCTTGTTGAAGTTGAAAAGGATCAAGTTTGTCATTTTGAAATAAAGCACAAAAGTAAGTCAGGAGAAAGAAAGGGAAAAGAACAATATTCAGTTCTGTTGCAATCATAACCGGGAGGAAATCACTGTCATTTCTGGCACTAGGAGGGGTCCTGGATTGATCTGGGCCCCACTGGGGTTATGAACCAAGAAAAAAATTAATCTAGGGTCTAATCATCACAGTGCTCAGTGCCCTGAACTTTCATTAAGTCTATATTGCAAGAGATGCTGAGCAGCAAAGCAGAAA
Source organism: Pelusios castaneus (assembly GCA_007922175.1). Lineage (NCBI taxonomy): Eukaryota > Metazoa > Chordata > Testudines > Pelomedusidae > Pelusios > Pelusios castaneus. Next base: position 2,040,144 of record ML685867.1, read on the forward strand.
ATTCAAGCTGAAGCACCTAACTCCATGATTATCCCTACTGAACTCTGAGGCTATGCCTACACTAGCAATTTAGATTGACTTAAGAATGCTTAAATTGACCTAAATTACTCCATGTCCACACTGGGCTTTCATTAAGTCTACTTCAGGGCATCCTTAAGTCGACTTAATAACTACCGCCTGTTAGGTCGACTTAAGGTCTAAATCAACCTTATTAAGTAGACCTAACTCCAGTGTGGATGCCCTAGGTCAACTTAATTACTTAAATTCCAAAGGGGTAGCCGTGTTAGTCTATTGTAGAAAGACAAAAGAGTCTTGTGGCACTTTTAAAGACTAACAGATTTATTAATCCGATTAATAAATCTGTTAGTCTTTAAAAGTGCCACAAGACTCTTTTGTCTTAATTTACTTAAGTCAACCTAGGGCTGGGGAAGGGAGCCACGGCTTGGGGACAATGGAGCTCCAGGGGCTCCCAGGGAAGAGAGCCAATGGCAGCTCTCTTCCCCAGTGCTCCCCTGTCCCAGGAGCTGACAGCACTGTCTTTCCCAGCACACCATGGACAAGGGAACCTCTGAGGATCCCCTGTCCATGGAGCACCAGCGAAGAAAGGCTGTCTTTGCCGGCACTCCACGGACAGGGGATCCCTGGAGGTTCTCCTGTCAGCGGAGTGCCGGTGGCTGTCTTTGCTGGGACCCACGCAGGTCCTGGTGAGAAACGAGCTGTGGGTTCCTTCTCAGCAGGGACCACGGCTCCCTTCTCAACGGGGAGCCAAGGCCCTGTCTATACTTGAAAAGTTAAGTCGATCTTATTAAGTCAACTTAACAGAGTCAACTTAACTTTTTAAGTGTAGACATAGCCTAAGGGACTTGTCACAAAGTAAGTGACTACTCAGTGGAAGAATAGTAGAATCTATCCCTATTAGAAACAGTCAAGCAGTGCTGTTAAAGCACAGGATTTGTGAGGGAAAATGTGACAGTTTGACTAAAGTATCTCACAAAGAACATATGACCAAATTATGTGCTTAGAGCTCAGTCCTGTGAGATGACGAACGTATTTGACACAAAGAATGTTGAGTATACAATACTTCTTAGGAGGTACAGTTCATTCATGCACCGTCTTTCTAAAAGAGGCATAGGAAGTGAGTCTGAGGTACTGGCTTGCTCTGAAAATGCATGTGCTGAGCTGAGCTGCTGGGAGCAGAGTGTGTATTCAAAAGCCTTCTTAATAAAAAGGGGTCGGCAACCCAAAAGATAAGAAGAAACATTTTAAAAAATTTCTTCAATAACCCAGCGTTTTGAGAGTGCAATGGGTGTAGCCTCTTGGTGGAGGGTGGGGGGAGCTGGGCCAGGGCACCCACTGCAGGGTCCCCTGGAGGCCGGGGGGGAGGGGCCTGGAGCCAGGTGAGGGCTGCCTACAGGGACCCCCAGGGGCAGCTAAAGAGCCGCATGCAGCTCTGGAACTGCAGTTTGCAGACCTCTGCCCTATCCTATGGGTCCTATCCTAGGTCTTCATTCCTATGAGCAGTCTAATGAAAGACAATACAGGCGGCACACAGCTCAGTGCAGGTTAACCCTTAGTTACACCTGGGTAACTGAGATCAAAAACTAGTTCTCTGCTAGAAAGTTTTGAAGGAAAATAATTCCAAACAAACATTCTTTCAGCACAGGGATGTCTTGGTCAGGGCGAGGATCAAAGCCCATGCAGCAAATGAGAACACACCCATATTGTGGGGTGTGTTCATTTTCATAACATAATTTTCTGTCAGAGTGAAACCTTTCAGAAAATCATATCAGGTTGGCTTATTCTAATGTTGACAATATATTTATTGCAGTCAGAGGAAATAGTGCTAAGTTCAGCAGGTCATCAATAATGGTTAAAAGTTTAGAATCATAGAATATTAGGCTGGAAGGGACCTCATGAGGTCATCTAATCCAACCACTAAATCATCCCAGCCACGGTTTTATCTAGCTGGGCCTTAAAAGTTTCCAAAGATGGAGATTCCACCACCTCTCTAGGTAACCCATTCCAATGCTTCAGCACCCTCCTAGTGAGAAAGCTTTTCCTAATATTGAACCCTAACCTCCCCAGATGCAACTTGAAACCATTGCTCCTTGTTCTGTCCTCTGTTACCACTGAGAATAGCCTAGCTCCCTCCTCTTTGGAGTACCCCTTCAAGTAGTTGGAGGTTGCTGTCAAATCCACCCTCAGGCTTCTCTTCTGGGCTATGTCTACACCTGGCCAAATAAGTCGACTTAGCATGTTTACACTCAAAAATTAAGTCAGCTTAAAGGGGACCCTGCCAAATTGACTTAGAGCATCCACACTCAACAACTAAGTCAACTTTAGGGGCTAGGTGAACCTGGAATTGGTCCATGGTGGCAGGGGGGCACCCATTACCAAGTGTCAGGGGGATCAGCATTTGCCCCATTGTACCTGGGTACAATGGGGGCTGAGCAGGACAGGGACACTGGCAGGGCATAGGAGCAGGGTGGGCAGAGATCTGTCCTACCCTGTTAGGGGGCAAGCCAGGCTCTGGCTGTGCCAGCCAACTTGATGGGAGGGCAGTGGGGGAGCCCTGAAGCCCTTTAAGGTGACTTAAAGTCTATTTAGGGCTAATCTGCATCTACACTGGCTAAGTCAACTTAATAAGATCGACTTAGCTGTAAAGTCGACTTTATACTAGGTTTTATAAAGTTGACTTTAATTTTCCTTAAATCAACTTAAGCTGCTGCTTAAGTCGACTTAAGGAAAATGTAGTGTAGACGCAGATTAAATTAAGTCGACTTAAGCAAGCTTAAGTCGACTTAATGTGTAAGTGTAGACGCACCCCTGCAGACTAAATAAGCCGAGTTCCTTCAGTCTCTCCTTGTAAGTCATGTGCCCCAGCCCCCTGATCATTTTTGTTACCCTCCACTAGACTCTTTCTAATTTGTCCACATCCCTTCTGTAGTGGGGAGCCCAAAACTGGACACAATATTCCAGATGCGGCCTCACCAGTACCGAATAGAGGGGAATAATCACATCCCTAGGTCTGATGGCAACACCCCTACTGATGCAGCCCAATATGTTATTGTCCTTTTTGGCAACAAGGGCACACTGTTGACTCACATGCAGCTTCCTGTAACCATAATCCCTGGGTCCTTTTCTACAGAGCTGCTACTTAGCTGATCGCTCCCCAGCCTGTAGCAATACCTGAGATTTTTCTATCCTAAATTTAAGATTTTGCACTTGTCCTTGTTGAACCTCATGTGATGTCTTTTGGCCCAATGCTCCAATTTGTTTTGGTTTCTCTGAATCCTGTCCCTACCTTCCAGCGTATCTACCATTCCCCTCAGCTTGGTGTCATCCGTAAACTTACTGAGCATGCAAACTATGTGTGCATCACTTTTTAATATGTATCACTTTTTAAAAAATAAATATATAAACCCTTGTCTTTAATCTTTGGACATTTTCTACAGACAAGGATGAAGACCATATCTAGAAGAAGAAAAAGTTAGCACTGTTGTCTTTGTCTCCTAATGGATTTTCTGCTCACCAACTGATATAAACTATAAGTTTCTTGGGACAAGGACCATCAGTCTGATTCTCTGCATCCTCGTAGAGTCACTATTGTTTGTAATAGTGGGTGTAAAATGCTTCCATCAGAAGTGCAAATGATGCAGAAAGTGAAAAGCAGTAGAGAATCAGTGCCAGGTCTTCAGCTGGTATAATTCTCATTAGGCCCATTGGCTATGTCTACACTTGAAACTTAGGTTGATTTAACGACACTTAAGTCGACCTGCTCAAAGTTGCATCCACACCAGGCACATATTAAGTCGACTTAAGCGCTTCCTTAAGTCAACTTAATATCTACCCCTCTTTAGGTTGACTTAATGCCTAAGTCGACTTGTTAAGTTGACTTAAAGCCAGTGTGGACAGGAAATAGCTTATGTTGACCTAATTGGACTCAGGCTGGAGAGAAGGGGAGAGCGGCAGCTGGGGCTGGGGAACTGGAGCTGGGGATTAGGGGCTGGAGAGATGGCGCTGGGGAGCTACGGTTGGGGAGAAGGGACTGGGGGGTCAGGGGCTAGGGAGAAGGGAAAGGACACAGTAGAGGATGGGGGGGCTGGGGAGAAGGGAAGGGATGCGGGGATCAGGCTGTGCAACGTGCGTGGGTATGCGGCAGCCCCTGGGCTGCTGTGCATCTGCAGATAGAGGGAACATGGCTCCAGGCCCCCACAACACTCCTTTATCAACCTAGCACCTGCCAGTATGGACTCAGGCAGTAGACGGGAGTGTTTAGTGTGGATGCTCTAAGTCGACTTAACACGGTCGACTTTAAGTTGACCTAAAGTCGACCCTGTTAAGTCGACTTAACAGAGCCATTAGTGTAGACATAACCATTGAGTCTGCAAGTCAAGGAAGTGACACTGATTTATACCAGCTGAGCATCTGACTCCCATATCTCCTTCTGTCTTGTAAAGAACCAAGCACACTATCATGCTTAATACGTTTGTATTTAAAACTGTAGAGAAAGAGACAATATATTCCATGTTGACATGTGTTTGGCATTCAGTGTTTTGGAGATAGCACTAGTATTTGTGATGTGTAGTTACTATGGTGACTACTTTCTTAATGATAGCACATTAAATAGCATCATCAAACACATATATCATTTGTCCATAAATTGCCAATGTCAGTGGGATTTAAGGACTTAATTGCCTCTCAGTCCCACTGAATAATGTTTAGGAGAGTAAGCCACTTCTGAAAATGGGACTTAATCATCCAAGTCACTAAGTCCTTGTAATGCTGAGTGAAGCAACCCCTAGATACTAGAGCTGGTTGGGAATATTCAGTCAGAGTGATTTTCCATTGAAAAATCCACTTTCCACAATATCAAAATTTCAGTGTTGCCAGGAAATTTAGATTTTCCATCACAGAACTGTTCACAATTACCCTAAAACCTTGATTGACTACCAGGCAAGTTCTGGGGAATCCTAGATTCCTGGCTCCCTATTTCTCCTGAAGGTTACCAGACAGGCAGGCAACCCTGGACCCCAAAACAAAATATTGTAGAATTTTAGGTACTAAGGCAAATTTCAAATGTTGGTGTTTTTGTTCCAAATCTGGATGAAAACATTTTCTTAAAACTCAGAATTTTTCTCTGCACTAAAATTACTTTCTTGGCCAGCTCCAGTAAATACCTTTTGAAATCTGTTCTTCTATGGCTTAAGAAAGAAAGAAAGAAAGAAAGAAAGAAAGAAAGAAAGAAAGAAAG
>ML685867.1:2052643-2079121 GCA_007922175.1 Pelusios castaneus
GGAAGAGGAAGAGAAAGGAAGGCAGGGAAGAGGAAGACAAAGAAGAGGGGAAAAAAAGGAAAGGAAGGAAAGGAAGAGGAAGAGAAAGAAGAGAAAGGAAGCAGCCCCAGGGGTCTGGAGGGGGCGGTGGGGGCTGCCGGCCTGCGCGGGGGTCCCTCCTTGTCCCCACCCCCACCCCTCTAACCCGGGCCGTCTCCTTGTCCCCACCCCCACCCCACAACCCGGCCCGTCTCCTTGTCCCCATCCCCACCCCACAACCCGGGCCGTCTCCTTGTCCCCACCCCCACCCCTCTAACCCGGGCCGTCTCCTTGTCCCCCGCACCCCACAACCCGGCCCGTCTCCTTGTCCCCACCCCCACCCCTCTAACCTGGCCCATCTCCTTGTCCCCCCACCCCTCTCCAGGCCTCCCTCCAGCCCCCTTACCTGGCCGGAGGCTGGGAACCACAGGGACGGCCGGCAGAGCTGCTGCCGGCCAGTCCGCTCCCGCCCTGAGCACGCTGTAACTGCGCATGCTCAGGGCGGGAGATTTAAATCTCCCCAGCCCGGCCCAGCCTGCACAGCTGGGAGGGAGCAGCGGGGACCGAACGCGGCCCCGGCAGGGCAGACAGACCCCGGCAACGGAGCCTGATCCTGGCCCCGTGCCGGGAGGCCGACGCTGTCGGCAGAGCGGGGCGGGGTCGGCTCTGGGCCAGGAAGTCGAGGCGGCCGGTGGGTGGGAGAAGGAAAAAAAGGTGCCGGAACGCCGTTCCGGTGCGTTCCGGCAGAAAAAAAGCACTGGGTGATACACAAGTTGTCCTTTCTCTGGCACATCAAGAAGACCTAGTGACCTAAACCAGAATTAGCTCTCCTATATGTTTACATGTCAGACACCATGAATACTCATGAAGATGGGGCCAGCCTGTGTCATCCATATCTAAACTTTCCCATCTTTAAATACATATTGCTGCCCCTTTTTCTGATACCAGTGTCCTATTCAAGCACCGACATCACCTCTCTGCTGAATGGAAACAGAATTTTATTTCTTTCAGTTGAAATCTACAGTGGAAGATAAATCAGCAATCAGAGACTATGTACATTTTTGTGTATCTTGCTTTAGTTACATATATACCAGTCTTGATGTGAGATGGTCAAACTACGGACAGGGCAATCCTGTCATCCAGGGATCTCAGTTTAACACAAATGCTTGATTCCCATGGTGCAACTCTACCTGAAGAATTGAGTGTAATCAGGGACTGAGACAGAAAACAAACTTGACTGCTTCTAAGCAGCCTCAGGACAAAACCTTATGTCATCAAGAGCTAACAGCAACAGGGCTTATTTTTTCCAGGAGTCAAAATGTGTTCATATATATAAAAAAAAAATTAGGACTTGCTGATGCTAAAAGTCTTTGGGGTTGGCAACATGAGACATAGGATGGGCTAGCCACCACAAATACATGCTGAGGGTCTTGGATGGGCACATACTTGGTGCAGCTTACAAATCCCACAGCTCATACTGCTACAAAAACATTCTATCTTTTATATTCTACTTTCTAGTTCATTGAGAGCTAACAAAAGTGTATCTCGTCAAGCTGGCAATGATACCTCCAGCTCTAAATGTTAGACATACCTTTACAAGCTTGAGGTCCTCAGGGAGTGAAAATTGTGCACCTCCAGGATCTAGCCCTATTCTTGTCTTGCTCCTTTTCATTACCTTTTTAGAAGCATATTTTGCATTCAATTTGTTATAGTATTGTGATACTTGCTATTGGTATTAGTATTGCAGAAATACCCTCGGTCAGTGCTCTTCAAATTATTGGGGAGCATAGTGGGATCAACTACTTCCATCACATCATACACGCCTGCTCCAGGGTCTCTGTGGAGTCACTTATCCACAGTTGTGGAGACAGTGGACGGGGAGCAAGTTGAAAGGGGATGGACATCCCTCTGCAAAAAACATTGGGATTAATCTCCCACTTTGCATCCGAGCTTTGTGCGGGGTTATTTAATCAACTATTTCAAGGAAATTGTCCAAAATGAACTCAACTTTTTTCTGGTCCTGACAACTATTGTGTGATCCTTTCCTTCACTTCCAGGTTCTCCAGTCCATTATAACAGCCTTCATGCCATGACAGAGGATTTACTTTTGCAGTGTCATTTTTGTCACGACAACAGTTCTAAAATACAGATATTGACACGCTCCTGTTTAAGGTCCATCCCCGGGATGTTATTCATCGGGGATTGCGTGGGGACCAGGGTCCTTTTGGCCATGGCGGTTATAGCGCCACTTTTGTTCAGTGACTGATTGGAGGCTCTTGATATGAGACAAAGGATCAGAAGGTATGAGCAATAGAGGATTGAGCCAAGCCAGCTGGTGACCCAGACCAGCATCAGGGGGACCGAGTATTGCTCATATGCTGGGAGAAGGGGGAATGCAAGGGGTGCAAAGGAAATTAGCAGGAATAAGAGTAGCATCAAAAGTATCAGGGCAGTTATGAACAAAGGAGGTTTATTTTCATTTACCATGGTTACAAGTTTCTTATTAGAGAAAGCTTTTAAAGGGTTACAGTTAACAGAGTGCGAAAGAGTTACAGTTGACAGTGTGCGATAGCTGTGATACAGTTTTAAAAAGCAGAAGTCTGTGTGTGGTGTCTATGCCTTTTTATGTTTCTTATGCTGTAATGTGGTTTTTTTTATATTTTTTAGGCTGCAGCAAGTCTTAAAGGCAAAGATTATATGTGGGACTTAATGCCCAGGTTAAATGCTAAAGCTACTTTTATTACACTGCTGTTGCCCCTACCTTTAAAGGGGACTGCAGTCTAACCAACCTGTCCTCCCAGGCTCGGGGTTCTAACCTATGTGTTCCCTAACCTTATCCCTAGCCAACCTGTCTTCCCAGGCTCGGGGGTCCAAACTGCTTTGGTCCTTGCCCAAGGACCCTGGGTACTAGATACTTCCCGTTACTGCTTCAAAGATCTGTAGCTACCATGAACCAAAAGTCACCGAGGTCTCTGTGTGCTTGTAACTAGTTACTTACCAAGCTCAATGCCAACGTGTCAGATCTGTCACACCTAGGATCGTGGCCTGACCTTTTTGGTCCGCTTCTTCATGCCTGTCCCGTCACCTGCCTGGATCGGGGGTGCTGACGCTTCTGCCCTGGCTACCGTGGTCCCCACTGGCTATCAACCCAAGGGCAAGCCCAGAGATTGGGGCGTCCTGGGACCACGAAGCGTTCCGCTCCCTTTTTGGGGATGCGGGGCTATATTTATAGGGTTTTACTCCCTCTTGCCCCCACTTTTTGGTCTCACACCTTTTTGCAGACGAGCTGCCCTTTTTGCGGATGTTTATCACACCTTTTGCAGACGGGCCCCATGCGACCTAGTTTTCCGAGTTGCGGGCGGCCGATTTCTCGGTACAGAGATGCCGCGTTCCTGGTAAAGCGACAGCCGAGTTCTTGGCATAGATACAAGAGACTTGGTGCTGGGCAAAGAAAACAGAGACCTTTGATAATTGGTTCATGTTTGGGCCTATAGTCATCCTGAACCATCCTTACTATGCCTAAAGCTTTAGCAAATACCCTTAACAAACCCTAATAAATTTTCTACAAGATATTGGTGTTAATGAGGGAGGAAATGTTAATGCGGAGCAGTTAAATTCAATTACTAAAGTGGTCACCAACTCCCATTCTCTCGAAGACCATAAAGAGAGAATCTAGCCAATGTTATCAAAGACTTTTTCATTGTCTAGTAATAATGTTACCAAAGGCTCTAGCGAGCACTGTGATATTGCAATTGTGTCTCAGTTTAGCTTCTTGCCTGTTTAAATATATTTAAAGTTGTTTGTAAAAATCAACAATCCAACACCCTTTAAATATATAACAGATGCACAAGCAGACTCAAGGGTATATGTAGTATGGATACTGATCTGTTCAAGATGTCTTTTTTGGCTTGTTGTCAGTCAGTCAGGTTGGTTTACATCAAAACAAGCAGTTTGTTGCAAATGATTAAACAGACTGGTGCACTGAAGGAAACTATTGTTAATTAATTATTAGTAGTGTCACAGGAGCAACCAGAGGTGCCAATACGGGTCAGGCCCCCACTGTGTTAGGCACTACACAAACACATATGAATCATAGAATCATAGGGTTGGAAAGGACCTCATGAGGTCATTGAGTCCAACCCCCTGCTAAAAGCAGGACCACTCCCACCAAATCATCCCAGCCAGAGTTTTGTCTAACTGGGCCTTAAATGTTTCCAAAGATGGAGATTCTATCACCTCTCTAGGTGATCCATTCCAATGCTTCACCACCCTCCTACTGAGAAAGCTTTCCTAATATCCAACCTCAACCTCCCCAGCTTCAACTTGGAACCATTGCTCCTTGTTCTGTCCTCTGTTACTACTGAGAACAGCCTAGCTCCCTCCTTCTTGGAGCACCCTTTCAAGTAGCTGAAGGTTGTTATCAAATCCCCGCTCAGTCTTCTCTTCAGATTAAATAAACCTAGTCCTTCCGTCTCTCCTTGAAGTCATGTGCCCCAGCCCCTGCCTAATCATTTTTGTTGCCCTCCGCTGGACTCTTTCCAATTTGTCAACATCCTTTCTGTACTAGGGAGCCCAAATCTGGACACAGTATTCCAGATGTAGCCTCACCAGTGCCAAATAGAGGGGAATAATCACATCCCTCGATCTGCTGGCAACACTCCAACTGATACAAACCAATATGTTGTTGGCCTTTTTGGCAACAAGGGCACACTGTTGACTCATATCCAGTTTCCCATCCACAATAACCCACAGGTCCTTTTCTACAGAGCTGCTACTTAGCTGATCAGTCCCCAGCCTGTAGCAGTACATGGAATTTTTTCCGTCCTAAGTGCAGGACTTTGCACTTGTCCTTGTTGAACCTCATGAGATTTCTTTTGGCTCAATGATCCACTTTGTCTAGGTCTCCCTGAATCCTGTCCCTACCCTCCAGTGTGTCTGCCATTCCCCCCATCCGCAGACTTACAGAGCATGCAATCTATCCCATCATCCAGCTAATTAATGAAGATGTTGAACAGAACCAGCCCCTGGACTGACCCCTTGGACACTCCACTCGTTCCTGGTTGCCAACTAGACATTGAGCCATTGATTCCTTCCTGCTGAACCCGATGATCTAGCCAGTTTTCTATCCACCTTATAGTCTTCATCCAACCCATACTTCCTAAACTTGCCGACGAGAATGCTGTGGGAAACCGTAATAAAAACTTTGCTAAAGTTGAGGTATATTACATCAATGGCTATTCCCGTATCAAGGAAAAATGACTCAAAATCTCTTAAGTGCAATTAGCAAGCCTTTACTGAGATCTGTATACGGGAGCGCTCGCGGGGAGAGAACAAAGGAAATCTCCAACCTGTGACGTAGTAACAACCACTCTTATAGAATTTAGTTCATGTTACAGAATTTAAATACGGTTTCTGATAGGTTAGAAAGGCACTCCTCCCAGCTGCACATAACTCAAGCCTTTACTACAAACATCTGCAAGACTACAGAAACCGTTCTTAGACAGAAAAATGAAAACAATTCAAATCTGGAAACAGCTAGAGCTCAAGGCTGAGAAAGAGATAGAGACAGCAAAAATCCTTAATCAGTGCCCTCCCCTCCCCCCCGCTGTAGGCTTTGACACCCTCATCCAAAAAGTCAGTCATCTCATCATAGAAGGCAATCAGGTTGGTCAGGGATGATTTGCCCTTGATGAATCCATGATGACTGTTCCTAATTACTATATTGTCTTCCAAGTGTTTCAGAATGGATTCTTTGAGGACCTGCTCCATGATTTTTCTAAGGATCGAGGTGAGGCTGATTGGTTTGTAGTTCCCCAGCTCCTCCTTTTTCCCTTTTTTGAAGACAGGTACTATACTTGCCTTTTTCCAGTCATCTAGGACCTCCCCCATTCACCATGAGTTTTCAAAGATAATGGCCAGCGGTTCTGCAATCACATAGGCCAACTCCCTCAGCACCTTTGGATGCAGTTCATCCAGCCCCATAGACTTGTGCACATCCAACTTCTTTAAGTAGTCCCTAACCTGTCCTTCCATCACCGAGGGCGGCTCTCCTTCTCTCCATTCCGTGTTACCCAGTGTAATAGCCTGGGAGCTGACCCCGCCTGTGAAGACTGAGGTAAAAAAAAAGTATTGAGTATTTCAGTCTTTTCCGCAGCATCCACCACAAGGATACTTGCCCCATTCAGTAAGGGACCTACACCATCCCTGATCCTCTTGTTGTTACTGACATACTTGTAGAACCTCTTCCTGTTATCCTTCACATCCCTTGCTAGCTGCAATTCTAATTACCCTTTGGCCTTTCTTCTTTTACCCCTGTAGGCCTGAGCAATATCTTTATATGCCTTCCTAGTCATCTGTCCAAGCTTCCACTTCTTGTAAGCTACCCTTCTTTGTTTCAGCTCACAACAGAGTTCTCTATTAAGCCATGCTGGGTGCCTTCCATATTTGCTGTTCTTCCTGCATATCAGAATGGTATCTTCCTGTGCCTTTAGCAGGGTCTCTTTAAAATACATCCAGCCCTCTTGGATGCCTTTCCCCTTCAGATCAGCTTCCCAACGGAATCTGCCCATCATTTCTTGAGGAAGCGAAAATCTGCTTTTCTGAAGTCCAGGGTGTGTGTTCTGCTTCTTTCCTTTCTTCCTTTGATCAGGGTCCTGAATTCTATCATCCCATGGTCACTGCTGCCTAGGTTGCCATTCATTCACTTCTACTTCCCCGATCAATTCTTCTCTGTTTGTGAGCAGCAGGTTGAGAGGTACAAGGCCCCCAGTTGATTCTTCCAGCATTTGTACCAGGAAGTCATCCTCAATGCTCACCAAAAGCTTCCTGGATTGCCTGTGCACTGCTATATTGCCCTCCCAGTAGATGTCACGGTAATTGAAGTCCACCATGAGAACCAGGGTCTGTGATCTGGAAATTTCTGCTAGTTGTCCATAGATTGCCTCATGCACCTCCTCCTTCTGGTCTGGCAGTCTATAGCAGACACCCACCACGACATCCCCCTTGTTGCATTCTCCTCTAAATTTAACCCACAGACTTTCAACAGGCTTGTTTCCACTTCCATAGTGGAGCTCCGAGCAGTTATACAGCTCTTTTACCTATAGCACTATCCTCCACCTCTTCTTCCCTGCCTGTCCTCCCTGAACAATTTATACCCATCCATGAAAACATTGTCCTTACCCCAAAGACCTGAGTTACCTCTTACTTACACTAGTATCATTCAGGGATAACTGTGAAAGCCAGAGGAACAGAATAGCAGCACACACTGCCGGAGACTCAGTATGCCCTGTGGGCAGGACTCAGGATGGGGATTTAGAAGACCTTGGTTCTAACCTGGGCTTGAGAAGTGTCCTGCTCTCTGGTTCAGGGAAATTACTTCCCCACCTGTGCCTATTTCTCCTCATTCCCCTTGTTTCTGTAAGATTTTAAGCTCTTTGGGTTTGCATACACTTCAGTTAAACAGTCACAGATTACCTGAATCAACTGACAGGCTCATGGGGCCAAGATGCTGTTTAATTGCAGTGTAGATATTTGGGGACAGGCAGAGTCCAAGCTCTGGGACCTTTCCTCCCTCGCGGGTACCCCTTGGCCCAAACCCTGCAGGCCCAAGTCCACTGACACAGGCTAGACGCAGTTTTTAATTTCAGGGTAGACATTCCCTTTGTGGCAGGGATTGTCTCTAGCTATGTGTTTGCACAGCATCTAACATCATGGGGCCCTAATTACAGCTGCTGAAGCTGCTCTGTGCTACTGTACTGCCAATAATAATGGATAATACTGAAGCTAGTGTGAAAGGAAAATCAGACTACATGTATTCCCACTGGTAACCCATATAAAAATAATATGTTATAACAGTCTGTTTTCTGTCCTGCCAGTATTTCAAGTCATTCGTAACTTAATCTTAAAACATGCAGTGAAGGGGATCATTGTAATTTTTTACATAGGGTTTCCATCTTCTGATCCTCCGGGTTCTGATTTTGCTTTTACTTATGAGAGTTTTAATTTGATGTAGCTCCGTTGTCTTCAGTGGAGTTACTCCCAAAGTGAGATAAAAACCCAACTTTCCTAGTCAGTCTCTCTTTATCTCCCTTTTTTTATTTAAATAGCTTTTATAAAAAACTCCATCCCTCTTCTAGTAAGCCATATGGCCCACCTGTTCAACCACAGTGTTAAATTGGCACTACCTGTGAGGCACATGTTCCTGAATGAACTATCAAAGCTCCTGCTTCTGCTAACTCCTGATCAGTACTGCAGGCAGACAGGCAGAGCCTGACAGTAGCAGCCATCAAAAGGGATCATAATTAATGATGAAGTAATTTCAAAAGGCTCAGAAACTGGGTTTCGATCTGAAAAGCCATCAAAATTTCAGACACTTACTCTGAGGACTTAGCTAAATCTCACAAGACTTTCACTTTAATTTGGCTGAGGAAAAATTAGAGCAGCCCTGAAGTTTTCTATAGCTTGCATCAACTGCTTATGGCCCTATGGGTTTGCTATAGCAGCCAGCAGTTCCCTGGCCACAGCCTCTTCTCCCTCAGCCATACCTGTACCAGTCACAGTTATAGGAGGTGGCAATATGCCATTGTTACCTGTATACTCTAGGGCAGTGGTTTTCAAACTTAGAGTTGGGACCCAGTACTGGGTCACACACCCTCAGGCACCGGGTTCCGGAACTCTCTGCTGCCACCATCAAAAGACTGGAATGCATTGCTCAAAGATGTAATTGTTGGGTCATGGGCATAAATAATTTTTTTCAATTTGGTCCCGAGGATAAGTTTGAAATCCACTGTTCTAGGGCACCTCATCTTTAACTGTCCGTGGGCCCTTGGCATAACCAGTTAATTTAGGACCCCCAACCTTACCTAGTTCTTTGGGCTCAGGGTTTAATTTTCTGCAGATATATGGACCTTTTACCAGTGAAAGAGCCTTACACAGTAATATCCTTAACCTCTGTTTATTTGCATTTCCAGAACAGAATGCACGTGGTAAGCCTACACAGTGCTCACCACTGCCAAAAAGGCAGATGATTTTTTCCTGATGGCCAATCAGGATCATGTCAGTGGGGGCTCAAGCTTCTGCATGGTATGGTTGGCAGGGTGTTGAGGTCTGCATCTCTGATCTAAGGCTGTGTCTTGGAGTTTGACCTTCCTTTTGAACTTTATTTTATATAGTTAAATTGAGTTCTGCTTAGCTGTACCTTAACCAATCATTTTAAACTGAAGTACAACAAAACACTAGTTCTAGCTCACTATGAAGCAGGTCCTTGACCAATCATACCCCACCACATTAGTTGATTTAATCTTGCAAAATGAGTTATACAACAGACAGAAACAATCAAAGAATCAGCCATCTTAATACCTGTATCTTTATCTCATGATACTGGGTACTATTAGGATAGGTGCACCTTCTTTACATTCTGACTTTGTTTTGATTCAGTTTAGAAGGAATATGAGGATGTGATGCTCTGCTTCTTAGCTCATGGCTGCTGCTGTCCTACTGTGACTGCTGCTGCTTACTGAGAAAACAGGCCTCAGATCTTCCAACATTATAGTAGATCTGTGCCACCTGAGGATCCTACTACGCCAAGAGAAATAGTATGGTTAGTTAAGCTGGCTGCAAGGCAGCTTTGTACTTTTCAAGGTTGCTCTAATGCAGCCCAGGTCTTCGACTACTGTATTTAGGCAACATTATTTGCTCAATGTACTTTCTGGTAACCAGGGCCCTCCTTGAGGGAGGTGGGTGAGAGGGGCGACCGGCCTGAGTCCTGTGGTTCTGCGGGGCGCCACAAGGGCCACACCGCTGCCCCCCCACACTACCACACTGCCCACTCCCCCTGCCCCACTGCTTTTGGCAGCAAGCCAAAGGCAAGGGGTGGAGAGGAGAGCAGAGCCTGGCCTCTGGGCCAGCCCACTCCATGCCTGACAGCACAGGAAGGGCAGGGGCCCTCCATAACAATTTGCCCTGGGACTTGTCCCCAGTTCCCCTCCCCACGGACAGCCCTGCTAGCAACGCTATGTTGATCTTTAACTTGACACTTTGTAATATAGTATGTCATCCCAAGGGGCAATGGAAGTAGGAAAGCTGAATGAACACGTAAAGTTATTTTAAGTTTCTGTGCCAGTTTTCAAAATTTAATTGCTTAAATGCTTTCTCACTTATTTTGATTTGCAAAATGTTTCTTCTGCACATGTTTTGGCACTGCAAAATCAGAATGTGAGAAAAAATCATTTTAATTTTAAAGTCCAAGTCAAAAGAGGTCTGATTAATGTTTAAAAAAACCTCTGGTTTCATTCACACATACAATTCTGACATTTTAATCATACTTACTTATCTGTACCAAACATAGAGCTTCAATATGAAACAAAACCATCGACCCCTCACTAAAAGGGGCTAACATACATCTGTAACCACAATTATATGCCAGACAACATTTACATCTATTTAGGAAAATAGTAGTGATTTAAAATGTCCTTTGGTGGAATCTTAATATATTTTTTAAAACTCTCAGCATTTAGGGGATGAGAGGATGGGGAAGGAGGTCAGAAATTATATAGCCTATGGGTCTTATCTTGCAAAGAAGTATGCATGTGCTTCACTTCACACAATGCCAAAAGTGCTATTAATTTCACTAATCATACTTTTAGTGAAATTACACTTGTTCAATGATATAAAATGCTCCTTATAATTAATTAGACTTACTCCCAACAATTAGATTTACAATAAAAATGTGATAGCTGCCTAACAGTAAAAATTCTAAATCTATTAATATAATAGGAATTATAGCTTTATTACAAAAATAAATTAGGGCAGCTAACCAATAAATCAATGCAGTAGAGGAGGCGCCCTAGCCCCTCTTACTCAATGAAGAACATACCTTTAACCATCAGGAAATAATCCTACTTATAAAACAAGAATCGACCTACAGACCGCCGCGTCCACACTGGGTGCTTATTAAGTTGACTTAAGTGCTTCCTTAAGTCGACTTAATAACATCACCTCTGAAGGTCAATTTAACGCTTAAGTCGAACTTATTAAGATGACTTAATCCAGTGTGGAAGGGGAGTGCTCTTAAGTCAACCTACTTGGCCTCCAGGCCCCACTGCAATGTGGGACAGCTACCCACAATGCACCACTCCTCTGTCAACCTAGCACCTGCCAGTGTGGATGCTGGCAGTCGACTGGAGTGTTCAGTGTGGGCTCTCTAAGTCCTCTTAACAAGGTCGACTTAAAGTCGACCTTGTTAAGTTGACTTAGCAAAGCCTCCAGTGTAGACGTACCCTTTCTGTCTAAGGTATTTATGTGGCCTACATTACCATAGTATCTGGCCATTACCCAGTTTTTAATATATTCATCCTCACAATGGTCTTGAGATGTAGAGAGTTATTATTGTCCCCATTTTACAGATAGGTACTGAGACACAGAGCGTACGTCTACACTGGAGGCTCTGTTAAGTCAACTTAACCAAGGTTGACTTTAAGTCGACTTAAAGTCAACTTTGTTAAGTCTACTTAGAGACTCCAAAGCCCTGCGTCCACACTGGCAGATGCTAGGTTGACGGAGGAGTGGCCAGGAACTCTGTGAGGGGACCTGAAGTCCAATTAGTTCGACTTAAGGGCTATCCCCCATCTACACTGGCTTAAGTTGACTTAATAAGGTCAACTTAAGCCTTAGGTGGATCTGAAGAGGTGGTGTTATTAAGTCAACTTAAAGAAGTGCTTATGTCGAGTTAATAAGCGCCCAGTGTAGATGCAGAAGTCTGTAGGTCGATTTAACAGTCCTTAAGTTGATCTAAGGCTCCAGTGTGGCTGTACCCTATGAACCTTATCCTGAAGGAATTTTGAAGTCAATGATAGCTGTGTCTAGATAAAGAAAATGGGATTGGAGTCCTGAATTAATTTAAAGCTGATTTCTTCAATATTTGCAGAATTTAAAATATAAAACTTTATAGACTTGTGATCTTGCAGAGCAGATTTTTTAATGTCATGGATATTCGGGAACAGATGGCTATATGTACTAGTATCTTATTCTGGATAGGGCTTGCTTTGAGTTCCAGCTGCTCAGGGTCAGTTGAAATGTGCCTGTGTATACTTTGTGTGCTATTTGGAAGAAGAGAACATGTGCATGTTACTCTTCCCTTTGCACGTTACATCCTCTCACATGTTCCCTGGTTTATATTTTAATAAACAGCGCTGTCCCTTTACCATTTGAATTAAAAAGGGCCAAATTCTGATCTCATCCAACAAGCCAGTCCTTGTGGTATAACTAAAAACAGATTTTAGCTAACAATCTTTAAGATGAAAACGATCAGCAGAACACAATTTTCCCATATCTTAAAATGCTCTCTCATTTACCTTCCTCACTTACATCACATGAAAATCTGAACCCAATGGAGTTAATCCAGAATTCCTTTGGTTCAAACGAGATGTGAATTTGGCCCTAGTATATCCAGCACATAAATGATGGAAAAACATATTGTTCTGCATATTACATAAAAGAAAAATATTTTCTATTCACCTAAAGGACTACACTTAACACCACTGAAAGTTATGCATGCAGAACTGGGGCTGCTTTATACTGCCACACACTTTCAATGGAAACCCCTTCCTTCCGACTCAGGGCTACTCCTTCTGCAGGGGTGGTCTTCCAGCATCAGCTTCCTGATCGGCTGAGTGGGTCTTCACAGACCCAATCAGTCAATCAGAGAGATTGATCTGACAGTGGCAAATTTGTCACCATCAGTGAAGACAAGCCCATAGTGAGGAATATGTCATGGAAGTACTTTCACTGCAGCTTTCTTATCTGCACTGAGACTTGGAGGGTAGAATTTTTCCCTCTATTTTTATGAAGATCTATGTCACAACTTTGTAATAATAATATGCCAGTTTGACATTTTCTGTACAAATAATTTCTGTTTTAAAAAATTCAGTGTTTTTCCTTTTTATTTCTCTTTTAAGCAGCTGTACTACTATGCTGCCACGATTAAATAATTAGCTTGGTACAAGTAAGGCATTCATGCTTTCAATTCCATAAAGCAATACATTTCCTAATTACTGGAGCCTTTAGACACTTTTGAAATGAGAGCAGTGAACCATTATTGGGTTCTCAGTTCATGACTTTGAGAACCATACAGCAATTACATTGATTAGTGGTTACACTTCCTGTGCCTTGTCATATTTTTTGACAAGTGAGACTAGGATTGACATCTATTCAGGACAGCTGACTGATGCCTCTTGCTTATCCATTTTGAAAACAATATGAGAGATAAAACTAAAAGTCGTTATTTACTATCTGAAAAAGCATTTGAATTCAACTTTTCACAGCATAGATAATATTTCCATGTTTCAGATAAATAGCACTTTTATTGTTTTCTAGAAAGTCTGTTGACTGGCATAAATTCAGGTGTAGTTTTTTTATTAGTTTCTTGCTGATGGCTTGGTTTTGACAGACACACATTTTAATAGAAGCTTTTTTTTTTTTTTTCCCATGTTTCTAGTTGCACTGCAGTATTTAGACAAGATTTACAGTAGATGGAATCCAGGGTAATAGATTACCAAGGTGTCCTTTTGCTGATGGTCTGTTATACTTTTTTTGAAAAGAAGTTTAAATAAACTGACCAGTAGCTCACAGTAATGACTCAAATGACAAATATTTTCACTGCCTGTCCTTCAGCATCTGCTCTAAAAGATGTTTTAGACTTGTAAAAGATTAATTATATTTGTTTAGATATTTCTATTTCTAATTGTAGTCACCTTCCAAATTCCAATACCCATTGTTGTTTATATCCAATAGAAGATCATAAACATATTCACTGAACATCATATTCACTTACATTTTGATATTTTATTATAGTTTAAATTCTAAATCTTATTGAAATGAAGTGTTTTGATAATTTCCCATAAAATGTTAATGAAATTGATGAATTCTGACAAAATGTTTAAATTTTGTCATATCAGCTTATTTTGAGAGAAAATAGTTTTCATCAGAAAATTTTCAAACAGATCTATCTAATTATACTATTCAAATATATTGTCCAGAATCCCATTTGATGCAAATAAAGACAAAGGTCATAAGACTATGTACACAACTCAGGCATATGTCTGTAATGGTCTAATTTTTGATCAGGTTGAGGATTTTTCACTGGAATGGTTTTCCAATGGAAATGCAGTTTCCACAAATTTCTACTGGAAAAAGGAGAATTAAATATTCTGTTTCAGGTCTGTTCAACCCCAATCAGAATCCTTCATTTTATCAAACTGACCAGAAATGTTTCACTTTGAATCAGTTCAACATTAAACTATGTAGCCTATAGAACTAGTCTGCTTGCTTGCACATGCTTGTTTGTTTATGATAATAAAATCATGGATACATATTCAAGTGTTAAAGCCAGAATGCAGGAGGCCTATGGGCTCAGTCCTGCATGAAAAGCTGAGCATGCACATACTTGGAACCTCTGGTCCAGGTAAGTAATGATAAGCTACATGTCTGGTTATAAATTTATCACACTAGATAAGCCAGGATACATCAAAGCAAGGGGGTCTCCAGTTTATGGCAAAAGAAATTTCACAAGTACACTACAAAACCCACTGAAAAGGCCAGAAATAACAAAGGTGAGATGAGTCAACTCCCTGGAACTATCTGGAAAGGATATGAACATGTCATTGACTGCGTCTACACTGGTAAATTAAGTCGACTTAAGCTTGCTTAAGTCGATTTAATTTATCCTGCGTCTATGCTACACTTTGCTTAAGTCGACTTAAGGAAAATAAAGTCGACTTAATGAAAATTAAGTCTACTTTATTAAACCTGCTTTTTACTCGAGCTAAGGCTTAATTCGACTTTTTTAAGTCAAATTAAGCCAGTGTAGATGTGGGGTAGCCCTAAGTCAACTTAGGGCTACCCCAGACTACACCAATTCCCTCCCTGCCAGAGGGGACATAGGGGGGAGCCTGGCATCCCCCCAAAGGGCAGGGCAAAGCCTGTGTGATGCTGTCTGGATTTAGGGAAGCATTTATGATATTATTTTCTATTCATATATCCTAAATGCTCTATAATCCATAGGACCTATGTCATGTTTGGTATCAATAGAAAGGTAGTAATTTGCTGGGAATGATTATATAGTTTATGTCTAGGAATTGTATTTTGATTAGAAGTTTGTTTAGTTAGGAATTTGGTGTTCTATCTATACTTTAACTTGTTGTCTGAGAGAGGCGTCTGTGTCAAACCACTGTCTGCTTAATGTTAAGGAATGTGCCAGGTGATATGGGCCCATTGTGTCCTTAATGGCTCATCAGTTTGCTCCCTGGGCCCATTGTAGCTGGAAAATTCCTAAACATTAAGGATACAATGGTTTGACACATCCGCCTCTCTCAGACATTTCCATAAAATCACACAAGTTAAAATATAGATAGAACACCAAATTCCTAACTAAACTAACTTCTAATCCAAATAGAATTCCTAAACATAAACTATATAATCATTCCCAGCAAATTACTAGCTTTCTATTGATACCAAGCATGACATAGCTCCTATGGATTATAGAGCATTTAGGATATATGAATAGAAAATAATATCATAAATGCTTCCCTAAATCCAGACAGCATCACAACCTGCCCACATGCCCTATCAGGGTCCCTGTCCCCCTTTGCCCTATTGCACACAAGGGGTGCCCCCCCTACCACCGTGGACCTGCCTAAGGTCCCCCTCGCCCCTAGAAGTTGACCTAGAGCATCCAGTGTGGACGCTCTAGGTCGACTTTGTAAGTTCCCCTTTAAGTCAACTTTAATTTTAAGTGTAGACACACTAAGTTGACTTAAAAGTGCAAGTGTAGACATAGCCATTAAGTGGTCAAGAATATTCACAAACTTACCAGTCTATAGAATAAGTATATCCCGATAATTTGTGGGTGAAGAAGTCAAATTTGGACTTAGAAGGAGGACCCATAATATGTAGGGTATAAAAAAGACAAACCACATTAACTAAGGTGTGATTGTCAGCTACTTCTTCCTTAAGCCTCTTTTAATTAGTGCTTGCTAAAATCTTTGATCTCAATGTACACTCAGTAGTATTACTTATAACTCTTAGCTCTTTAGCACTGCCAAGCTCTCCACCCCTTAAGTTGAGGAACTGGCCATCTCTCTCAACCAGATCATCAGGAAGGGTGTGAGTATGTTAAACCAAAGCATACAGTGTAAAATACATCATATGTGCTTAAGAACAAAACAGTAATTCTAATCATTATCCATTTGATTATTCATTTTCTTTTAATCATTCATCTACCAGTTTATACTATCTTAATAGAAGCTTATGTAATTATACAAATTCAGTTATCTGTTTGAGCATTCTTGTTGTGCACCCTGGGAGTTCTTGTAAAAATTTTCTGTAGCCTGCTTCTGGGACAAGAACCTCACTGTCTTTTGCTTTGATCCATTGGTGAGCCTATAATCCCATTCAAACTACTAAACACCCAGAATCAGGCAACAACTACATTTTCCTATCAGTGATTCTTATGGGAGCCATAGTTTGGGCCACCATTTTCCTTATGGACATGGTTCCACTATGTGAAAATGCAGTATAATACTAAACTGTTTTAAAACAAAGGGCCCTTTATCAGTTCAAAAAAACAAAATGAAACAATTGGATTTCAGGAATGTCAAAATGCTTCATTTTAATTGAAAAAAAAATTGGAGCAAAACACTTTGATGTGTTTTAATCAAAATATTCTGAAAGTTCTAGTCCATGAAAAAATTGAAATTGCATTTTATCTTTCTAATTGAAATACCAGAAATTTCCCTTGTGGTGGAAATTCTGATTTTTGCCCAGGTCTACTAATTTCTGATATCACTTATCTAAGATCTTACTTTCATTGCTAAAACCTACAGAGGGCTAAAATGTTTAAGGTAAGAGCCCAAACTTTATAATATTCATCTCAGCTGTTCCTATAAATCTTTAGGAATGCTTCCAATCATAGGAATGTATACTTCTCTCAACTAAATTAGAAATCCTAATGAACAATGTAGCACGCAGTGTGGATTTCTGATATTTCCTGGAGAAATATGTGTTTGCAAATCATTGAATTAATTAAAACAAGTCAGAGATTTTGTATTTTCACATGTGACTGGCACAATATTGCTCCATTTTTCTCATGTTATTTATAGAATATGCTCCTTTTTTTAGTCCACATATTAGATGAGAAACAAGAGAAGGTTGGAATGATCTCAAAAAGTATTTGAAAAGAAAGTTTTAAATTACAATTGTAATTTGAAACTTAACTTTCAAATATAGCTCACAGTTTATGCATGCCGAGAAGTAGTTTAATCTCTTTGAATTTTTTGGTTGCTTGACTACATCAAATGAGTAGCCTTTTCTCAACTGTTTCACTGCCCCACGTGTGAGAGAACACACAACAGTTTGGAGACTGCACAGGTAATATGGTACAGTTCATACTGGCTAAGTACATTTTCTTGCTATAAGAACTGCACTATGAAAATAAAGGAGGATGAGTATCAAAGGGAAGATTAGCTTGATGTACATCTAGAGGAAATACATAGTAACATACAAAATAAGATGTGGACATGAAGGATGGTTCAGTGGGCAGGGCCTTAGCCTGGAATTTAGGACTCCCGGATGTAATTCCCTTTCTGCCAAAGACTTCCTATGTGCCCTTGAACAAGTTACTTAATCTCTCTATAACCCATCTGAACATAATAGTATTTCCCTATCACACAGGGTTGCTGTGAGGATAGAAATTTTAAAGATTGTAAGGTCTCAGATTCTATGGTAATTTGGGTAGCATATGGACCTAAAATAGATAAAATGTGGCTCAGAGGAAGGATAACTCAGATCAAGGACCTCCCTGTCTCCTCTACATACACTTTTCTATTCTGGATTTTGTCTTTTTTGTCTGATAGAAATCTGCAGGAGCTATTTGTGCAAAAGTAATCCTAAAACCTGTCCAAGGATGGGGAGACAGTTTGTTCCTGGATTCATCAATCTTTGTATTTAGTTTTTAAATTAGATTTTAAACATACCAGCCTTCAGTTGTTAGGATTGTTACCCACCATAGTCACTGAACACAAACTATTTCAGCACCTCACTCACCATGGTTTCCAGACACTAGTACACAATTAGGTGGGCAAGTGGACATGTGACAGGAAACTCATGCTGGTTTCCATCAGAACTTAATTGAAACCAAACTAAGGCTATGTCTACACTTGCACTTTTAAGTCGACTTAAAGTCGACTTAGTTAAGTCGACTTAGTGTGTCTACACTTAAAATTAAAGTTGACTAAAAGGGGAACTTACAAAGTCAACCTAGAGCGTCCACACTGGATGCTCTAGGTCGACTTTGTGGGGCTAGGGGGACCTTAGGTAGGTCCACAGTGGCAGGGGGGGCACACCTTGTGTGCAATGGGGTATAGGGGGACAGGGACCCTGGCAGGGCATGTGGGCAGGATGTGACGCTGTCTGGATTTAGGGAAGCATTTATGACATTATTTTCAATGGATATCTCATAAATGCTATAATCCATAGGAACTATGTCATGTTTGGTATCAATAGAAAGATAATAATTTGCTGGGAATGATTATATAGTTTATGTCTAGGAATTCTATTTCGATTAGAAGTTAAAATTTGGTGTTATATCTATACTTTAACTTATGTTAAAACCATTGTGTCCTTAATGTTTAAGAATGTGCCAGGACAATGGTCCCAGGGAGTTACCTGATGAGCCATTAAGAAGATAAAGAATACAACCATTGTGTCCTTAATGGATGATCAGGTGTCCTGGCACACACCCAGGTGTCACCATTGTCCTGACACATTCCTAAACATTAAGGCTATGTACACACTACCATTTTTAACGCGCAATAATCCTCTTCCGCATTAATTCTCCCGTGGCTGTTGTTGCGCGAGATCGCGTACACACTATGCTTGCTCTAACGGAACAAAGCCCCCCCCCTTCTGAGCGCAGTCCTCCAGGAAAGCGAAGGGGATTGTGGGTACGTATCCCAGAGTCCCCAGTATCATCTCCCGTGGTGCATTCCGCTACTGACGCTACCCAGCGGTTGCCAATAGCAACGAGCGCGAATTTCAAATTGAAGCAACCTTCTTCTCGGCACTGCCTTTTCAGAATCGACATGGATTCAGCTGTGATCTTGAATGCTGCCTTCAGCATTGTGAACACAGCCCAGATTCTGTTGCGGTTTGCCTTTGGCTCTGATTCGGAGCATGACACGGATGACTCGGTCTCGGATGATGACAGCATTGAAAACCAAACGGACATTCTGATCAGTTTCGCGGACCAGCAACACAGCCTGAACCGCCGTGTTTGGTCCCGGCAGACGAGCACAGACTGGTGGGAACGAATCGTCCTTCAGCTGTGGGATGATGATCAGTGGCAACAGAACTTTAGAATGCGGAAAGCCACATTTATGGAGCTATGCCAGGAGCTTGCCCCTGCCCTTCGATGCAAGGACACGAGGATGAGACCCGCCATGACCGTGGAGAAGCGTGTGGCTATCGCACTTTGGAAACTGGCGACTCCAGACTGCTACCGCTCGGTCGCAAACCAGTTTGGGGTTGGACGCTCGACCGTTGGAGTGGCACTGTCACAAGTATGCAGAGCCATCAACCGTATTCTGCTCAGGAGGATGGTGACCCCGGGAAACGTGAGGGAGATCATCGCAGGATTTAATGAGTTGGGCTTCCCGAACTGTGGGGGTGCAATAGATGGGACTCACATCCCTATTCTCGCTCCCGACCACCTTGCCTCTGAATACATCAACAGGAAAGGATACTTTTCGATGGTTCTACAGGCACTGGTGGACCACCGTGGTCGCTTTATGGACATTAATGCTGGCTGGTCTGGAAAGGTGCACGATGCACGCATCTTTAGAAACTCTGGACTATTCAGAAGGCTACATGCTGGCACATTTTTTCCAGACGAGAAAATAATTGTGGGCGGTGTAGAGATGCCAGTGGTGATACTTGGGGACCCCGCCTACCCACTGATGCCATGGCTCATGAAGCCGTACACCGGGAAGTTGGATCCTGACAAGGAGCGTTTCAATTACCGGTTAAGTAGATGCAGAATGGTTGTGGAGTGTGCCTTTGGCCGTTTAAAAGCGCGCTGGAGAGCGCTGTATGGCAGGCTAGATCTCCACGAGGACAGGATCCCATTAGTTATTTCGGCTTGCTGTGTTCTTCACAATATATGTGAAAGCCGGGGGGAGAGATTCAGGAACTCTTGGACCACTGAGGCACAACGTCTGGAAAATGCCTACCAGCAACCAGACACGAGGGGTATCCGGGGGGCGCAGCTAAGGGCAGTTCGCATAAGGGATGCGTTAAAAACCCATTTTAGTACTGTTGGTTAAAATTGTACCTTTGAATATAGTTACTAACCATTTCCTATATGTTTCAACTGTTAAAAATTAAGCTTTCGAAATTTTGTGTTTTTCCCCTGTAAACATTCATTGAATCAAAAACCGTTAATGTTAAATTAATGAAACAAATAAAGAAAGTCTGATTAAGTTTAACAAGGATTCAACTTTATTTAATTAACATTGATCAAAACTAGGGTTTGAGGGGAGTAGGGACTAAAGGTGGGTGTAGGTGCGGGACTCAACTACATATGTTGGGGGAGGGGTTCTGTTAGGGTTACACCATGGATGTCCATGGTGGTCTAAAAACTGTCTGGGGGGGGAATGTGGCGTGGATGCACTGAAAGGCATATGAGGCTGATGATGGGGGGTGCAAGCCTGTAGCAGACCGACCATGGTCTTGAGGAGGTTGGTCTGCTCCTGCATGATGCCTATCAGGGCATCCTTCTGCTGCTCTCTCCTCGCACTGCTCTGTCTCCTGTCCTGCCTGCACTGCCTCCTCCATTGCCTTGTCTCCCTCGCAGAAGCCTCATGGAACTGCATGAGCTCCTGGAAGACGTCTTCCTTGCTCCTGCGAGGCCTCCGCCTTATCCTCCTCAGACGCTCAGCTGCAGCTGTAGACTGTCCACCGAAGGTCATTCCTGTTCAGATATGAAAAATGTAGAATGCCGCTATTGTTCTCGCCACGGTCAGGAGCAAATGATGTTGTTCTCCCCACACATTCCTTCAATACACAAGAGGGGACCTATGGGGGGGCGGTAACAGATTTCCCAAAGCTTGGTACGGGTTGCAGAGCTAGTACAACGGAGAGTTGACTATTGCCACACCAAGTTCTGATCCCGTGCCCGAGATGGCTGAAATAGAGGCAGATCTCACACTGCTTAGAGTGCCTCTGCAAGCGAGAATGCATCTCCTTCATGTTGCCGACTTCAAGCCGGGACCTTACGCTGCAGGACTGTGCGCAGCAATGTTGCCCGCAGGAGTGCTTGCGAGTCTGAAAGGAAGAGTGTCCCTGAATGGTGGAGTGCAAAGGAATGCTCTACCATGTAATTTCAAGAGAAGACTCTGGAAATATTTGGATGACGCGTTCAGTGAGTTGAAAGGGAACGACTACTTGGAAATCGAGGCATACATCGATGACCTTTTTAAGTAATGCTAGTAACACCTTTACAGTTCTGTAAGGAACAGAACTGAGGACACCGAAAACAAAAACCCCTTGCAAAAAAACCATGTCTACGCTGAGCTGTAGCACCTAGAATAGAGGACATTGCGAACGGGACTTACCAGAGCTGCCTTCTGATGATTCCTGGGTAGGCGTGGAGAAGGAATCAGTGGAGCTTGTTTCTGGCTGGGTGGAAAATAACTCCTGGCTCCCCGGGTCAGTGGCTCCGTTCTCTCCGTCCTCGTAGTCTTCTTCTTCTGATTCCTCGTCCACAATTGCCTCGTCGCCTTCTGCTTCCTTCTCTGTTTGGGGTGCAGTCTCCGAGGTGTCTACCGTGCAGTTCGGGGTGGTTGTGGGATCGCCGCCCAGGATCGCCTCCAGCTCCTTATAGTACTTGCACGTTGCTGGCGCGGAGCCAGAGCGCCGGTTAGCCTCTCTGGCTCTGTGAAATGTTATCCGCAGCTCCTTCACCTTTGCCCGGCACTGCAGGGTGTCTCGCTCGTACCCCTTTTCGGTCATGGCTTTGGATATTTGACCGAAAATGTCAAAATTCCTCCGGCTGCCACGTAACTGTGACTGCACGGCGGACTCTCCCCAGATGCCGATCAAGTCCATCACCTCTGCTGCTGTCCAGGCTGGAGCTCGTTTGCTGCGGCGCGACGACATTGCGAGCGAAGCACACAGAGGCAGCAGCACCGAACAGCGAGGCAGAAGGGAGAGTGGTGAATTCAAAAATTCGCGGGACAGAAGAGGAGGTCGGGAAAAATGACGTCACGACGATAGAGTACAGGCGGAAGTGCAGAAGGGATGGAATTTGAATTGTGGGCCATTTCCGTTATATTCACATTGCGCGATAAGCGTACACACACTGGCCATCGCGCAACAACTATTCCGCGTTAGCAGCAACCACGCTCGTTTAGGTGGTTTACATTTTGCGCAAAAAGAAGGGACTTAACGCGGAATAACTGTAAGTTGTGTGTGTACGCTCTGTTTGTTATTGCGCATTAAAGGGCTTTATCGCGCAATAACTTTGTAGTGTGTACAAGGCCTAAGACAACAGAGTCCTGTGGCACTTTTAAAGACTAACAGATTTATTTATCACATGAGCTTTCGTGGGAGAAAATCCCACTTCGTCAGATATTTCTGATCATAGGTTGCTCATTGTGCTACTAGAAAACCTGATGGTGAGATTTAACACTCTTCCTGGCAAAGGGAAGGCCGGGAGCATGCATGCTGCACACAGCGTGTGGGAGGAGAGCACAGTCTGTGTTTTGCAAGTTAGCAGGCGGCACTGGACTTGCAGCAGGGCAAGAGTGAGCGAGCTGAGTGGGAGTGGTAGGAGGAGGAGGAGTGGGGATGAGCACTTGTTTCCCCCAGCCAGAGATCAGCTCTCCAGAGCTACCTGTGACTGAACTGAGGACAGGCCGCCAGCTTGCCAACCACCAGGTACCTGCCATGTTCCACTGCATACCCCAGCTTGCCTTGTCCCCTTTGGGCTGCGTCTATACTTGTAAATTAAGTCGATTTGAACTTGCTTAAGTCAACCTAATTTACCCTGCGTCTACACTAGTTTCCTTAAATCGACTTAAGCAGCTTGCTTAAGTCGACTTAAGGAAAATGAAGTCGACTTAATGAAAATTAAGTCAACTTTATTAAACCATCTTTTCATTAGACTTAAAGATTAATTCGATGTTTAAAGTCAAATTAAGCCAGTGTAGCCCTGGGGTAGCCCTAAGTCGACTTAGGGCTACCCCAGGACTACACCAATGCCCTTCCTGCTGGGAGGGGCACAGGGGGAGCCTGATATGCCCCCCAAAGGGCAGGGCAGAGCCCTGTATGATGCTTTCTGGATTTAGGGAAGCATTTATGATATTATTTTCTATGGATATCTCATAAATGCTATAATCCAAAAAAACTATGTCATGTTTGGTATCAATAGAAAGGTAGCAATTTGCTGGGAATTATTATATAGTTTATGTCTAGGAATTCTATTTCGATTAGACGTTAGGAATTTGGTGTTATATCTTTTCTTTAATTTATATTATTCTGTGGGAACACCCCAGACAGGATGTCACCAACCATTGTCTCCTTAATGTTAAGGAATCTTCCAGGAACAATGGGTCCAGGGAGTATCCTGATGAGCCATTAAGGATACAATGGTTATATTCCTTATGTGCTTAATGGCTCATCAGTTTAGTCTCTGGGACCATTGTCCCTGGCACATTCCTAAACATTAAGGACACGATGTTTTTTACACCCCTGCCTCTCTCAGGTATTTCAATAAAATAACATAAATTAAAGTATAAATATAACACCAAATTCCTAACTTCTAATCAAAATAGAATTCCTAGACATAAACTATATAATCATTCCCAGCAAATTACTACCTTTCTATTGATACCAAACATGACATAGTTCCTATGGATTATAGCATTTATGAGATATCCATTGAAAATATCATAAATGCTTCCCTAAATCCAGACAGCATCACACACAGGGCTCTGCCATGCCAGGGTCCCTGTCTCCCTTTGTCCCATTGCACACAAGGGGTGCCCCCCCACCACCGTGGACCTGCCCAAGGTCCCCCTAGCCCCACAAAGTCAACCTAGAGCATCCAGTATGGATGCTCTAGGTCGACTTTGTAAGTTCCCCTTTAAGTTGACTTTAATTTTAAGTGTAGACACACTAAGTCGACTTAACTAAGTCGACTTAGTTAAAGTTGACTTAAAAGTGCGAGTGTAGACCTAGCCTTGGAGAGCAGCCCTGCACCTTTGCTTCCCAGAGATCTGGTGACATTGGCTGTCTTAGGGGGTTTTGGGGCCCAGTTGGAAGAGTCTCTGCCCCAAGTAGTATATGCTTCCAGTGAACATGGGCAGCTAACAGCGGAGTTTTGGATGGAGTTGTCCAGGTAAAGGATGAATGATGCCATGACCCTTGTGGTGAGTCTGTTATCTGTAGTGTGTGTGTGTGTGTGCATGCCCGTGTGTGTGGTGTTCTTGCTGCTTGACTGAAGTATATCATGTGGTCTGTTGTTTGGGGACTGTGTGCTGATCTTAGCAGCCTGAAAGGAAAGTCTGAGAGCTTCTGAAAGCGGCTTTGATCCCCAGTCCCTTTAGCAGGGTTTAAAAAGCCCAATCCTAGATGGCCAGAGGGGCTAGTCAAGAGGGGCAGCTAACATGGGAATTTTTCAAGGGAGTTTAGAGGGGAAGGTAGATACACTTCTTTAACATTCTGTAAGCTAAAGACAATAACCCCTCCCACAAATAAAAAACAAACAAAAATAAAAGGAAGAGCTGCAGGAGTAAAAAGAGAATGCAGGACCAAAGATCAGAACAATGTGGGAGCTATGATTTCATGCTCTCTGGGCAGGTGGCGTATGTGTGCATTCAGAACAAGAAGCTTCTGGTTCTCAGATACCACATATGGGCTTTGGAGGCCAGGATGGCTGAACTAGAGGAACTGAAGGAGTCAGATAATTTCATAAATAAGACTTTCCGGGACACAGGGAAATAGTCCCACTCCCAGCAAGACAACCTCTGAATTATTGTGGAAGATGGAAATCTCAGGGAAGGAGAGTATCAAACTGGAGTGAAGGGAAATGATCTCATAGTTGGAACTCTCTTTCTAGATGATTTCATGGTATCGCCTCACACTGAGGATACCTTTGCAGGGGATGGAACTCAAGTTGTTAGGAAAAGACAGGGGGACTCAATCATTAGAAATGTAAATGTCTTCAGAGATCCACAAACTTCGCACCTTCCAGGCAAGTCACAAATCCAGCTATCTACACAGACTGACATGTAGTGCTCAGTGGTCATAGTACATATAGGAGCCAACAACATTAGGAAGGACATGAGAGAGGTCCTGGAGGCCAAATTTAGGCTGCTAGGTAAGAGGTTGAATTTCAGAACCTCCATGGTAACATTCTTTGAAATGCTTCCAGTTATATGCACATGGGCAGTTAGAAAGGCAGAACTGCAGGTTCTCAATGCATGGATGAGATGATGTAGGGAGGAGGGATTTAGATTTATTAAGAACTAGGAAACTTTTTGAGAAAGGGGGAGCCTAGACAGGAATGATGGGCTACACCTAAACCAAAATGGAACAGAATTGCTGGCATGTAAAATTAAAAAGGTTGTAGAGTTCTTAAACTAAAGGCTGAGGGAAAGTTGACAGAAGGACATGATTTGGACAGAGATATCCCTTAAGGGAGAATCTATTAATGGAGATTCTTTATAACCCAGTAAGGAGGGGAGGATGGAAGAGGATAAAATGAAAAAGACTCCATTCAATTACATCACATAATGGCAGACCACTAAAAAATGACAATTTATTTAAGAGTTTTTATAAAGATAGAAGTCTAAATACTAAGATGGGGGAACATGTGTGCCTCATATTAAATGAGGATATTGATATAATAGGCATCACAGAAGCATGGAGGAATGAGGTTAATCAATGGGAAACAGTAATACTAGGGTACAAAATATATTGGAAGGACAGAATGGGACGTACCAGTGGGGGAGTGGCACTGTATGTGAAAGAAAGCACATAGTCAAATGAAATAAAAAATCTTAAATGAATCAAACCGTACAATAGAATCTGTATGGATAGTAATTCCATGGTTGAATAATAAGAATATAGGAGTAGGGTTATACTACTGATCATCTGACCAGGATGGTGATAGTGATTGTGAGAAGCTCAGGGAAATTAGAGAAGCTATATAAATAATAATAAAAAAAATCTCAATAATAATGGATTTCAACTATCCCCATATCAGTTGGGTGCATGTCACCTCAGCAAAGGATGCAGAGATAAAGTTTCTTAATACCTTAAAAGACTCTTTCTTGGAGCAAATTCCAAAGGGGTAGCCGTGTTAGTCTATTGTAGAAAGACAACAGAGTCTTGTGGCACTTTTAAAGA
>ML685867.1:2084121-2094302 GCA_007922175.1 Pelusios castaneus
TGATTTGCTGTTACAGCCTGACCTGATGCTATGTCATACACTCCCCTACATTTAATTTCCTCCCACTCTGTAACTTTCCTATTTTCAAAGCGTCTGACGAAGTGGGATTTTCTCCCACGAAAGCTCATGCGATAAATAAATCTGTTAGTCTTTAAAAGTGCCACAAGACTCTGTTGTCTTTCTTGGAGCAAGTATTTCTGGAACCCACAAGAGAAGAGATAATTCTTGATTTACTTCTAAGTGGAGCACAGGATGTGATCCAAGAGGGAATACAGCTGGACCACTTGGTAACAGTGACCACAATATAATAAAATGTAATGATGATAACATAATAAAATTTAACTTCCCTGTGGGGGATGTGGAGAACACTAAAACAGACCACCAAGGTAGCACTTGATTTCAGAAAGGGGAATTACACAAAAAATGAGGAACTTAGTTAAACAGAAATTAAGAGGTACAGTGCGAAAAGTAAAATCCCTACAAGCTTCATGGAAAATTTTTAAAGACACCATAATAGAGACTCAATTTAAATGTATACCCCAAATTATCAAACATAGTAAGAGGACCAAAGAAGTGCCATCTTGGCTAAACAAAAAAGTAAAAGAAGCAGAGGCAAAAAGGCATTCTTTAAAGGGTGGAAATTAAATCCTATTGAGGAAAATAGAAAGGAGCATAAATTCTGGCAAAGGAAGTGTAAAAATATAATTAGGAAAGCCAAAAACGAATTAGTAGAACAGCTAACCAAAGACTCAAAAACTAACAGCAAAAGACATTTTAAGAACACCAGAAGTAGGAAACTGGTTAAACAAACAGTGGGGACACTGGTCGATCAAGATGCTAAAGGAGCACTCAAGAAAAGTAAGGTTATTGTGGAGAAACTAAATGAAATCTTTGTATCACTCTTCATGGCAAAGGATGTGAGGTACATACCCAAACCTGAGCCATTCTT
Source organism: Pelusios castaneus (assembly GCA_007922175.1). Classification (NCBI taxonomy): domain Eukaryota; kingdom Metazoa; phylum Chordata; order Testudines; family Pelomedusidae; genus Pelusios; species Pelusios castaneus. The sequence continues at coordinate 2,085,071 of ML685867.1, forward strand.
TTTAGGTGACATATATGAGTACCCATCCCTGATTGATGTTTTTATTAGAAGGATTTTGGAACAAACTGATAAAACACTAATAAGTCACCAGGACCAGATAGTATCCACTCAAAAGTTCTGAGGAATTCCTATGTGAAATTGCAGAACTACTGGGTGTAATATGTAACCTAACATTTAAATCAACTTCTTTATCAGATAACTGAAGGATATTCCAATTTTTCAAAAAAACTTCAAAGGCAATTCTGGCAATTATAGGCCAGTAAATCTAACTTCAGTACCATATAAATTGTCTGACACCATAATAGAGAATAGAATTATCAGACATTTGTTGGGAAAGACTCCACATGGTTTTTGAAAGGGAAAATCATGCCTATCCAATCTACTATAGTGCTTTGAGAGGGTCAACAAGCATGTGGACAAGATTGATTCTGTGGATATAGTGTACTTAAGTTTTCAAAAAGCTTTTAACAAGGACCCCCACTAAAGGCTATTAAACAAAGTAAGCCATCATGGGATAAGAAGGGCCTCTTATCGATCAAATACTAGTTAAAATATAGGAAACAAAGGGTAGGAAGAAATGGTTTGTTTTCAGAATGGAAAGAGGTAAACAGTGTGTCCCCCAAGAGTCTCTACTGGGCCAGTACTGTTCAGTATACTCATAAATGATCTGGAAAAAGAGGTAAACAATGAAATGGCAAAATTTGTAGACAATAGAAAATTACTTCATAATTAAGTCCAAAGCAGACTGGCAAGTGTTATAATTTAAGGGATCTCAAAAACTGGGTGATGATGCAACAAAAGGACTGATGAAATTCAGTGTTGATAAATGCAAAGTAATGCACGTTGGAAAACGTAATCCCAATTATACATATAAAATGATGGGCTCCAGATTAGCTGTAACTAGTCAAGAAAGAGTTCTTAGAATCACTGTGGATAATTTTTTGAAAACATCGACACAGTGTACAGTGGTAGTCCAAAAGTCCATGCCCCAGAGAAGCCCTGGACGGATACAGGGTTCGGCATGCCCCAGAGAAGCCCCTGGCAGGCATGAGGTGCCCCAGAAAAGCTCTGGGTGGGTGCAGGACACCCTGGAGAAGTGCTAGCTGGGCACAAGGCATGGGGCACCCCAGAGAAGCCTCAGCCACACACAGGGCACCCCGAAGAATCTCTGACCTGGCATGGGGTGCCCTGAAGAAGCCCTGACCAGGTGGGGGAAGCTGCCCACCCTGGAGCAGTGCCAACTGGCTACAGGGCTCGGGGCACTTGGGTGAGCACTGACAGGGCTTTGGGCATGTGGCAGCCAATGCACCAAATGCACCAGGGGTCACCAAATGAAACTGATAGGTAGCAGGTTCAAAACAAATAAAAGGAAGTTCTTCTTCACACAACGCACAGTCAACTTGTGGAACTCCTTACCTGAGGAGGTTGTGAAGGCTGGGACTATAACAATATTTAAAAGGGAACTGGATAAGTTCATGGTGGCTAAGTCCATAAATGGCTATTAGCCAGAAAGGGGTTAAGAATGGTGTCCCTAGCCTCTGTTTATCAGAGGATGGAGACGGATGGCAGGAGAGTGATCACTTGATCATTGCCTGTTAGGTTCACTCCCTCTGGGGCACCTGGGCACTGGCCACTGTCGGTAGACAGATACTGGGCTAGATGGACCTCTGGTCTGACCCAGTACGGCCTTTCTTATGTTCTTAATCTTGTTTTTGTCGCAGTGCCCCTGGATAGATGGACCACTCATCTGACACAGTATGGCCATCCTTATATTCCTGTGAAGCTGAAACTAGAAAAATTTAGACAATAAATGAAGCACAAATTTTTAACAGTGAGGATAATAAACTGCTGGAACAGTATGTTTAGAGTCTTGGTGGATTATTCATCACTTTGTGTCTTTAAATAAAAAATGGGTATCTTTCCAAAAAATGTACTATAGCTCAAACGGAAGCCTGATGCAGAAATTACTGGATGAGTTCCTTTGTCTTGGATTGTGCAAGAGGTCAGACTAGGTGATCATTATGGTCCCTTCTGGCCTTTAAAAAAACTTAAGAAACCTACCAATGGTATGATGATAATTTATGACAATTATGATTAGGTCCTAGAGTAATTCTTGAATAGCCAAAGGCAGAAGACAGGATTCCTGGGTGGTATATCTTCCGCAGTATCCTAGGCTATGCCTACACTTAAAAAGTTAAGTAGACTTAATTTTTCAAGTGTAAATAGGGCCTTGGCTCCCCTCTGAGAAGGGAACTGTGGCTCCTTTCTCACTGGGACCTGTGGCTCCTTTCTTGCCAGGACCTGGAGAAGGGAGCAGGGCTCCCTTCTTGCCGGGACCCGTCTGGGTCCGGGCAAAGACAGCCGCTGGCACTCTGTGGACAGGGAACCTCTGGGGATCCCCTGTCCATGGAGTGCTGGGGAAGACAGCTGCCATCAGCTCCCGGGACAGGGGAGCCCCAGGGAAGAGAGCCACCAGCGGCTCTCTTCCTTGGGAGCCCCTGGGGCTCCTTTGTCCCCAAGCCATCGCTCCCTTCCCCCAGCCCTAGGTCAAGTTAAGTAATTAGACTTTAAGTCGACCTAACAGCCCGGTGTTGACATGGAGTAATTTAGGTCGACTAAAGCATTCTTAAGTCGACTTAAATTGCTAGAGCAGACATATCCCTAGAAATACTGTTTCTTCTACAATGTTTCCTGAACTGGGCCTGAGCCAACTTTCTTCTATCCATGTGCTCGTGTATTTGAGATACTGTGAAATCTGCACAACAGTTTTGACTGATTCTGATGAGAATTGAGGTGATGCATAACGGGGGGGGGGGAGCGGGGGAGGGCAATTTAAAGGTTTTGTTGGGGGGTCATCTGACTGCTCCATGTATGACCTCTGCTGACCACCCATTGACCCTTCACATGCCCCTCTCCTCGCTGCCTCATTCCCCAGTTCCCTCTTGCTTTCCTCCTCCCTTCAGCCCTACAACCCCACTTCTCCTCCATAAACCTCTGGTGGGGCACATCCCACTCTCAGAGCTGTACGGAAAGCCAGACTCTTGTAGGAGTGCTCAGCACACCTGCAGTCTGGCTGGTGGGCTCCTTCCTCCCCCACCTCCTCTGGCTGGGTCAGTGCCTTGGGAAAGCCCAACAGCCTTTTGCATGGAGCACTGCCTAGGAAGAGCTGAGCCCTGCATGTGTCAAAGCCCATTGGGACCCCACACATGCCAGCACAGGGGAGACTCTCTGATCCTCAGCAATTTCCAGCCTGTTCCCTCCCCAAACTTGCAGGTCCAACAGCAGCCCCATGGCAGGGGCTTACATTCATCTTTGCCTCCCACAACCCCCCCTCAGCCCAGGTCCTGGTCCCAGGGAGCATGTGGTTGCTTTGCCTCCTAAGTTTTGTGCACAAGGCAGCAGCCAAATGCAGCATCACTCTTCCTGCCATGGGTGCCCTCCCCTGTTGAGCCATCTTTGGCTGGGTTCTGCAGCTGCTAAAGCTCCTGCAGACCTTGGCACCAACAGCTGGTTCTGGGAAAGTTAAGATGGGATCTGCCAGTCACCCCCTCCCACAGCCCAGCTCACCACTTGCTCCAGAGTCCTTGCTCAGACCTAGTGTTCTGGATGGTCCCTCCATGGAGAGCCCCAGGACACAGCTTCTCCTGCTGAGTCCTCTGGAGTGTGATAATTCCAGTCTGCAAGCCACAGGGGGTGGTGGATGCCTGGTTGAAAATGATAGGCTGAGATCTGGAGGAGGTACATGACTTTGTGTAGCCCTCCTCTCCCACATGTCACCTCTGCATGTTATACTCATAGTGGTGATGTATTAATCTCTGGTGTCACACCAACGTTACCAGATATATCATATACACATTTTCATTTAGGATAAGAGGTAGTGTCAGTCTCTGTGAGGGCTCTTGCAGAGGAATTTCTTTCAACTTGTTGTTCTGTCCAAGAGACATGAACAAATCCATTCTGGTGCAATACTAATTCCTGCCAAGTGTATGCATATTAGCCATTCTTTTCAATCAGCAGTTTTGATAGCAATGAATAGATTCAGCAGTATAAGTACAGAGATTCATTATTTGTCACACTCACAGTCTGCTTTCAAACTGGTTTGGAAAGAGCAATGGTGTCTTTATTGGATAATGTCATAGAATCAGAGAAGATTAGGATTGGAAGGGACCTCAGGAGGTCATCTAGTTCACTCCTCTATTAACAAAAAGACGAACCTCAGCTAAATTATCCAAGCCAGAGATTTGTCAAGTCTCACCTTAAAAACTTCTAAGGATGGAATTCCATCACTTCCCTAGCAACCCATTCCAGTGTTTCACCATCCTACAAGTAAAGAAGTTTTCCTAATATCCAACCTACACTTCTCCTAGTGCAACTTGAGACCACTGTTCCTTGTTCTGTCATCTGCCATCACTGAGATCAGCCTAACTCTATCCTCCCTGTTCTTACACATGTACAATGTCAGATATGTTTGTATCAAATTATGAACTTTATTTTGTATCCTATGTTGAACTCATGTCTCAACTTGCCTGAATGCAGCTTATTTTACTGCACTGAGACAGAACTGTATACAGGAAAAGTGTTTCCTACCTTGTTGAAGGACTATCACTGAGAGTCATCTGGGGATATCAACTTTGAATGAATCAGCTTCTGGTCCACCCCCATGAAACAATGTGGGCATGCATGACAAAGTTGTGTGGGGTAGCCAAGTGAAGCACATGTCAAAGGCTATGTCTACACTTGTTCAAGTAAGTCAACTTAGCATGTCTACACTGTAAATTTAGGTCGACCTTGTCAAATCAATTTAGAGCATCCACACTGGATGCCTAAATCGACCTGTTGGGGCTAGGTGGACCTGGGAATGATGCATGGTGGGAAGGGGGAACCTTCCCCGGGCAACCCTTCCCAAATGCCAGGGAGCTCAGCATCTTCACCATTGTAGCAGGGTATATGGGGGCTGAGCAGGACAGGGACAGGGGCAGGGTATAGGAGCAGGGTGGGCAGGGCTGTGTCCTACCCTGTGGGTGGGCACACCAGATTCTGGCTGTGCCAGGCACCCTGGCAGGGAGGTCAGTGAGGGAGCCCTGGGAGCCCTTTAAGTTGACTTTAAGTCGACTTAGGCCTAATCCACGTCTACACTGGTTTAAGTTGACTTAATAAAGTCGACTTAACCAGTAAGTCGAAGTAAAAGGAGGTCTTAATAAGTGGACTTAAAAGCCTGCTTAATTCTACTTAATTTACAAGTGTAGACGCACCCAAAGAGACAGAGGCTATGTTTACACTGGAGATCTTACAGTGACACAGCTGTATCGATGCAGCTGCACTACTGTAAGATCTTCCATGTAGCCACTCTATGCTGACAGGAGAGAGTTTTCCTGTCAACGTAATTAAACCACCCCCAATGAGTGGCTGTAGTTGTTGGGATGGTACTAAATTACTCTAAATCACTGTGATTGATATAAGTCTGGTAAAGTTTGGTAAGTCTCAGTGCTAAAGGATTCTGGGAGCAAGATCCCTTATCACTAGACAGATTATATGGCAAATCACTAAGGGTATGTCTACACTAGCAATATTGACCCTTAAGTCAACCTAAATTACTCCATGTTCACACTGGGCTTTCATTAAGTCAGCTTAAGAAATTCCTTAAGTCGACATAAATAGAAAGCTTCAGTCGACTTAATAAATACCCCTCCTTAGGTCGACTTAAGCCTTAAGTCGACTTTATTAAAGTTGACTTAATACCAGTGTGGATGCCTATGTCTAATGTTAAGTCCACTTAATAAAGTCGATTGAAAAGGAGCCACTTTGTTAAGTCAACTTAATACCTTATTAAGTTGACTTAAGAAAGTTGACTTAACTTTTTCTAGTGTAGACATACCCTAAGAATACAGAATTTGCAGTTGGCATGGACATAAACCATGGATATTTACCCTGGCCTTGTATGTGTAGCTGTGCTGATTTGACAGACAAGTGGTCATGGTCAGCCAGTGTCCAGTTCACCAGTGTGTACACATGGGAGTGCGTAATGTTGCATCTGGGACTAACTTACTTGGGACAACTGACCCTGTAGAACAACACAAGATCAGGTGCCTGAGTGAACATTTGTCCCTCCCAAAATGTTTTAGAAAAAAACAGTCATAAATAATCATCCCGATGGGTAGTCATGTTAGTCTGTGTACAGTAAAAACAATGAGAGTCTTGTGGCTCCTTAAAGACTAACAAATTTATAAATAATCATAATATACTAAATAGGTGCTGGCAGAGCATATTTTAGAGACAAGTGAGTCCTTTGGGAAAAGGGTATAAAGATTGTTGAATATCATATGCCATGTAAATATCCCAATTAACATCTGAAGAGGGACTTTAGAACCAAATACAGGATAGCCAACACTGTACCACAAGGGACTATTAAATAGATCAGGTACTCAAGAAGAAGAAAAACCAGAAAGACAGGGTGGCCAAGATCCTGCTATGGGGGACTCGGAAACAGATCAAGTATCTAAAGGAACCAAAAGAATGAAAGAAAAAGTCTCCATCTAGAATTGGTATCTATATCTACTTTGTTTGCTGATCAGGATACTATGTGGGGCCAGCATAGTTACTGAGGATTTACATTTAGGGATTTGAGGTTTATTAAGGAAAGGCATTGTGCAGCTTTTCTGTTTGTCTGTGATACTTGCTTTCCAATACATAGCTTTGCATTGAAGAGAATTAATCTTAGTCTTCACTGGTAAGATTATTGGGTGCAAATTGATCCTAGCCCAGTAGTAGCTACACTGGTGGGAGACACTTTCCCACTGGCATAGCATTTATCTGTTGGTGTAATTTATGTCGCTCAGGAGTGTATTTAAACTCCCCTGAGCGACATTAGTTATACTGACAAAGGTACTAGTGTAGATATAGCCAAAGACTCTGCTTTAGAACCAGGTTTTACTATGTGGAAGAAGGACTTCTAGGAGAGAGAGATCAGGGGGACTCTGCACAGATTTACAGAAAGAGTGGGAATTTGAGAGGAGGATGCATCTCAGGAAGTTTATTGCCAAGGATCTGTATTTCTCAAGTGCTTTTAAGAATAAAGAAATAAATCTTTCCTACCACATTGTTCTCCAAAAGGGTGAACTAGACCAGTGACCCCTACAGACTAAGCCTTAGCAGAGACCTGGAAAAGCATATATAAACATCAAGGAACTTGGGAGGTCTCAGACACTGATTTCAAGTTCTAGGGCATCTCAGTGGCAGCATCCCACATCCCAAGGGAGGATGTCAGACCAGAGGTCAGAGCCTGACTGTGTGCCCTGCAGTCCCACAGCTAGAGATGGTTACCATTGTTGAAGAAAAACTACTAATCACGTGATATCAGGTTCCAGCAAGGCACCTCTTTTATTCCAAGCAATTACAGGGAGAGACAGTTAACTGACAGAGTATTCCCATCTGATTAAGTGAGCTCTGATTACATGCAGATTTCCAGAGTATTTATAAGAGAAAGCAGAGTTAGTACAACCAGTACAAACTAGATAGAAACAGCACGACCATAAGATAAGACTGACGCACCGGGTGGAGGAAACTCATTTTTTGAAACATTCCATCCTTATCTTGAACAACTCACAGTTTCTGCTGACCGTTAGCGATTGCAACATCTTTCTTTTACATACATGCTGTTATTGGGCAAGTTTTGAGGCCCACTGAGTTTTGTTTCAACACTGTCTATCTGGATCCAATTGGCTTAGAAGGACATGGGACCCAATAATTGGGTTTGCTTGCAACAGACTACTGCATAGGGCCAGATTGTAACAGTCAGATGTCAAGGAAATTGCCATGCATCAACACTGTTGGTGTTTTCTCCTCAACATCTTCTCATTGATTTGGCCCAGAGCTCCTCAATCTGTGGGGCACAGCCACCTGGGGAGCACGGAGGAACATTTAGTGTTGGGGGCACAGCCAGGCCTGGGCCAGCCCCCATGCGTAGAGAGGGAAAAGCACTAGCCAGGCCCGATTTACCTCAAGCTCTGCTCTGGGCCTGACTGTGGCCTTGGTCTCTAGACTTAGCTTCTGGCCCCCAGCTTGGCCTTGGCGTTACCCTTGTGCCTGGCTACTATAGCAGAAAGGGGATAACTTAAGACACAAGACTTTGAATGATGAGCCAGAGCCTGAGACCTGAGCCTGAGCCAAGGCAGCAGTTAAGCTGTTATTATGAAACAAAATTAGTAGAAATCAAATTCATAAGAACAGAGCTGATATTGCAGAAATGCACATTCCTTAAGAAACAGTAAGCATAGAACATACAAGCACATTCCAGAGCATCCTGATACCAGCAGGGCCATCCCTGGGGGGGCGAACGGGGCGATCACCCTGGGCCCTGTGGTTACGTGGGCTCTGCACTATGCCACTTCCAGCGGGGCAGTGAGGGGCTCGTGCGTGTTGCAGCCACTCCTCCCACGGCCAGGAGATCTATGGCTGGCCCTCCTCGCCCCCAGGGCAGAGCAGGCAGACCCAGGGGCGAAGCATGTGGGGCCTGGCCTCTTGGCCGGCCTGCCCCACTCTGCCAGCTCCCCTCAGCAGGTGGCCTCCCAGGCCAGGACCGAAGCCGGCTCTGGCTCTCTCCTCCGCCTCTGGCAGGCGGCCTCCTGGCCCGGGGACAGAATTGGAGCTGGCTTCCCCCGCCCCCTCCTCCCCAATAAGTGCCCTCGGCCTCTGGGGCCGGCTCCCTGGGGGCGGAGTAGGCCGGTTGGCCCGTCATGCTCCCCTCCAGCATGGGGGGCAGGGGTCCCACTTTGGCAACTTGGCCCTGGGCCCCGCTCCCCCCATGGGACGGCCCTGGATACCGGGAACGGTAGAGGCTCATCTATATACCTAAACGAGAGATGTATATATGCACGGCGGGGAGGCAGCTGCGCGCGCAGCAGCTGAATCCCCATCTTGCTGATGCCAGGCTGGGGAGATTTAAATCCCCCGCTCTGAGCATGCTCAGAGAGAGCTTGCTCAGGGTGGGAGCGGCCTGGCCGAGAAGCATCTCTGCCGGCCGTCGCTGCAGCTCCAAGCCTCCGGCCAGGTAAGGGGGCTGGGAAAGGGCTGGAGGGAGGCCTGGAGAGGGTTGGGGGGGACAAGGAGAGAGGCCGGGTTAGAGTGGTGTGTGTGGGGGGGGAACAAGGAGAGTGGCCGGGTTAGAGGGGGTGGGGAGCTGGGGGGCACTGAGGAGGGGTGGGGGGCCGGTGATGGGGGCGCTGTGGAGGGAGTG
>ML685867.1:2099302-2297178 GCA_007922175.1 Pelusios castaneus
CCCCCATTACCTGCCCCCCACTCCCTCCACAGTGCCCCCATCACCGGCCCCCACCCCTCCTCAGCGCCCCCCAGCTCCCCACCCCCTTTAACCCTGCCTCTCTCCTTGTCTCCCCCAACCCTCTCCAGGCCTCCCTCCAGCCCCTTCCCAGCCCCCTTACCCGGCCGGAGGCTCGCAGCTGCAGGGACGGCCGGCAGAGCTGCTTCTCGGCCAGGCCTCTCCCACCCTGAGCAAGCTCTCTCTGAGCATGCTCAGAGCGGGGGATTTGAATCTCCCCAGCCTGGCCTCAGCAAGACGGGGATTCAGCTGCTGCGCGCGCAGCTGCGTCCCCGCCATGCATATATACATCTCTGGTTTAGATATATAGATTAGCGATCCCCATTCATTTCAATGGCCGGTTAATTCGAACTAAGAAATTAGTTCGAATTAACATGGCCACATTCGTTAATTCGAACTAGTTAGTTCGAATTAACCCCTTAGTTCAAATACCCTATTCGAATTTCTTAGTTTGAATTAAGGAAGCCCTTAATTCGAACTAATTAAAGCTTAGGGTAGCCATGGCTTTAGTTAGTTCGAATTAAGCCTCCTTAATTCGAACTAACTTGCCAGTGTAGACATAGTCAAAGTGTTCACACTATAGATTGGGCAATACTACTTTGAAAACTTGAGACCTGATTCTTGTCTCATTTGCACCAATCCAAAGTACCAGTAACTCAATTTAAGTTAACAGAGTTTGCAAATTTTTATTTTTAGGTGAATTTTAGTGAATTTTAATGCAATCTATTTCCCTTCCATTTTACTTACTGTCACCTCCAAATGCATGTATTTGTATATATTTATGAAAGAATATGAGGGTTTGAATTTTAAGCATTTTTGCTGACTGTCCACCATAGGATTCAATGTAGTCCTGCATCAATTAAGATGCCCTAATGGCCCCACAGACATCCATCAAGATGTTTTTGTGGGACTACAATGAAACCTCTGTTGGAGGGTCAGAAAAAATGCTGAATAATCAATCCTCATCAAGCAGCAATTACAAAGGCTTGTTATAAAATTACAGGGTGGCAACATCAAGCATCGATGAGTCAGGAATGTTTATTTGGGCAAAAAAAATGAAATAGCAAAATTAGTTCAAAGAGTTAAAGTGTCACCCTAAAGGCTCCATAGAGACCCCTCAAAACTTTTGTGCAGGACTACAAGTTACACCAAGGTAAAACTGGCATGAAAGTAGATTCAAGAGTTCCCTCCTGGACACAGAATAACTCAGTGTATATGAGATCATAATATGGTGAAACTAGATTTAAGGTTTATTTTACATGCACTTAAAAAGGTTCCTGAGGTACCAAATATACTGTTTTTCTGTCTGTTTATCTATGTCCACATCTTGCCAATTCTCTCTGCATAGCAGCGTGAAGATATGGCTTTTACGATCCATCCATCCAGCTAAAACTCTCAGTTAAGCTCTCATCACCTCCTGTCTCAATTACTTCAACATTCTTTTGTCTGGCCTTGACAAATGCAATCTTGTCCTACTCTCTGCTAAGATAATTTTCCTAGCCTGTTACTCTGACCATGCCACCCTTCTCTTTGAATCCCTTCACTGCCTCCTCTATCGCTATCACAACAAGCATAAGTTACTTGTATTAATTTTTAAGGGCATTCAAGGTCTAACCTCACCCTACCTATCATATATCATACACTATCAAGATGTTGACCTCCTGTGATTGGCTGGTGAGGTCACTCTCCATTGCCCACTTGTTACATTTTCAAACACACATCTTTAGCTTTCTCACGTGCTGCCCCTTCTAATCCCCCCTTAAAGTTCTTCTTTGCCATGATGTCTACAAAACAACTGACAATGGTTAAGCTAGGGTTGTGCTGAGATCAATATTGTTTCGTAATTTCCTTGTGCTCCTGTATCTATTATGTCTTGTCTTTCACTTTGATTGTAAGCTCTTTGAAGCAGAGAATCTTTTTTGTTCGGCATTTATATAGTGCCTAGTACAGTGGAGTCGTGGTCCATGATAAGGGATCCTAAGTGCCTTAAATAATGCAAATAACAATTAATAATAAGTTGTATTTTAGATACATTCTAGTGGATCGAGTACAAGAGTGTGAGCCAGGAGGTACAAAATTTTATTGCCACTTGGACCATTTCCTGGCTATATATATGTGAAGTTACCATTAAAAATACCAAGCGGCAGAGAGATTATTTCATAGTGCTATGAAAGTATTTTAAAATACAGTGGGCTGGATCAGTCTCTATTTGAAACCAATAACAATTTTACCATTGACTTGAATGCAAACAGAACTGGGCTTCTTACTGATACCTACATAGAATTAAAAAACAAACAAACAACCAAACAAAAACCCAACACCTCTCTCCCTATTTTCTGTATTTAAGCAAGATCTCTTTGAAACCCCTGAATCAGAACACTTTCAGATATCTTTAGTTGCACAGACAGGGCACTAGTAACAAACTGAAAATAGTTTATTTTAAAGAATGCTAATTCATCATATAAAGCTAATTTTCCTAGTTCTAGACTTCCAGTACAAAAAAGATAAATATGGAAAATAGTCCTAAGAAGCATATTTCAGCTACATAAGCAGCTTTAACAAAGAAACAGAATCAAAGTTGTATGCCATAGAGATGCCAGAATTAATATCTACCTATTAAATTTCCACTCAACTTTTGGCGCTGTTGTTTGAAGATTTACATTTATTGAACGTTTTTCCTTCTGCAGACTCTATAAAATGACTTGTAATTCAAGTGGATCTGAAAAGAGAAAGAAAAACAAATGTCAGGGAGACTTAACAGCATTAACATTTCTGAGCTGAATATTTAATTAGTCAGGGATAACAACAGATAATTATGAAATCAGGCATAGTTTTAATGTACATCATTTTATAATTCATGCTGGTGTGCTGTAAAATTATAAGCATTTTTACTTTTAAAAACTAACTACATGTTTAATGCAAATGCAATCACACTAATATGATTCCTGTTCCTTAAAATGCACATAAGACGGTGGATGGGTGGTTGGGGAAATAATACGAGCTGTTTTGTAAATAAGAGAGGAGAAAAAAGAGATACTATAGGTATCATTGGCAAAATATTTTTTTCACTGTAAAATCTGAAATCCCCATAATCCAAATAAAATCAGACCAGTAGGCCGAGGCCGCTCATCTCTCTCTCTCTCATTTCCTAGGTATTGTTAGATTCCATTTTTTTAATTGTTCCATTATTTGTTAGTGCTTCTGCAATCAATACCATCAGCTAAAGTGCTGAACTGGTGACAAAGAACAAAATCAATGAACCTGCCACATGCTTTAGTTTAGGAAATGCAGCCTGTTAACTCTTTAAAAAAGGACACCCTTCCTCTCTCGTCCCCTCCCCTCCTCTTTATTATTTACCATAGTAGTACTGAGAACATTAGATTGGCAGGAAGATGAGAAGAGCTGCATAGGAATTCACAAATTTTGCCACAATGTGGTTGCATAGCAGTTTTCTGATGGTAGTAGGATGGAACTCAGCAACTTCACCTAACCCCCAAACCCACACTGAGATTTGCCACCTTTCAATATAATATATTTCCAGCTACAATGCAAACTCTGATTTTTATTCCCTCTACCTAATGTATTAGTTACATTTCAGTAGCACCTATTGTCCAGATTTTTAAAGATACCTAGGTACCCAAAGGGGTATTTTGAGCATCTCCATATCTTTACAAATCTATCCACTAGTAATCCCAGTCAAGATCAGGTCTCCATTATGATAAACACTGTAAAAATCAACACAGCAATTAAGATGTGATTGTAGCACAAGTACTTGTAACCATGCTACATGTAACTAGCTACTATGGGTAACAATAGTAGCTTAGATGTGGTGGCACAAATCTGTTGACTCACTAAAGACCTGGGGTCCAGCTAGGCTTATAATGGGTGGTTAACCTGTGCTCAAGCCCATGCTGCAGTATCTTCTTTGCTATTGCTATCCACGCTAGCTAGATTACATCTTGCATGGGTATACCTTCCCGCATGACAATTATGCCTTCATTTCTGGCCTTGACATGCTCACAGGGAGAGCGAGTTTTTGCCCCAAAGAGCTTGCAAACTACTCAAGTGAGAGACAAAGGGTGGGAGTGAAAACAGAACCAAAGTGACTTGGCCAAGGACAGGCAGCAGAACAGACAATCCACATTTCCTGTGCCTTGTTCAGTTCCATTATAGGGGAAGTCATCTCATTGCAGGGGGCCTATGGAAAGCCTCCAACCCAGAATGTATGCGGGTGCATAGGTGGTGCTGGAAGCAGAATGGCCATGGAATCTGCGGCTATGTGTAGAGCTCCCTTCTGCCCCGGACCACTCGGCTGCCTTCTGCTCGGGACTTCTCAGGGAGCAGCCGGCAGTTGGAGCGCAGGGCTTCCTTCTCCTGGGGACCGTGCTCCAGCTGCTGAGCAGCCGGCAGCTGGAGAACAGATCCTGGGGAGAAGGAAGTGCGGGGCTTCCTTCTTGTTGGGAGCTAAGCGGTCCAGGGAGAAGGAAGCCCCGTGGCCCCTTCTTGCCGTGACCTGAACAGTCCCGGCAAGAAGGTAGCTCCCTTGCCCCATGCCCTAAGTCGACTAAGTCGACTTAGGGCATCCACACTGCTTAAGTCGACTTAAAAAGTCGACTTAAGCTTCAAAGTCGACTTTATACGAGGTTTTATAAAGTCGATTTTGAATTTCCTTAAGTTGACTTAAGCAGCAACTTAAGTCAACTTCAGGAAATGCCAGTGTAGATGCAGAGTAAATTAAGTCGACTTAAGCATGCTTAAATCAACTTAATGTAGTAGTGTAGATGAACCCTGTGTGTGTTGGGGTATTGAGCTTTGTGCTGGCTTAGAATAGGTGATGCACAGAGTTAGGATGGGGTCACTTGATCCATGCTCATGTACACACAGTTTTCAAGACCCCTGGCATAAAATGCTAGTCCAGACTAAAGCCTGAGTGTCAATCACAGAGACATGGTGGGCTGTAGCTTCACAGTCGGCCACTGGGTTGGAGGAGTGCTTTTATCCTCTCAAATACACATGAAGATTACATGTGTGAAGTCTAATTCTGGGGCTCCATACAAGTTCCCAAAGTTTTACCTTGTAAGCAAGAAGAATGTCATATTACTGAAACTACAGCTGAGACATTGCATTGCTCCAGATCAATTGGGCTCTTGGGCCCAGTTCTGCATTCCTTGTGTGTCCATAAATCTGCTCAAAGCATGCAGGATTGGGTCCTAGAAAGGTCACTTAAACCATGACTTTACAAATATTTTCAGCACTCTGTTAAATGTAGTCTGTTCTATATTCAGAAGCTTCACTCTAAATGCAACAGGACAAGAAAATATCCAGACCGTCTGGGGTTAACCTACTCTGTGGCTGTGAGGAGAAAGGAAGTAATGTAATTCAGCTGCCTAAGGGGCTGCAGAGTGGTCCTGAATCACTATTATGTTATTCCAGTTTCGTGCAGATGTAACTCAGCTGAAATGGGTACAGAGCTACACAACAGGAGTCATACAGCAGTAACAACAACTTACCCCTATGTGGCAGAAGCTCCATTCCACTGCAGTATCCGAGGGGTGCAGTGCGCAAGGCAAACAGCATTAGGGATGTATTTGAGGGCTCCCTGAACTTCTGTGCACATCTATTGGGAGTCCTGTTTCATGGGACCCATAAATCTGCATTCAAATAATGATGAACTTAAAGCACAATTTTATCAAGTGAAAAAAAAAAGATAGCATTATGGCTGCATCCTCCTCTATAACTCAAGCACAAAACTGAAACTAGAGAAATTATATCTTGTTTTCATCTTAGCACAGGCAGAATAGTTTTGTGGCAAGTTGGGTGGGTTTCTTTTACAAAGTCACAATCAAAAGCCCTCGCAGGATGAGGCCTTCCATTCAGGCTTCATCTTGGAATGTTTTTTTTTTAATAGTCAACTTATAAACCCCTGAAAAATGGGTCTTCTGATGGAAGTGCAGATGCAACATTAACTAGAGCAGCATGGACTGCACCATGGTAATTTATTTACATGTTGGTTTTCAATTACTTTTGTTGCTATTGTTATCATTTTTATGGCAAGTATTATATTCCAACAAGTTTCTGATTTGCAATTTTATACTGCAATCTTTACAGTTGGCTGGGGTCTTCTTGAAAATTAATTACACTGTTCAAAGAAATCGCTTAGAACTAGAAAACTGACAATTTATTATGGTTAGAAGAGGGAAAATGATGTTTTCGCTGCAGTGTGACCACAGTCCTATTGTCATTGGCAGATCAGTGGTAAGCAATACTGTAATATTAGTTCTTCTGAATCAATAGCAGACACTTGTTTACAAGTAAAAAAGATTGTAGGCCTGATTCTCTTTTCGCTTCCAGCAGAATTGGTGACTGTAACACCATTGATTGCAGTGAATTTACTGATTTCCCTTGGTGAGAGAGAAGAAGTAAATTGCTTATCTTTGCAAATGGAAGCAATTAAAATTTAGGCTAGAGACAAGCCTGAAGCCAAGCCTGAGTCCCAAACCCAAACACATTAAGAGTGTAGGAAGCTTGGGTCCAGCTTTACTCAGTTTTATCTGAATTATAAGGTAAAATCAAAGAATACTTCTGAAGTAAGCAATTCAGCTATTCACAACCAAACATGCAAATGGAACAGAAGAAATACAGAGCCCAGCATAGTGGGGGCCTGATCCCTGTGATTGGTGCACGTAGGTGTTAGTAGTACAGAAATAATGGTACTTGATCCAAAACGGTGCAGTCTACTAGATAAAGCACAGTAGAGAGGAAACCTGGAATCTAGTTTTGGCCAAGATTACATCAGTCAAGGAATACTGAAAATAACTTGACCTTTTCCTCTTCCACCCCAACACACCTTGATTGAGTTTTGAGTTTAAGAAAGATGTTCCATGCTCTCTGTTCAATTTTAAGATCTTCTGTTTCTTACCTAAGTTGTATTTTTATTATGATAGCACTCAAAATTCTCAGTCAAAGAATCAAGACCCCACTGTGCTAGATAGACCTGGTCTACACTTAAAATGTAGTTGCCATAGCTACAGAACTCAGGCATGTGATTTCCCCTCCCCCGTATGCTGCAGCTATGTCAGCCTAGCCCCTTGGTGTAGATGTAGCTAGGCCAATGGAAAAATGATTCCATCCACCTAGTTACTGTTCCTTGGGGAGATGGAGTTCCTACAGCAACAGAAAGCCTCTTTCCATCACTAACTAGTCTGCATCTAAACTGCAGGGTTACAGCAGGATAGCAATGGCACCATAGCTATGCCACTATAGCACCCATAGAGCAAAAAGTTTCACAGAAAGCCAGTCCCTGCCTGACAGAGCTTGCAGTCTAAATGGACAGGGAAAGGGTGCAAGACAGGAAGTCAAAATTCCCCTGAAGCACCATTTTTTATACACAACTCAACCACTGCAAATGTGCAACTGGATGAACAGAACAGCAGAAGTAGTAATGTTGGCACATGGAAGTGGGATGTCAAAAGCAGAGTGATGACAGTCCACAGTTTATCCGTATAAATGTTACACATGTAAAACTGCATGTAGCTGGCTCGGATAACACACATTGCCATGCTCTGCCCGGTAACAGCTGCATGTGATTGTATCACTCTAGGGAGGGTAGAAAACAAGCCATCTCCCTGATAAGGCCTTATTTTCATGTCTCCTTAAAACAGAAATGGCAATGTCTCACCCTTGTTCAATGGGAAAGGCTACTGAGCACAACTTTAACTGAGTTATTTGTACCTTTCAGTGCTTCTGGACCATCCTAATGGGGTGTGCTCTGTCCTCATCCTTTTATGCTCCAAACACCTCTCAGACTTTCCAATAGGGGGCAACTTTGTGTGAATCTATTTACATTCCTATCACCAAGACAGTTTCATGAAGAAAAATATTTACAACATTTCTTCCCCTTTAGGCCTTCCCCACGGGACTAAGGAGGAACAGAGGACACCCCCTTCCTTGAGCACTCAGAGCATACTGTGCTCAGGTAGCCCAGATCCTCCTTCTTCACTTCTTTCTTGTCTCTTTGATATTCTTCAGTGGATGGCTAATTGGTTAATCAGCTCTCTGTCAGGCTCTATCCCCTAATGTGGGAAGGGTGCCCACAAAATACCCAGTTCTTTAGATGTGGATGCTGGGGAAGCTCCTGAAACTCCCAGGCAAAGACCACCACTAGCAATGAATTTTTGTTTATTCACTATATATGTGACTTTTATTTATGATTGCTTAATACAGGTTACACAGATTACCAGTTTAAGGCAGTGATTAGTAGTACAATAAACACCCAATATATCTACAGGCACTCTAAGCTACAATACCACTTATTGCATACAGATTCAGGATTTTTCATCAATTATGGCTTTAAGCACATGATATAGAGAATATAACAAAGCCCAATACACACAAACCAAAACATTCAAGAGCACAAGCCAATATGTAAGACACAACCACCCGGGGCCCTTTATACTATCGTATAGGGATCTCATTCACACTCGTTGGGTCATGGGGTTCACCTGTGCACCCTTGCTTTCAAAACCCTTGCAGGCCTTGGGACGGCTGCACACAGGCTAAGTCCCAGACCTGGTCACCAGTTAATGTTTCCTTTCACACAGTCTCCAACACAACTCTGCGTCTTTTATCCTTCTTATCACTTACAAACACAAAACAAACAGGCAAAAGTACTAACAAAACTACACCCAACGTAACCCCTACACCTACCCCAATTCCTACTTCAGCCCCAAACCCAAGATTGGTGCTGCTATTGTTCATTACCTGAAAGTCTCAGCATAAAGCTGTGCAAAATCTTAAATTTTGTGTTGCTGTGCTTGAGGGCCAGGTGCTTCTCCAAGCCTCTACTTTAGTTACCTGTCTTTTGTTGAAATTGATGTCGAGTTGCTAATCTGAACCTTCCCTCAGCTGGCCAAGCCTCGGTGCTTTATATCCGGTCCTGTTGTCCGCATCCTACGGAGAGCCAGCGGGGAGTGCCTTTGGGGTGATAAGTCCCTTGGGCCTGCTTCTAGTGCTAACTAGAATGACTCTGACTTGCCTCTCAAAATCACAGTGGTGTGGTATCTGCTGATTCATGCGGTTAGTTGCCTTGCCTGTAGAGTTAGGGACCTTTTAACCTTCCCCCTTTTCCAACGGCCGGCTGGCTGCATCCGGTTCAAGAGCTTGCATACATGTCAGGTTTTGTTTGCCAAATCAACAGTTGTGGTTTTGCTCGTTTTAGGCCTTGACTTGATCCTGGGGCCTAGTTTGGACAACTAAGCCTTTAGCACCCTGACACTCTCCAGCCTGATCAGCTAATTAGCTGCATATCTCCAATCATTCTTCTCCAGGTGACCTAACTGATGCTTAAGTGATCAGAAGAGATCACCTGCTATCTTCCAGCGTTTTGTCATATACCTCCCCCTTGTGATGAATGCTGAGCTTCCTTTCTCCTCCCACCTTCACTTCTTTAGAGAAGGCACTAGATACCTTTTCCCCATACTTCTTGGCAGGGTGGTTATTCCTGTCACATTTCGTGGGTGGGGATATGCCCATAATTCTGTTTTAGTTCTCTCCCTGTTATACCAGAGGTTATTTGAATATCTAATCTACTCTCTGTCTATCTTTTGGGGCAAGGCATGTCTTATCCTGTTATCATCTGTATTCTCTATGGCCCCACGTTTTCCTAGTCCTACCAATGTATCTTGCGGTTACTTCTCTTGAAGCCCTTGGGACTGAATGTTCTGTGGCTAGCCCATCCCTCTTCAATACTTCTAGGTTTCCTTCCCCCTCCCCCAATTCCTGCTTCAGTTTTCAAGGTTGTCCAGATCTTGTAAGATATTCTGGTCCTCTCCCATACTAGCAATAGCAGCCAACCTTATGTCAACCAGAAAAATATTTACAATGTTTCTCTACCTTTAGACTTTCCTACAGGAGCCAAGAAGCTCCCTTTTTCGAGATCACAGCACATACTGGGCCCAGCCAGCCCAGGTCCTCCCACTTCCTTCCTATGTCTTCTTTTATATCTCTTAGCTGATGGAATCCATTTGAATCTTGCCATTTACTTCAACAGGCTTTGGATCTGCTTTCTCTTCAACCCAAACTGATATTGCAGAAGATGATTCTGAGTCTTACTGGCAAGTGTAGCAGCTCACTCTATGTATTCAGTTCTATGTCCCTAGTATGTATGGACATGAATGTCACATTTAAAATGTGACTGTAAAATCCATTATGTTTAAAACTGAATATATGTTGTGGGCCAGTAAGTGACTTTATTTACCACCCACATTGTGAGGAGAGACTGTGCTGCAGCAAAAAAAATTTCTGGCTGCAATACTCAGGATTTAGAAGACACTAAAAGTACTAACTCAGTTCTAAACCTATTCTATTGTATTATGAAAATCATTGGACCAAAGCTATTAGTTCTTCACTTGATATGAATGGCCATTTTGTCAGTACCAACACGTGGAGTTTTGGAAGAAATGTGATTTTTCTTTATTGTCAATTTAATTGCATGCTACATGAGAGATGCTAGATGAAAATAAATTGTTAAAAAATGCTGTTCAATGTTTGAATGTCCTTTTTACAGGTTGCCAAGGAAACATCCTTCCCATTGATAATACTTTTGCTGAAAAGCAAAAGACATGTAATCCAATGTATAAATTACAAATTCCTTGTAAGCATTAAAAATCTATGAAGATGAGATCTTTTCTGGCATTGCCATTTTCACAGTTTAACAGGATCTATATTCATCATATTCAGCAAACTATCAAAGACAGAATGGCATTTTTTTAGAGGTTAACTATTTTAATTGTAATTCAAAATGCACTAAAAATTAACCAGTGATTCTAGAAGAGAGCTTTCTTAATGTCTTAATTGTTAAAAAAAACCTGATGACATTTGTCCTTTCAGTCACTCATCTCCTAGTCAGCTGAATCAGAGCTTGACTAGAATCATAGAATAATAGGGATGGAAGGGACCTCATGAGGTCATCTATTCCAACCCCCTGCTAAAAAACAGGACCACTCCCACTAAATCACCCCAGCCAGGGTTTTGTCTAACTGAGCCTTAAAAATCTCCAAAGATGGAGATTCTACCACCTCCCTAGGTAGCCCATTCCAATGCTTCACCACCCTCCTAGGGAGAAAGTTTTTCCTAATATCCAACCTTGACCTCCCCAGCTGTAATTTGAAACCATTGCTCCTTGTTCTGTCCTCTGTTACTAACAAGAACAACCTAACTCCCTCCTCTTCGGAACACCCCTTCAAGTAGTTGAAGGTTGCTATCAAATCTCCCCTCAATCTTCTCTTCTGTAGACTAAAGAAGCCTAGTTCCTTCAGTCTCTACTCATAAATCATGTGCCCCAGCCCTCTAATCATTTTGGTTGCCCTCCGCTGGACTCTTTCTAATTTGTCCACATCCTTTCTGTAGTGGGGAGCCCAAAACGGGACACAGTATTCCAGATGCGGCCTGACCAGTGTCGAATAGAGGGGAATTATCACATCCTTCGATCTGCTGGCAACACTCCTACTGATGCAGCCTAATATGCCATTGGCCTTTTTCGCAACAAGGGCACACTGTTGGCTCATATTCATCTTCCAGTCCACCATAACCCCCAGGTCCTTTTCTACAGTGCTGCTACTTAACCGATCGGTCCCCAGCCTGTGGTAGTGCATGGGATTTTTCCGTCCTAAGTGCAGGACTTTGCACTTGTCTTTGTTGAACCTCATGAGGTTTCTTTCGGCCCAGTGTTCCAATTTGTCCAAGTCTCCCTGGATCCTATCCCTGCCCTCCCCCCATTCCCATATCTACCATTCCCCCCAACTTGGTATCATCCACGAACTTACTAAACACACAGTCTATCCCATCATCAAGATCATTACTGAAGATGTTGAACAGAACCGGCCCCAGGACCGACCCCTGGGGCACTCCACTCATTACCGGTTGCCAACTAGATATCGAGCCATTGATTCCTACCCACTGAGCCCATTGATCTAGCCAGTTTTCTATCCATCTTATGGTCCACTCGTCCAACCCATACTTCCTTAACTTGCCGACGAGAATGCTGTGGAAAACCATATCAAAAGCCTTGCTAAAGTCAAGGTATACCACGTCAACAGCTCTTCCTGCATCCACAAATTCAGTCATCTCATCCTAGAAGGAAATCAGGTTGGTCAGGCATGATTTGCCCTTGGTGAATCCATTTTGACTGTTTCTGATCACGCTATTTTCCTCCAAGTGTTTCAGGATAGATTCTTTGAGGACGTGCTCCATGATTTTCCCAGGGATTGAGGTGAGGCTGACCGGTCTGTAGTTCCCCGGGTCCTCCTTTTTCCCTTTCTTGAAGATAGGTACTATATTTGCCTTTTTCCAATTGTCCGGACTGCTTTCAGGTATTATCAATATTTAAAAAAAAAAATAGGGACAAATATTGGTCCAATGAACTTCTATTGCAAAACTCTTTTTAATCAGAACAACTGTTAGGGTTTGTAAATGGACAAAGTTTTGCCTTCTCAGTATTCAGTAACAATGGCATAGTCTTAAAAGAATGTCTTAAAGATGGAAAAGAGATAGAAGAACAGTAAGAGGATAAAAACAATTTCTTAATTATATTGCCTCCCCCTTTAGTCACACTTAGTAATGCAACTGGCATGAAACATTTAATGCAGTTAGGTCAACAACGCAACATGACTGGTGTTTTCTGGTACATTTGTTAGCAAGACTGTTCTTTTGGAGATTATCACCAAGTGTTCCTTGAGATAGGCAATCAGAGAAATCCATTAGCAAATAATCTTTTTCAACAATGGCTTTTTTTTCTTACAATATAACAGCTATTTTTACTGCCCCAATGATGTTTGGTGCCTATGGAACACTTTCTCTACAACCTTCTCCAAGGAGGGCATGGTTTGAAAGACTGTTAAGAGACCCTCCGGTACTTCCATATCCTCCCAGAGTGAATCAAAGTCCCTGTGGCTTAATATAAGCCTTCCTGTTTATAAAAGCTATGATGATACAATCATGCAATCACTAACTGAGAGCCGGGGGAGTGGAGGGGGAGGGAGTGGTAGATATGATGGAGGGGAGAGATAGGACACAGAATGACCTAGACAAATTAGAGGATTGGACCCAAAGAAATCTGATGAGGTTCAATAAGGACAAATGCAGAGTCCTGCACTTAAGGTGGAAGAATCCTATGCACTGCTACAGACTGGGAACTAGCTGTTTAGGCAGCAGTTCTGCAGAAAAGAACCTGGCAGTTACCATGGACAAGAAGCTGGATATGAGTCAACAGTGTTCTCTTGTTGCCAAGAATGTTAACAGCATATTGGGCTGCATTAGTAGGGGTGTGGCCAGCAGATCCATGAAAGTTATTGGTCCCCTCTCATTAGCACTAGTGAGGACACTTTTGGAATATTGTGTCCAGTTTTGGACCCCTCACTACAGGGAGGATGTGGACAAAATGCAGAGAGTCCAGAGGAGGTATCAGGTAGTTAAATTTGTCCACATTCTTTCTGCAATGGGTGTCCAAAACTGGCAGTGCTCCAGCAGAATGGGGGGAAAAATGATTAGTGGGCTAGAGCACATGACTTATAAAGATAGGCTGAGGGAACTAAGCTTGTTTAACTTGCAGAAGAGAAGAAAGAGGGGGGATTTAATAGCAGCCTTTAATTACCTGAAACAGGCCTAAAGGGAGGAGGGAACTAGGCTGTTTTCAGTGGTAGTAGATGACAGAAGTAGGAGCAACGGTCTCAAGTTGCAGTGGGGGAGGACTAGGTTGGATATTAGGAAACACTTTTTTACTAAGAGAGTGATGAAGCACTGTGATGGGTTACCAAGGGAGGTAATGGAATCTCCATCCTTAGACATTTTCAAGGTGCCTCCTGACAAAGCCCTGGCTGGGATGATTCAGTTGGGGTTAGTCCTGCTTTGAGCAGGGGGTTGGACTAAATGACCTCCTGAGGTCCCTTCAAGACCTTATCTTCTATGATTCTATGCAACAGGAGAAATATAAGAAAATGCCTAGTTGCACAGCTCAAATAGTGAACTGCACATGTTGAATGCTCACAACAACATTTGTAATTAGAACCAGTCAAAACATTTCAAAACCTTTCAAATTTCTCTAAGAAATTGGAAAAAAAATGTTCCATTCAGCATTTTTTCTGTTTTTCAATCATGTAACTCAACAGGAAAAGTTCTCTGTGTCAATGAGTGTAGGAATGGATTGCCCATGAATTTCCTTGCAGATATTTTCAATCCTTTACTTTAATGAGCTCTACTTGCAACAAATTTAGGTCCATATTCTAGCACCCTCATTCAAATTGATAGTACATTAGGCTCAGGTCCTCAAAGGCATCAAGTGCCTAATTCCCAGTGAAATCATTGTGAGGCAGGAGCTCTGAGGATCTGAGCATTGACCAAATGATTTGTCCTGAGGAAATAAAGAGGCATTTGATGTACATAAGGGTATCAGAAACCAGCCCTTTTTGATAAAACCTTAGGCAAAAATGTGTTAATCCAAGCAGTTCATTAAATAACTGCAAACATCTAACAAAATAATAGAAATGGCTGTCTATTCGTGGACAATTTACTAAAAGGATGAATTTAACAAAATTATTTGCAAAAAAAAAAGTTCACAGAACTCTACATATAATGTCCCCAGCTGTATGTCCATTTTGGATTAGTGCACAGATTTCCAGTCCTGTTTTCCCCTCCACCATCCAGTTTGTTTCATTCTGTTTGTACAGTATGCACAAAATTGCTCAGCTTGTGGTCTATAGACAGCAATTAACACCACTTAACAGCTGTTAAATAGGGTAATAGCCTGTTGTTATCCTCCTGTAGCTTAATTCAAATGCTAATTGCTCTCAATGCACTTCTCATAAACCCACCAAAAAAGCCAGGTATGATCTGCTGGAGATGGTCTTTTGTGAAAAAGGCTGTAATTTCCTCTTGATAGAACAGTTTGATTGATTGCAAAAGGATTTCAACATTAGAGAGGCATGAAAGACTGGAGGCAGATTGGAGAGGAATTCACTGGTATTGTGACTTCATAGTTATCAAATATGGGATGGGTCAGAAGGAAATTGCAGCACAAGGAAAAAATGGACTGAAATTAAAGACAAAATGCAAGATGCCTTCTCCATCACAATCTTGAATAGCAAAGGGAGAAGAGAACAAATTATGCCACATTGAAACACAGAATCCTACATATTCTTAACAACTGCTTTGATTTGCTGCCACAGTCTGACTTGATCTTATGACTTATACTTCCCTGAATTTATTTTCCTCCCATTCTGTAAGTTCCTCATCTTCGAAATGTCTGACCAAGTGGGATTTTCTCCCATGAAAGCTCATGTCATAAATAAATTTGTTAGTCTTTAAAAGTGCCATAGGATTCCTTGTTTGCTTTGCTGAACTAGACTAACACGGATCCCCCTTTAGAACTCATCTACATATTTTGCATAATCTTCCTGAGTAGATAGCAAATGCTTGTACTTTACTTTTTGCTGACTACTATCCTGAATATATTTTTAATGTTGATGAAACAGCAGTCATTTTCTGAATCATACCAAAGTTTTAAAAAACAGAAGACTCTAGCAAGGGACCAATCAAGCAGAATTAATGCAATTAATTATTGAATTAACAGAATTAAGCTATATGAATTTTTCAACTTATATAAATAAAATGTATTAGTGTGCTCTTTTAGAGTGTTACTGAGACAACTGTAGTTTGAGAAATGTCATTGGCGTACGTATTAGATGCATGAAGATCATTTCATTGGCCCATGACTATGCATACAAATGGAATACATTTCTTAAGTAATTAGGGATGAATTTATTCAACAGTGAACTCTATATCTTGATAAAGAGGATAGCAAAAATATTGATAAAGTACAGGTAGGAGCTAGTAAGGAACAGTCAAAACAAAATAATCTTATTTAAATATCACAGATGAAGGCAAACAACTGAATATTGACAAAATATACAAGTACTTATATAGAAGGCCTTACCAAATTCATGGTCCTACCACTCAATTTCCCACCCATAGGATTTAAAAATTAGTCAGTTTCATGTTTTCAGATGGAAACATCTGAAATTTCATGGTGTTGTAGCTGTGGGCTCCCAACCCAAAAGCTGGTTGCTGGGGGGTAGGGGGTGTTAAACATGTTGTAGGGGGTTATGGGGTTGCCACCTTCACTTCCATGCTGCCTTCAGCTGGGGTCCAAAGGCAATAACTGCTGAGCTTCCTGAAGCCAGAGGATGTCCCTGAAGTGGAGTACCCCGACCGGTTAAGAACAGGACTTGTTCTTCCTCTTCACAGCCTCTCTCAAGGGAGAGATCTGACCCACTTCAGGTACCTCCCCTGGCTTCAGCCACAGAGCTTCCTGAATCTCTATGGGTATGAATTCTATGCTTGAACAATAAGACTATGTTAGTAGAAATATACTACTGACCATCTTATCAGGATGGTGATGGTAATTATGAAAAACTCAGGTTGATTAGCAAGGATACAAAGGCAGAAAATACAATAATAATGAGAGAGATCAACTACCTTCATCTCAAGATCTATCTCATCAAGATCTATCTCATCTCAAGAAGACATAGAGTTAAAATTTCTAGATGATATTGATGACTGCACATTGGAAAAGTTTGTCATGAAACCCATAAGGGCAAAATCAATTCTTGATTTAGTCTTAAATAGCTCACAGAATCTGGTGCAAGAAGATCTGGAGGATCTGAATCACTTCATAATAGCAACCATAATGTTACATTTAACATCCTTGTGGGTGGGCAAATACAAAAAAAAGCCTACCACAGTAGCATTTAATCTCAAATACAAGAGCTACCCAAAAATAAGGAAGCTAGTTCAACAGTAATTAAAAGAAAACGTCATCAGGATGAAATGCCTGCAAAATCCATCAAGACTATTTAAAACCCAACAGTAAAGGCTCAAACTAAATGTATTACCCAAAAAATAATAATGAAGAAGAAGAAGACCAAAAGAACGCCAGTATGGCTAAACAGCAAACTAAAAGAAGCAGTTAGATGGAAAAAGGTATTGTTTAAAAATTGGAAGTAAAGAAAATTAAAAAGGGGCATCAACTCTGAGAAGTGGAGTATAAAAGTATAAGGCAGGCCAGAAAGCTTTTGAAGAGCAACTAACTAAAGACACAAAAACTAACAGCAAAAAATTGTTTTAAATACCTCTGAAGCAGGAAGTCTGCCAAATAATCGCTGGTGCCACTTTATGATCAAGGTGAAAAAGGAGAACAAGGTCACTGCAGAGAAGTTAATTGAATTCTTTGCATTGGTCTTCAGTGCATAGAATGGTGGGGGAGAGAGAGAATGTCACAGCACAGCCATTCCTGTTGGGTAACAAATTTGAGGGACTGTCCCAGATTGAGGAATCAATATAGGAGGTATTGGAATAAATTGATAGATTAAACTGTAATAAATCACCATGACAAGATGGTGTTCACCAAAAGATCTGAAGGAATGCAAAGATGAAATTGCAGAAGTACTAAGAGTAGCAAATTAATTATCCCTTAAATCAGCCTCTGTATCAGATGACTGGAGGACAGTCGACATAATGCTGAGTTTTAAAAGAGGCGCCAGAGATGATCCTGGTAATTACAGATCAGTACGTGCAACTTCAATACCAGGCAAATAGTTTGAAACTATAACAAACAACATAATTATCAGACACATAGATGAATACAATATGTTGAGGAAGAGTCAACATGGCTTTTGTAAAGGGAAATTGTACCTCTACAATCTATTAGAATTCTACAAGGGTAACAACAAGTGTGTAGAAAAGGGTCATCCAGTGGATATAGTGTACTTGGACATTCCATCACCAAAAGCTCTGAAGCAAAGTAAACAGTTATGGGATCACAGGGAAGGTCTTCTTCTGGACCAGTAACTGTTTAAAAGATCAGAAACTAAGGTTAGGAAAAAAAAGTCAGTTTTCATAATGGAAAGAAGTAAATAATGGGGTCCTCCAAGGCTCTGTTCTAAGATCTGTGCTGTTCAGCATACTCATAAAAGACCTGTAAAAGGGAATGAATAGTGAGGTAGTACATTTTTCAGATGATACATAATTACTTGATATGTAAGTATAAAGCTGACTGAAAATTTATAAAGACATCTCACATAACTGGATAACTCAGTTACAAAAGAACAGATGAATTGCCATGCTGAGAAGTGCAAAGTAATACACATTGGAAAAAAAATAATCCCAACTATATATTAAAAATGAGTGGATCTAAAATTAGCTGTTGCCACTCAAGAAAGTGATCTTGGAGTCAGACTAGATAATTTTGTGAAAACATCTGCTCTCTGTGCAGCAGCTGTCAAAAAAGCTAGTAGAATATTAGGAAACATTAGGAAAGACACAGATAATAACACAGAGAATTTTGTATTGCCTCTTTATAAATCCCTAGTATGCCCACACCTTGAGTACTGTGAACAGTTTTGGTTGTCCCATCTAAGATAAAATAGGATTGGAAAAGGTACAGAGAAGTTCAACAAAAATGAGTAGGGGTATGAAATAGCTTAGATATGAGGAAAGATTAAAAAGATTTGGACTATTCAGTTTAGAAAATAAATGATTAAGGGGTCATGGTAGTGGTCTATAATATCAGGAATGGTGTGGAGAAAGTGATGAGGGAATTGTAATTTACCCCGTCACATTACACAAGTAATAGGGATCACCCAACAGAGTTAATAGGCAACAGGTTTAAAACAAACAACAGGAAGTATTCCTTCACACAATATACAGTGAAGCCATGGAACTCATTGCTTGGGGATGTTGTGAATGCCAAATGTCTAATCAAATTCAAAAAAGAAGTAGATAAATTAATAGAGAATAGGTCTTTCAATGGCTATTAGCAAAAATGGTTAGGGATGCAACCCCATGCTCTGGGGGTCTGTAAACCTCCAACTTCCAGAAGCTGGGACGGAGTGACACAGGACAGAACACTCAATAAATGGCCAGTTCTGTCCATTCCTGTTGAAGCATTAAGCACCAGCCATTGTCAGAGAACAGGATACTAGGCTAGATGGACCATTGTTTGACTCAATGTGGCCACACTTAAGTTCTTAACATGAAACTTACAGCAAGGGCTAATATGAGTGGCAGTGGAAAAGAGTACATATTTTATTCACTGAATATGTATAAAAAAGATATTTTTAATTATCGATAAAACACTGGGACTAGGAATCTGGTTATGTGGGCTCAGTTCCTGATTCTGCCTCAAATA
Organism: Pelusios castaneus; assembly: GCA_007922175.1. NCBI lineage: Eukaryota > Metazoa > Chordata > Testudines > Pelomedusidae > Pelusios > Pelusios castaneus. The sequence goes on from ML685867.1 coordinate 2,118,597, forward strand.
TCTTGTATGGCATTTGAGTGGGTCTCTATGCCAACATATTCAGAAGTGCCCAGTGATTTTGTGTTTCTCCATCTTGAGACCTCTATTTGTATTAAAAATAACTAATTAGCAAAGGTACTAATGAAGGACAGTAAAGTCACTGAAGTCAATAGGAGCAGTGGAAAGTTCTCCAGAAGCTCTGAAAGTTAGACAACTCACTGTGTCTCAGTATGAACATGCAGAAACGGAGGCACACAAAACCAGTGACTGCTTCTGAAAATCTGCATAAAATCTGCAGATCTCTCTGTTCTGCTCATCTATAAAGTGATCATAATTCCTACATCATATCCAGTGCTTCTGGTATATATTTGTTACTGCTGCTCCACTAGGGCTTGATCCAAAACCCCCTGAAGTCAACAGAAGTCAAACAAAAGGCTTTCTCTCAGGCCCAAACTGTGGTGATTAAGGTCATTGGAACTGATGTCTGCTTAGTCTACAAACTAACTAAGGCTTTTATTAAGAGGATTTGCACTATTAAATTTTCTTCTTCATGATTTATGAAGGACACTGGAGCTGACTATTCAGGCGAGTAGCAAAAAGTCAGGAAGTTCTCTGGTTTAAAAAATATCATTACTTATACCATTTAATATTGAGTTAATGAATATTTACATAAAGATATGTTGAATTATGACACAAGCTTGTTGTCTGTTTTATTGTGCTTCCAAAATCATTTACATAATGTTAAACCACTTAAATCTGTGTTCATGCAATGCTGTTAAACAGATCTGTGAGTACTTGAATGGTGTGTGTGCGTGTAAATTGTTGTGTGCAATTCTCGTAATGGTATGCAGGGAGCAATATTCTGCCTCTATTATATGTTATAATATATCTGAAATAGAACAAACATCTAATTCATTCAAATTTGCAGATATTGAATACAGTTGAAATATGTCTGTTTCAGGTCAAATCCATTTGGCTATTAAAATTTGCTTTGCATTATTACTGTACATGCTGCTTTTTGTTAAAATGTTCTGTAGCAGTTCAGGGAAAATGCATGTGTTCCAATAAAAATATAGAGGTTTAGTACAGATGTTTCAATCTGAGCTGAAGTTATTTGTCTAACCATAGTAACTCTGTCTACAGTATTGAATTGCATTGGGCCCAGAGGAGGTATTTCAGAATTTCAATCTCTGCAATCAGTGCAAAACTTCTAATGAAGACTGGTAGTATTGAACAAGTGAGAATTGGTTTTGTTTCTTGAGTATATGCCTGAATAAAGGCACCTACATAGGTTCATGCTTTTGGCATCTTAGGTTGCCTACCACTTGCAAAACTAAGTCTAAAAATCAGCTATTCTCTTCAAGATTTTTTGCCCCATCTCCACCTCAGCGGTCCATCATGTCAGAGGTGTCAAAATAAATTCAGCAGTGTTCATGAAGTACTAAAAAACTAAGGAAAAGGGGTCTCATATAAATACTTAGACTTGATTGGAATATAAAATGCGGGTTCCCTAACCATATGCAGACATTAATTTCATCGTAGTAGCTTTTACAGGAGTGGTAATGTTGCTCTTAGTGCACTGGCTACATTCTTGACATATTGTCTACCTAACTGGTTACCCTACCTTATTTTAGTTATAAGATTCTTTTTCACTTTCCATTTTGTGGACCCATTTAACACATATTGGGGTCAACTGGGACCTTCTCATTGACTTGAAGAGGAGTAAGAAAGGTCTTTCATAGGGTAAAAACTAAGCAATTGCTCGTCCCTTAAGAATAAACAATCAAACTTCAACAACAACATTCGAAAAGTTACAACCTAAACTGAATTTTTCTTTCCCCACCCCCAAAGAACATTTAATATAATCTGACTGAGAAGTCAAACAATGGATTTTCTATTATATGGGCCTAATGTGAAGCCTATTGAAATCTATTGAAAGATTCCTATTAAGTTCGATGTGATTTGGATTAGGCACGAAAAGAGTCCATTTAAAACAAAGCAAAACAAAACAAAACAAAAACTACGAAAGGGGGAAAAATGTTAAAATAAAGTTTCCCATAACTTTTTAAGTTTAAAATTATTTCTAGTTTCCTTTCTTTCATTTTATTTGTGCATCATAAATGGCTTAATTTTTTCCTGGTGGTTATGTGCAAAAGAAATAAACCAGCCACAATTTTACACAATCCCTGGACCTTGCAACACAACTGTATCCATTTATTTCTCATAGAGCTGCAAAATGCAGGCAGTTGTCAACAGTTTGAGTCTGTTATTTTTGTGATTGTAATTTGTATTACTAGGCCACCTTCTCAAGTACATCAAATTATATTTCAGCCCGAATAGTGCTGACAAATAACAAAGAAAAACAGTAATAACATGAACTTTGTGAGGGTTTCTCTGATGAGAAGCAGAAGTCAGAAAAAAAAATCAGGGTAATAATTTTTCTGATAATCATAAGTTTAATGATACTGGCAAAATGAAAAGTACATATGACCTCCGGGAAATGTCATGTATATCTTCCAGGAATGAAAACAGGGTGAAAAATAAATTACGGTATACTAAATCTACAGCCATATTAATACAGACATTTTAGGTCTGGAAAGTCTCTCAATTATGAATTATTTATAAACTCATTAAAATAGCATAAATCAAGAGTTTATTATAGATACAGATGGGATCTGTTGCTGATTGTCCACTAGGCAGGAGAGATTTCAGATGACCTTAAATTACTTGTTTATCAATATTTATTGGGCTAGCTGGGAACTATAATATCATATTTTTGTATACACTTGATCAGTGGCATTTTAGCATTAAAGCAATCTTACCTGTTATTTTCTTGCTAGCAAAGGAAACTAAATTAGGATGTTTTCTTCATCAAGTTTTTTTCCAGAAAGTAGGGAGATACAGATCTAAAAATGAACTGCTAGAAAACTACTTCTTTTCTAAAGTTTATACAGTAAACCATGCAATAATTTTTATAGTGTCCTAGAATGGTATGTGAGCCAAACTTCACACATAAGGGCTGTACTTTTACTATAGAGGAGCTATCTTTTGGCTTGAATTACAAAAACCTGTTACTGATTAGCCCAAGGAAAGTGGAACAATGTTCTGTGGCATACCACGGAAAATTGTATTGGCATTTCAGCTGCTGCTTTGGATAGCTTGCGGTGAATTAGTGAGTCAGAAGGTCTCCACATCTTCTCGTACTCAGGCCTGTGTTTCAGTGGCACTACTGAGCCCTAAAGGATAAGGGACCTTTGTGGAATTTCCATAGATGGAATACCTGGCAGGCACAGAATCAGTGTAACTGACTGTACAGAACCTGTGCAAGAGTCCTTAGTGCAGCCAGCCAATGAGTACACACAGCCTCTTTACATCCTTACTATTCTCAGTGGCTAGAGTGGACCACGAGGGTTGATGGCTGCCCTGCACAGATTAGATCATCTGCTGAGACTAGCCTGGAGGCTGAATTGTCTCCTGGGAGCCCCAGAAAAAGGGAGGCACAAAGGTAGGTTTAAAATTGTCTCTGTCTTCACCCTCCATCCTTGTGCTCAGCTCAAATGTCAGGAAGAATTTAGCCTTTAGTGAGGAAAGGTTGTAAGGTGGGACTCATAACTAGTTTTAAAATACCTATTTGAGCTTTAAAATTGCAAAAGGGGATTAAATTGCAAAAGAGGATGTGGAGAAAGGGCCAGATTAAAAATAAAAAATAGTTAAAAAGTAGAAAACAAAACCCACACAGCTCCTATTGGCACCTGAATGAAGTGGCCAGATTTTCAGAAGTGGCAATCAGCACACTGTTCCTATCAGTGGAAGGTGCCGGGTACTGAATACTTTTACAAATCTGACTTGGTCTTGACCCTAATATGGCAAATCCAATGGAAACATACATTGCAAAACTTCTGAGAAGCCCACCACATTTTTAAAGGGACAACACTGTAACAAGCACATGGCAATGACCTGTTTTTTTGTTTGTTTGTTTTGGTTTTTTGTTTGTTTGTTTGTTTTTGTTTTGCTTTTGTTTTTGTTTTCCAATTTCCTCAGCAGCATGTAGGTGCAGGTCACTGGCCAGGATTATCTCATGTGCAGTACCCTACCAATTTCATGGCCATGAAAAACATGGACCATGAAAATAAGCACTTCTCCATGAAATCAGATCTCTTCCATGCTGCTGGGAATGCCCCACTCGTGGATCCCTAACTGTTCATGCCAGCCAGGCTGGGGTGTTTACAGCAGCATGGGCTAACTCAGATCCACTTCAGGTACCTTCTACTGTTGCAGGAAGCTCTAGGGCTCAGCAGCAGTGACAGATGTTCCAGAAATGGAAGTGGATTTGATTTCCCTTCTGCTGCTGGTGCTCTCCTAGTAACACAGGGAACATCAGACTCATCTCCACCTCCAGAAACCGCTTGTGGCTGCAGAAAGTGCCACGGCTGCTACCTTCAGAGCCCAGCTCTGAAAAAAGCATAGAAATGAGGAGGCAATCCTACAACCCCCTTACAACTGGTTTGTGACCACCCACCACCTACTTTGAGGTTGAAATGCCCACAGTTACAATAGAGTGAAATGTCAGATACAAACCTCTGGAAACATGAAATTGACCAGTTTTCAAATCCTATGGTCATGAAACTGACCAGAACGGACTGTGAATTTGGTAGGGCCCTGTTCACATGTGCGTGCTGGGAGGTGATAGTTGTTAGAAGGAAAAGCATAAGAGGAAAGGATTAGGTCCACCCAGGAGCAGGAAGGGTAAATGGTGTCTTTAATCACAATGCTTTGTTCCTCTTGTACATCCAACCTTGCGCGAAGTAGCCATGACCCGCCTCTCTGGACCATACATGTAAGCCCCGAATACAGAATTCACAAGACATATATACTTTCTAACATACTAACTACAATATACATAATGCCACAGGTACATGCATAATACAACAGGTTACATCACACCTAAATCCCTACCTGGTTTCACTATACTTAATATGTAGATTACATGATTAGATTGTATTTAATATACAGAATATAATCAGCCCATATCTCTTGATGTTTACAGCTTATTTGGGTACCAAATAATAGTTCTGACCAATGAAATGTTCTAAACTCTCTTGCCCTCTCTGGCACCTTACTTATGTCACCTGTTTACCAGAGTAAAGTTAATGGCTTTCTAGTAGGGTCATCACAGTAGATGGTTACCACTTAACCATGAATGGTTTCCATTCCACTTTCCTTTTGTTAACTGTATATAGGTGCTTTCCAGCCAAAGCTGTTTACAGTGCCACAGCTTCAGTAACAGGTTTGATCTCTTGACTCCTTGATTCCTAAATCTAGGTGGCCATCTGCTCAGATATTATAAAATATAAATTCCCTATAATAGTGGCATGTAATATATAGGAAGTGAAGACATCATCTGGTGATTCCCTCCGGCCTTAATAAACTTATAAATTGGCAACCTTTTGCTGACCCCTATCCCGTCCCCTCCTCCCCAATCCTCAGCCAGTGCCGGTGGACCTCTCTGGCTGAAGTGTGTGTGTGTTGGCTGGGGTGCAGTGGGGGGATCCCAGGCATGCCATGGAAACCAGCTGCTCAGAGAAGCTACTCCCCAGGCATGCCACCGAAAAGACCCACCTCTAGGTATGGCAGCAATTTTAGCAGTGCTAAAGCCAATTAGCAGTGCTAAGCCAATTAGTTCATGTCCTACCATCATAGTAATGGATGGTAAATTTATCCATTTCAATGGAATTCATATATATGGTCAGACATTACATGCCTAATTCAGATTATCTATATATGCACATACCGGTAAAAAGAATTTGGGACTAGATGGCCTAGTTTTTCACTCACTATCCAAATTTGTCTCTAAACTCACAGACAGATAACAAACTCTGGAAGTCCGGTGCTACCAATGAAAAGAACATTCAGGAGTGATGCTAGGTATCAGTGGCCATTGTCATAAAAAAATGAGATGCTCAAAATGAATGGACACATGCAAATGTTGGCATTAATTTCTCTGTGCTTAAACAACAAGAGTCCTGTGACACCTTAAAGACTAACAAATTTCTTCAGGCATAAGCTTTCGTGGGCTCCAACCCATGATGCATCTGATGAAGTGGGTTGCAGCTCTTGAAAGCTTATGCCTGAAGAAATTTGTTAGTCTTTAAGGTACCACAGGACTTTTGTAGTTTTTGCTATACACAGACTAACATGGCTACCCCTCCGAAACTTGTCTCTCTGCTTAAAGCATCATAACTAGGCATAATAATATTTCCCTATCCCATGGACATGTTGTGAAGTTTATTTCATTAATATGTGTAAAACACTTAGGATAACATTTTAAAGAACACAAAAGGGTCTGACTTTCATAGGAATATAACTGGTTGGACTTTCTATAAAACTTAAGAGATGTAGGTGTCTACGCCCAGATCTTCAAAGGTGTTTGGATTTCAATGGGTGTTAGATGTCTAATTACCTTCAAGGATTAGGGTCCTAGGCATGTTAGAGAATCCTATCAGGCACCTGTCATCATCATTAGGCATCTAAATACCTTAAAAATCCTTCCTTAAAGGCCTATTGTTGCACCAGTCAAGCCAGTGGCAGTTTGCCTTTGACTTCAATGGGCTCAGGACTGTTCCCTAAGACCCTTTTGAAAATTTTACCCTTTGCAACGTTCAGCTAGAACTTCAGAGATGCATTATCACAAAGTATTTTCATGTGATTAACCCAGAGAACAGGAAGGGCATAGGCAGGTATAACAGAACAAGTACACAACCACTATCTAGTTGGGTGTCATGGCCAGAGTCACTCGTACTAATGCAGAAAGGTGTACCCAGCATTTGCCTGCACTGCGGAAGGAAACTCACCAAAAGGAGACACCATCCTCTCTTGGGGTTCCTGCCAGAATAGACTTCAGCTTTAGCTTCAGGCTGAGCCGTCAGTGATTGTAAGAGGCTGCTGTGGGGTTGCTCTGAATCAATGCAACTTCTGTACCATAATCATGTCAACACTGCCTTCTTCTTGGGCTGTGCCAACCCCCTGTTTTCCTGCCAGCAATGGGAAGGTTGTCACTGCTTTCCAGGGCCACACCCTCCCCAATGGACTTCTTACATGTCTCCTGCACAGGTGTTTACCCTACCAGCTGTCTGTACGAGAAGTTCTTTCACATCATTTCTAGTAGCATCCCATAAAGAATACATAGATAGTTTTCATCATTAACATAGTTCTGAAAGAAGCATTTTTTCCAGCTGCTTGATGGAGGTCCAATTTGACAATAAACTAAAATTCAAAGAGCAGAACAAATCTAAGGATTAAGCAGTTTGGTTCTCTGGTCTTACTATTATTACAACTTTGGATGGTAATTAATCTCCTCACGCTTTCAGTTACATTTCTGTGCAGATCCTACAGAAAGCCTACCTTTTTCATGCTGAATACTCTTGCATACAGTTGCTAATTTAAGACATGGTGACAAATGCTCACAAAAATGAAGCCCTTTGCCATTAGTTTTCCTAACAGACATCTTGAGCCAAATGCATCCTTGGTGCAACTCCACTATACAAAGGATGAATTTGATCCATGAAGCTTTGAAAAAAACCCTCTCCATTCATTTATGTCTTAGTGATTACTAATTTACTGCAGGCTCCATAGCAATGAGAATCCTCTGACTTATGTCTACCTTACATTGCCCAGCATAATAAGAATGGGAAAGGGAGGGATTCAAGCACCAGACAGTGGACTGAATTTATGGACAACATCACTTTTATGTGTTTATTTATGAATCACCTGTAAAGACTGAGAGCATGACTGATGCATTGATGTAGGAGGGGATTCTCCTTTTCCCAATGTATTTGGGGAGGGGCAGAAAGGGGGAGCGGTTGTTCTCCTTCTTCTGAAGTGTCAGAAATGCCACTGCATATGGTCACTGGATGGGGTGGACAAGTGTTTTGAGGTGGCACTGAATATTCTTTCTCTCTATGGGTACATCCACACTGGAGCCTTAGGTCGATTTAAGGATGGTTAAGTCGACCTACAGACTGCCACGTCCACATTGAGCACTTATTAAGTCGACTTAAGTGCCTCCTTAAGTCGACTTAATAACATCATCTCTGAAGGTCAACTTAATGCTTAAGTCGATCTTATCAAGTCAACTTAAGCCAGTGTGGACGGGGAGTGCCCTTAAATCTACTTAATTGGCCTCCAGGCCCCGGTGCAATGTGATACAGCTACCCACAATGCACCACTCCTCCATCGACCTAGCACCTGCCAGTGTAGACAATGGCAGTTGACTAGAGTGTTCAGTGTGGACTCTCTAAGTCGACTTAACAAGGTTGACTTTAAGTCAACTTAAAGTTGACCTTGTTAAGTCAACTTAACAGAACCTCCAGTGTGGACATACCCTATCTGTTTAGCTAGCAAGTTCTTGCTCACATGTTCAGAGTCTAATTGATATATGTAGAAAGAGGAAGGAATTTTCCCTAGGTCAGATCAGCAGTGACCTTGTGAGGGTTTGCCTTCCCCTTCAGTATGGAGTGTGGGCCACTTGCAGTTTTTAATAGAATATATATCACTTAATGAATTCCTTGCCATTTCTGTGGCTTTAGGCATGATGTACCTAGATCCCTTCAATTCTCTGCCAGTGGCATATAATAGATCAGCTGAAATATTTTCATCTCATTTTGATTGTTGAGTTTCAGATACTATTTTTAATCCTTAGCATGTTCTCTGGTAGGCACCTAGGGGAGTGGGTCAATACAGAGCTTACAGAGGACAAAGGATTCTCCTATGCCTACAGGATATCCTGCCCCCTTCCCATTGTGAGCCATTCACTTTGGATATGCTGTTCATGAAGGGCCCTACAGTGGGGGGCCCTAGAGACTGACATCAACTATTTATCCATAAAAAAGATACAGGATGGCCAGTAGCAAAGCAATCTTTTAAATGTTGTCGTTTCAATATGCCTTTACCGTGACTTAACGGGCTCATCCCTAGATCTTCATGCACATCTCTTCTTTGGCCTGTCTACTGGGATTTCCCACAAAAATAGTAATTAGTTCCAATCATGATGGTGGCTTTGATGAAGTGAATGCCTGTCCTACAGGAATAGAACTCAGAGAATTGATTCTTTATATATAGGATACCAAACAGCTTCCAAACAGTAGAGGCAAATCCTAATGGCAGGGTTGAAAGTCTCTTTATACTATTACCAATCTTGTGCTAAGCATCTCTTTTCTGCAAGCTTTTTTAAGCTAAATATGTCTAATCACAGACTGAGTATTTGCATGTCTAATAAACAATTTGCAAGTTTCCCATCTGATTTTCAATTAGTCTTTGATAAACCATGAAATATGACATCTCACCATGACTAACACATGGAATTTGTGTTTGTTTGTTTTTTTAAGTAATTTAGCTGAGGCCTTTAAGGATGAGACATAGAACCAGATACAAAATGCCATGGTTGGTAGTCTAATTTCAGATACCAGACCAATAAACATATTCTCTCTGCATTTCCTTGTCATTCTAAAATTATTTTGTTTCTAAAATGTATTTAAATCAATACTTAACTAGTATTAGATAAATTATACCAAGATATTTGATTAAATGATTGAAGATGCAAAGAGAGGGAAAATGATAAACTACCATCCCAGTTTTATTTGATTGTACAATAGCTGTTGAGTAACAGAGTAGCCTGAGAGTAATTCAAGTAGCACTGTATGGTTCTGAATTGCAGTTTCCCCCCTAATTTAAATGCAAAACATAGAAATCAGCATTTGATTGTTAAATGGTGAAAAATGCAATTTAAGTGAAGAATATTTTCTATTGTGTTCACCAATGCCAGTCACACAGTCTCCCTTCTGTCTCTGTCTAATATTAAATACACTGCAACACAAATTATAGTACATTAAGAAACACGGTGATTAATACTGACAGACCTATGTGTCCATGCTGTTATTATGGAAGCACTGAATGCATTACATTAAACAGAGGATTAGAGTTAGTAGTGTGTTTACGGACCTGGTACCAGGAAAACACAGAAGGGATATTGAGAGCATTCAAAGAAAAGTAAGTGCATTGCAGAGACTTTAATTTTGTGTACATAGTGCACCAGAGGGGTGTGAATTCTAATGCACATGAATGTGTCACTTTACACAAATTGGCTCATATAGACCCTGCTAGCTCGTTCTGAAAGATCCGAGTGTGCATTAATGTACTGCTGTTTCAAAATGGGCCAGTTACTGCACACTTCTCTAGCATGCATTGCCACATGGTGTAGACAAGCCTTTCATGATGCTTTTGAACTGAAAAAATGTGAACTGTGAACATTCAATTGAACCTCCAGGTTATTTAGCAAGTTATTTGATCCATTTTTGGTCATAATGAAAAACACTGGAAAAAAGAGTAGCAGTTTGAAGAAGTAAAGTCATTATGTGACTTATGCTTCATCAGTTTCTGAACTATTTGATGTATTCTCTTAACCAGGTCACCCTCTCCTGTCAAAGCAAAATATCTATGGCTCAGAGCACCTCCAGAGCAAAGCTGAGCACTCAAAGTATGCAGTCTGGATGCACTGTAACCAGATAGGGGACCTGCCACATGGGTTTTTAGTTTTGTTGCTTGTGGTTTCTTTTGGAACAATTTGTGAGATGCCAAAGAGCAATGATCCTTTTGGAAACAACATTATGAAGTTGTCACTTATTGGATGACAGCAGAAGGTTGGTATAACCTCATCTTAGCTCCCAGCACCTGCTCCACACGTGCTGGGAAAAAAGAAATCTAACTTGCTCATTGAACTGCTAACACTGTACAAACACCTGGAGGATGTTCAGAACAGTACACCTGTCACAAAACATATTATAGTCCTGGGGAATGAGGTAAAAGAGATGGATACAGGAGCAGAACTATTGGAGACACCTAGAAGTGATAAGGGTTTAGGCAGAGTTGAGGAGAGAGAAATAAAAATATAGATGTAAACACATAGGGTGCATCTACACTTACAAATTAAGTCGATTTAAGATTGCTTAAATTGACTTAATTTAATCTGCTTCTATACTACATTTTCCTTAAATCGACATAAGCAGCAGTTTAAGTTGACTTAAGGAAAATTTAAGTCGACTTTATAAAACCTCATTTAAAGTCGACTTTACTGAAAGTCTACTTAGCCAGTGTAGACACAGATTAGCCCTAAATCGACCTCAGGGCTCCCCCACTGCTCTCCCTGCCAGGGTGGCTGGCACAGGCAGAGCCTGGCATGCCACCCCACAGAACAGGACAGAGCTCTGCCCACCCTGATCCTATGCCCTGCCAGTGTCCCTGTCCTGCTCAGCCCTCATTTTATCCATGTACAATGAGGCAAATGCTGAGCCCCCTGGCACTTGGCAAGGGGTGCCCCCACCACCACTGTGCACCAGTCCTAGGTCCACCTAGCCCCTACAAGTCGACTTAGGCGTCCAGTGTGGACACTCTAAGTCGATTTGGCAGGGTCCCCTTTAAGTTGATTTAATTTTTGAGTGGAGACATGCTAAGTCAACTTAGCTAAGTCGACTTAAATTAACAAGTGTAGATATAGCCGCAGTAACAGCTTTAGGGACAGGTGAAGCAGGCAACTGCCTAGGGCCCCGAGGAATAAGGGGCCCCATCCTCAACTCAGTGGACAGAAATATAGAAATTGTTCCTATAGAGCAGAGCCAGCAGGCAGGAAGCCTCAGCACTTTTCAGTCCTGGCTTATCAAAGCAAACTATTATTGGGATCTGTGCTTCATCTGAATTGCAGATTTTACCATTGTCTGCCCATCACCTTCACACTGACATGCTAAAAAGGCAGAAACAAGCTCTTTGTGACACTAATAGGCTATGTCTATACTTGTTAAGTAGACCTTATTAAGTCGACTTAATGGAGTGTCTGCACTTAAAGTTGACTTACGTCAACCTTGTTAAATCGACTCAACAGAGCCTGTAGTGTAGACATACGTGTCTACATTGACTTTAAGTCTACTTAAGTTGACTTAATAAGGTTGATTTAAGCCTTAAGCCTTCAGAGGTGGTGTATTTAGTTGACTTAAGGAAGCTCTAAGGTCGACTTAAGAAGTGCCCAGTGTGGACGCAGAGTTCTATAGGTTGACTTAAGCGTCCTTAGGTTGACCTAAGTCATCCATAGATAGCACAATAGCAGGAACTTTTCCAATGACCTCGTTTTTTAGTTCTTCAGTGTGGCCATTTATTCTGCCATTTTTTAATCCCACTTGTGAGAATTTTTCTTTTGCCTTTACCTTTTCTTCCTTTTCTTCTTTTGCCTTTTCATTTTCCTTTGCAATAACTTTTCCTTTGACTTTAGTTAGCGCAGGTTACCAGGTAAGACCATATAGGCTGTTCCATACAAATGCAGTGCTGCCCTCAGGCAGCCATTATAGTAGTGTGTTATGACTGTGCTGTATATCTTTCTTTTTAAACTTTAAACTTCTTTTGGTAAGTAATTTTTTAGCTTCTTTTGTACTTACTCTTTAATATTTTTGAGGGGGGCAGAGTACTTCAGTGAATCTCATCGATTTTTGGTGTTCACTTTTTAAAATTTTTTAAGTTATTGCAGGGGTGTCAAACTCATTTGCTATGACAGGCCAGATTTAACTTAAATGTACTTCAAGTGGGCCGAATATACCATAAATCAAAATACTATAGAACTCGAGGCATTGCAAAGTGCTGTTTTATGTGAAACTGCACTCCACGATACAACTCTATCTCTCTTTTAGGGAGAGAGTGCAATCTCGGGGAGCACAGTTTTGCATACCCAGCACTCTGTGATATCATGAGACCTGACACTCTCGAGGCGTTGTGGAGCGCTGGGTATGCAAGACTATATTCTCTCTCTCTCGCGGGATATGTCTACACTTGCACTTTTAAGTCAACTTTAACTAAGTCGACTTAGTGTGTCTACACTTAAAATTAAAGTCGACTTAAAGGGGAACTTACAAAGTCAACCTAGAGCGTCCACACTGGATGCTCTAGGTCAACTTTGTGGGGCTAGGGGGACCTTGGGCAGGTCCACGGTGGCAGGGGAGGGGCACCCCCTGTGTGCAATGGGGCAAAGGGGGACAGGGACCCTGGCAGGGCAGAGCCCTGTGTGTGATGCTCTCTGGATTTAGGGAAGCATTTATGATATTATTTTCAATGGATATCTCATAAATGCTATAATCCATAGGAACTATGTCATGTTTGATATCAATAGAAAGGTACTAATTTGCTGGGAATGATTATATAGTTCATGTCTAGGAATTCTATTTCGATTAGAAGTTAGGAATTTGATGTTATATCCATACTTTAACTTGTGTCATTCTGGAGCAATGCCGTAGACGGAAGGATGTGAACAACCATTGTCTCCTCAATGTTTAGGAATTTTCCAGGTAGAATGGTCCCAGGGAGTATCCTGATGAACCATTAAGGACATAAAGAATACAACTATTGTGTCCTTAATGGCTCATCAGTTTACTCCCTGGGACCATATCACCTGGCAGATTCCTTAACATTAAGGAGACAATGGTTGTTCACACCCTCCCGTCTAAGGCATTCCTCCAGCACTGGCTTAATTCACTGGCTTAATTCAACTTTAAAAAGTCGAATTAAGCCTTAGGTTGAGTAGAAAGGTGGTTTAATAAAGTTGACTTAATTTTCATTAAGTTGACTTTATTTTCCTTAAGTCGACTTAAGCAAAGTGTAGTGCAGACGCAGGGCAAATTAAGTCGACTTAATTTACCAGTGTAGACACAGCCTCGGATAGGGAACGTGGTCCTGCTGAATGCAGTCACATGCCGAATGGAAGAGGTTCACGGGCTGCATTCGGCCTGCAGCCATGTTTGACACCCCTGATTTATAGCAATTCACTTGAAACCATCTTTTCATTTATTTTTTATTTATTATAATTAATTGCATATAACTTTTAGTTCACATAAACCCAAGCCTATATGAAAAATTTGTAAGATTTGGCTGCCAAAATTTGTTCATTATAGATTTATGCTACTAATATTTATTATTTAATTAAACTTTAGATAGTGATTTGTAATTTTTTTAAATGTATTTTAGTTATTTTTCAGCCATCTTTAATTTTAGCCATTTTTATTTGTGAATTAATATACATACTTTTTAAAAATAAAATTTTAACTATTCATTTTAGCTTTGTAGTTCAGCATTAGCTCATTCATGTTAGGTGAAAGATGATCAAGTTACAATACATAATCTGAAAATTTCTTTCATGATGGAAAAATCTCCAAAAATGTTATACTGGAGAATTATTTAGAGATCATTGTTCTGGCTATTTATATGACGGAAACCACTTCATGCTGGGGGACCCTTAGTTACAGCACCTATGACTTGCTTTTAAAAAACAAAGTTATAAAACTATAGCCTACAATAAAATATTCAAAAACCTTTTTAAAAGGGCAAAAATAGGCCTTAGACCAAGATTCCCGTGCACAGTTTCCAATCCAAGCATTTGAACACTTACTAAGACACTGAAAGTGAAATGAATTACAAATAGAAGAAATGATTGTTTCCCCCATTGTCTACACCTAGAGAAATGCAGAAAGTAAAATACATAGTTACCAACTACATTAAACTTTTATTTTATTTGTTGTGTGGCCTAAATCAGTGTTGTTATTATCTGCCTGGTCAGATTTGGGATTGGGAATTTTTTGCTGCATTATTTCCTTATCGTTTTAAAATTATAAATAAACTTAAAATATGGCTTAATTGGATTTATGGTTTTATATATTATTAGGTTCAGTGCTCATGTCAGCTAAATTTTTAACTTATTACTTGTAAAAAAACTTTTAGTGCCTAAGTAGTGCCAGAACTTTTAGTGCCTAAGTAGTCCCTGGAATCATGGTTAAAGTTTCCCCATAACTGTTGAAGCTTCAGAACGTATCTTTTTGTCAGTAGAACTAGTGAAGACATACCTATGTTCTACTATGACAGGAGAGACTTAGTGAACTAGCTGTCCCCTCTAATGAACAATCTGTTGACTTCCAAGAACTTATTCAAGAACTTATTCTTGAATTTAACAACAGAAAGAATATGGAAGTGAACTTTTTTAGATTGATATGCCACATTTACCATTGAGAAAAAATTTAAATTTGCTCATGAAATGGTAATTACATTTTAGATAGATATATTCTATAAGTTATAGTTACCATCTGATCATTGATTCAACTGATCACTGATCATTCATCATCTGGAATACCTATACTACTTTCAGATATAATATATGGAATTGTTTAAAAAAAATTATACTTTAATTATGTGTTTAATAACTATACGGGGCCCCGCAATGGACCTTCACCTAGCGTTCCAGATAACCTAATGGTGCCACTGTAAACACATGCTATATAACATTCTTATATGACTTCATGGATGGTTTTCTTATTGATGGGCTAGCAACCATATATATGTGGGCAGAATGACTTTTGCTCTATATTAACAAACCAATAGAAGAAAGAACAAAAGAAACATGGCCACAAGAAAGCACAGAGCGTGTGCATCCCACTTCTGAAGCAAACAGTATCTTAACACAAAATAGGAGCATTCTCTGCAGCAGGATAAAGGTAGGAGAGGGGGGACTTATCCCAATTTATAGTACAATACACAGAGAAAATTGAACCGAAAATATATTTACATTACAGAGGTATTGATTCCCTGTCATTTTATTTACTTGGAGTTATTTTATGTCTATCATGCTCTGAGAGCATAACAGCATAACATATAATAAAACACACACACACATGTATTCTTTAAAATTAAATTTCCTGAGTATCATCCTAATTACTCCCTGACTCCTACCTGGAAAAGCATTAGAAAACAACATTAAAAAACCAACAGGGGAACACTTCAATCTCCCTGCTCACTCCATTGATGACTTGTTAATAGCGGTGCTCAAACAAATGAATAACAAATCATAGCTTCAAAGATAAACTGCAGAATTGGAATTTATCTGCAAATTCGACTCCATTGCCTCAGGGTTAAAAAGGGACTACAGATTTTATGCTCTTTACAACAAGTGATTTGACCTCACCTTCCTCTATATGCTGTTCCCCAGTGTTTGAATCAACACTATTCTGATTTGCTGTTACAGCCTGATCTGATCCTGTGTCATATCTTTCCCTGCATTTAATTTTCTCCCATTCTGTAAATTCCCCATCTTCAAAGCATCTGATGAAGTGGGATTTTCTCATGCGATAAATAAATTTGTTGATCTTCAAAAGTGCCACAAGACTCCTTGTTTATTAGAGAACAAGTGATTCATGAAGCATGCCCTGGAGGACTCCAGATCTGGGTTCTCGAGAGACATGGTGGAAGAGAGTTCCAGGGTTAAGGACCTCCTATTGAGATCCGGTCTAAACACAGAAGTTGTATTGTTTAACTAAAGCTGTGAAATCAAACTGAGTTAGTTACACCAACATAGTTTTGCGCGTGCACACTCTACATTGATTTAAACTTCACCTACTGTGACACTCTGTGTTTGAAAGAACCCCCCAGGACCCCATATTCACTACTGTCATATAATCATGACATATTCTGTACAAAGTACACCTTCCATGAAATTGTTTTTAAAGTCTTGATCTGCTAGGCATTAACATCCTAGTTAACAAATGTATTCAATATTTTATCTTAGCCAGTGTGTTTTTGAGTTAAATGTGTAGGCAATCTTTACTCAGATTAACAAAAGCTGATACATGTCTTCCTCATGCTGAGTGGGGCAGTGGATTTATTAATGAGTTTATGTTGAACAAATCTTTGTCCACAAAAGAAAATATTCTCTCAGGGTGTGTTACTGTGGGGTGAGGCTGAGGGTGAACTGACTGGGGCTTGTATTCATATTTGCACTGGGAGAGCACTCTAGGTAACTCAGTTGGTTATATGGTGCCACCAGTTTTTCTGTTGGATGATACCAGGGTGTGGAGAGATTGTATCTATCATCAGCAAGAGCTTGGTGGGGGACCCACATCAAGCTGAATAGTTGATAAGGGCACCCCATGGTTCCATAGCTCCTAAGCTGTCTGCTGAGGGGTCTGCATATCATGACAGTTCCTTTGATTTACCGTGCCTTTTATTTTAAACCAGTACACTTAAAGCAAGACCTGAGAATAATAGTCTTTTGCCAGACTTCTCCTATTTAAACCTAAAAATTGTAAACAGAGCTGGATGAAAAAAAAAAATAAAACATTTTATTTTGAAAATGAAGGCTTTTTTTTGACTGATGCAATTCAGTGAAATTAACAGAAATTTAAAAAAGAAATGTTCCAGTGTAACCAAACATTCATTACTTGCATAAATGAATAAATAAAATGTTTGAGTAAAGAATTTTGCCCAGATCTAATTATAGGGAGGACATATCTATACAGTTAGAGTTCTAGTTCATCCATTATAGTAACTGAGGGGAAAATTGAGCTATGAGAGCATTACTCAATTCCCAATGAACTAAATAAGAAAACTCTTTTATCTTCAAGGGGGATTTTAGTCGGGGTCCTTAGCATCTTAACTATTGATGTGTGCTTGGCAACCAGGTGAGACATGCTGTATGTTGACAGTTGCAAATTTACACAAGTGCAGATAAACTTTTTTCAGTGTTCTTTGCAAATAACTTTGTCATTATATGTCTGTGTTTGTGTATTGGCAATTATATACTGCTTACTGAAAATACATTGCATTTTTAAATGCCATTATGGATTATTTGGGAGCACGGGTTAGAGACTGAATGATTACCTGACTGATTTTACTTTTAGGGTAAAACAAAATCTGATGAGTTTAGATTTATCAACTGTTTAGTCTCTTTAAAGTCTATAAATCATTTGGTAATAATAGAAGGCTGTGAAATGAGTTATAAGAGATGTAATACATGGCTATATTTCTTGCTTGGTTTTACCGTAATCAGTAAACAGTGTTTCTAGTGCCTACTTTTCAAGCTTCAAATTTTACTGTATCATTCTAGTGATAATTAATGAAATTATATAATTATAGAAAATCTGCACTTTATGCATGCTGATAAAAGCACAATCACTATAAATACAGTAATCCAGGGTTTATCATTAAATCATCCATTAAAACTAGAAGGGAGATAAACAGGGTGCCATTTAGTCTCGCAAATAAAAAGACAATCTTTTATGCTTTGATGAGTCCTCTAAATAGGATATTATAAAAATGAAGAGAGACTTTTCTTTTCAAATATAATTTATTTGTGGTGAGACATTTTCATGGAAGATGTAATTCTAAGGAAAACAAAGTATACCTATTTTGCATTTTGCAATACAGGATGCATTACTGAAAATGTGTATCTGCCCAAAGCCAACCAACATTAAGCTCATGTCAATGGATATGGACTAATATGCCATACCATCTGCACCTAAAATGAGAAACTGGCTTTCTTACAACAATAATCTAACAAGGAGGTAAGGAATTCCCTTTCCACCATCGAAAAGGAAGAATTTAACTCTTGTGCTTGAATGTATATTTTTAAAAGTGGCATGCATGTTTTTTGATGAAAATGTTCTCTCTAGAGGTACAGATTCAGATTTAATGCAGGCAGCCAACTGAGATGGAAATTCTCATTCTTCTCTAATATCTATGCAAATTAAGAGTGACTGTGCTGCAGTCACTGGTGTAAGTAAGATCAGAATCAGACCCTATGACTTATATTTTATAGGTTGGACAATGTGAATTTGATACTGTAACTTCAGGGGATGTCCAGAGTTGCTTATTCTGATTATTTCCCTCCAATCTTTCAGCAGTGCTAGTCTATAGGCACAATGAGAACTCTCTATATAGCAGTAGCTTGACACACAGCCTTTAGTCCATAAATAAGCTTAATTAGAGCATCTGGAAAGTCAATTTGGCTATCTTATTTCTTTTTAAACAGGAACTGAGGCAATTTCTATTGTGTAATGCAACTGAAATCAAAGCCATCACCAACACATTTAAATATAAGACCAATTTCATCCTTCCTTTAACACTGGGGATGAATTTGACCCAATTAGTCCAGGAACCTAGATACAATGGCTAACAGCTATAGGACACTGGCTTGTCTGAGATACCACTTGTTACTATTCTCTAATCTACTGACAACTCTTGCGAAAAATTCCACATTTGTAGGTTTCAGCTTTTTCCTGTTTACCAGGTTATTTCCTATAAAAGGAGCTCAACCTGCAATTTCCATAAAGAATAAAAAAACTATACTAGCTTGAGGAAAAATGACAATTTTCCTTTTATTACTCCCACCTATGACTAATAATGGGACCTAATATTATTCAGGTAGGTGCAGTAGGTGTAGTACATTAGATAGAGCTCTGACAGATTTAGATAGTTTGAAAACTCAGACAAGCCCCTCTGCCCCAACGTTTAAATGTAGCTGAGCACTCTCATGGAGCAATCTAAAGATGACCATTGCATTCTTCAGAAGGTCCTATCTGGTAAGCATTTGGATAGGGAGGCTTTAGGATATAGTGGCAGACAGACAACAAGCCTTTCTTTCCTTTTTCCACAGGGACTCTCTGTTTTTGTCAAGAAAGTAGATCTGTCACCCCTTGTCCACCTCACTGCCATAATAGATTCTGATTTAGGCACATTCTTTCTGCTGACAGGCTCAACACCTTGATTTTTTTTTACCACTCAATCCATGAGAGTTGCTTCTATTACCAAGGGAGTTGGAAATGGCCGGCGTCTCACTGTTGTCTTCTTTTCTAGGTCAATAGTTTGGAACCAGGGACTTTCACAATTTTAATGGTGGGCTCTAAAAGTGGCCAGATAAAATTCAATCAGAGCTGAAAATCTAAAGTTTGTTTCCAAAGGGGGAGGAGGGGAACCCACACACAACCATTATAGTTTTCTATCAAGTTTTTCACACTGCACATTTTCATGGTTAATTAGTGATATGAATTACCATCTGCAAAACAGTGTGGGAAGATGATGTTTTTAAAGTGAAGATGCACATTATTGAAATAATCTGAGTTTTAATTAGTTAATATTTTCTATAAATGATTTTATCAATTTAATTACTGCTGCTCTGTGGGATTAACATGAGCAGGGAGATTTGTAATTTTTGCTTAGTTAATTAATATTTTTGCTTAATTTTTTTGCTTAGCTAATTAATATTAATTTTGTTGTAGCATTCTTGTATATAATTCCCTTTGTTTTGTTACTGGAGTTTATTATTTCACAGTGGCCAAAAGTATGTGATGGGTTCCACAACCAAAAAAAAAAAAAAAGATGCATTCCCTCTAAGAAACTTAAATCCAGGACCCTGGATCCAGCTACTTTATTTGCCAGTGTAGATCTGTGCACCTATGCAAAGCTCCATTAAAGATACAAATTATGTTATTTGTGGCAAGAAATGGCTGAGAGTAAAGGTGCAAATTTAGATGTCAGATGTGAAAATAATAAGATTGCAAACTCAGGGGCAGAGCATGTCTTTTTGTTCTGTGTTTGTACAGAACCTACTATAAGGGGTCTTGATTCAAGACTCAGGCTGCCAGACATTGCCACAATATAAATATGAGCAAATAAGTCAACACTATTGATATAATTATATTATTGTGGATTTTGCATATCATTTCTTAGAGATTTAGTCAGGAGTCACAAGTGGGACTTCCTTGGGCTCTCTGTCCTTTTCTTTCCCTGAATAGGGCTTGAGTAACTGCTGGAGCAGAGCCTGCTTCTCAACTCCTTTTAGTCGAGGTAGTGGGTGGGGAGCCCAGTTTGGAAGGGCTCCAAAGGTCTCTCCAAAAGAGGCTTCTGCTATGTGTGGCTCCATAGTCTCTCTACCTATCTGAATTCCATTAGATCAGGGTTTCTCTCTTCATTAGCCTTTTCTTTGTCCACTTGTTTCAGGGCTGACCACAATGAACCATATTTCTAACCCCCTTTGCCTGGCAATCGTCACCACATTCTTCTATCCTCCCCTTATATCATAGGGGACTGTGTGCCTGCATTGTGTAATGGGGTTCCGCTCACCACTCTTGCACCTCCTTCTGCTTAGTCTGGGGAATCAGCTCTGCAGGTCCCAGCACCCCCACATGATTGTGTTTTGCCTGCTATCATGTCTCCGCCTTAGGACACACATCTTTCCAAAGCCCACAGCATCTGCTTCATGACATAGCCCTCTTGCCATGCCATAATCTGTGCTCTCCCCATCTTCAGAGGATGGGGGAGGGGTGGGATGAGATTCTGTAGTCCTAGTCTAGCCACTTCCTTCAGTGGCAAATGCAGTCCATTATCCCCCTGACTTCAGGTCTCTCAGCTGCTCTGGGGCCAGCCACTGCTCTGTCCATGGTGCTGAGTTTCTCAGCCTGCAGGGCTGCCAGCCTTCCCTTCCTCAGCTCCAGGGAATGACGACCTTTTCTGTTTTCTTCTGGCTGCTTATATAGGGCCTCCTGTGTCCTGATAGGCTGCTTCTAGGTAACCTCCCTGGGGCATTATTAACCCTTTGCAGGTTAGTGTGAGGCAGCTGCCTCATCACAGGCAGGACAGAAGGAAGAGATGGGGGGTCTGAGATGGAAGGACAGGAACTAAGAGGAGGGGGAAAGCAAGTAGGAATGCAGGGCTTAAGAGTCAGGTAAACAGGAAGGGCCCATAATTTCCAGCTGACCAGCATTCCTTTAGTTGCTTGGACAATTTCCTGTTGTTCTTTCATGACTTACATAGAACACCTTAGCCAATCAAGGGGATGTTCCCCCAACTGGGAGTGTTCAGGAGCAGGGCCATCTGCAAGCAAGGCCTTCCTTAGACCCTTCCCTACTCACTGAGGTGCTGGGTATCAGTCATGGCCTATGTGTTGCCTGAGTGCCTGGGTAACAGGCTCTGTCTGGCAGGGCAAGTGAGTGGGGCTGCACGCCATAGAGCCAGTGCTTAATGTGTAATGAAAGAGGTGCAAGGGCTCAAACAAATATTTCATAACTGACATGGCAAGGCCAGAAGCACCGGGACTATGAACTGAACTCTAGATGTGCTAGGGCTCAGCCCTGACAATCTCTGGCACAAATTAAGCACTATCTGAAATTGTACTGAGTGGCCAGGGTCATGAAGAGACTCTGTCTGGTGCGAGGGCGTGGGGTGGTGGTGTCAGGATTTCTGGGGTGTAGCCTCACTGCTGGCAGAATATTTGCCAATGTCCCTAGCAGCAATGAATAACCCTGGCACATGTAGGTGAGTATGTCTTCTTATATATTTAAATGTGTGAACGTTGGGCATACCCAAAGCTCTGGATCCATACATTTCCAAACTGAGGAGTTGAAATCTGAGTCTGGGTCCCAACTCTGACACTTCAAGGTATATGACACTTGGCATATTACCGAGATAGATATGTGTGCATATCCAGAGTGTTGAGTTTTGGTTTGGGCCCTACCCTGTGTAAAACCAATAGACGATCAGTGTTTCTGGATTCTTGAGGTTTTATAGATTCATATATTTTAATATTTGAAGGAACAATTACATGCCCTACCAAGGTCCTCTCCAGTCGTATGTTTCTGTGTTTGATGATTCTACTGTAATACCTTAACTGATCTCCTGCATGACACAGGTCACAGAAGCAAGCCAGTGTAGAAAGTCATTCTGATCACAATGTTCTTTGCTAGGGTTTTAATACTAATAACAACAACATCCTATTTATCAAGTGGAAGTTTCAACCTGAGACATTAGAATGGGTCAGTTCCTTTTGGACTGAATCATACAGACTCAGGTTGTTCCTCCTCATCTATGCCCTAGTCTACACTTACCACCTTTTCAGCAGCAGTCGATGGGAGATATGTAAAGTATTTAAAATATCTTGCGTATTTCCCACCGACTTCTTAAATACTCCCTACACACTACACTAAGTGACTGGAAATGGCGTCCGGTGGGTGTTGTGTAAGCGCGGTTACAGAGCTGGTGTTCCAGCTCCAGTTTGGTTATTGATTGAGCACATCTACACAGACCCCTCAATCAAAACCAGAAGATCGTGCTGACGGTGGTGACTTTGCAGCCATAAGTATAGACTTGCCCTATTTCATTTGCCATGTACACCAGTCTTGTTCACCATGAACAAAGACATCACAGAAGTAATTCCATATGCAGAATCCTTGTTAATACTTCATGTGTCCAGCACTTTTTAAAATCACAAATCTTACCAGAACTCTTGCCCCTAAACTCTGACCTGAGAACCCTAAGATCAAAGTCACATTTCCACATGCCATATGCCTCTTTTCATCTCAGTACCAAGTATGGCTTGGTCCCAGTAGGGTCACTTTGGCCGGAATTCTCCATCAGATGAAACAAAAGTTCAGTTCAGCACTCTTAATGATTGTGTTGAGTATGCCAGAATGGTACAAATGCTCCAGCCTCAGTGCAGGGAGATAGATGATCTCATATCACAGTTGTAGCTCATCATTATCTAGCACTGGGATGCCATTATCTAGCACTGGGATGCCATTCTGGAAGCCCACAAACATAAAAAGGGGCTTTTCCACTTTCATTTGCAGCATGGAACATGAATTGCCTGCTAGGATCAACTGGGCAGATCCTTCCTTTCAATTCTCTGCCACTGGGGGCTCTTCAGTGTTGGTGATGTCCCCAGTCTCTCATATTCTCTGCCTGGAGTACATAACAGGCAGTCTCCTGAGGGCTGGAACATTTTAGTCTAACTGAAGTTACCAGACTCAGCACAATGGTAATGGTGACACTTAATGGCTGAGAGCTATAGGAGATCATGTAATGCTCCTTCCTTTAAATTTGGTGGATCTAAGAAATAAAAACATAATCTCTTGGAGATATTCCACATCTTGCATAACTGGTATGTGAAACTTCTACTGTACTTCAAAAGGAACAGTCATCAACGAGCAACTTTACAGCAATTATTGCTGCAGAATTAAGTGGCTTGAATGATAATTGAGAAATGGCAGCTCTCAGGAATTTGGCAGGCCTAGTTTTGTAGGCTATAAGAAGATATACATCTTTTTGAACAACTGACAACTTTGTCTCTTCTTATGAATCTTGATTATTTGCAGTGATTAAAAACAAATCAACCATAATATAATTTAAGAAGATTAAAGTGCTCTGAATTTATTAATTTTTCTGCATCATAATATTTCAGTTTTGTACAAGTGTCAATAAGTTCAGGCATTTAATTTACCAAATGTTTCCCATTTTTCACTCAAATACTTTACAATTTACAGAGCAGCTGCTGTGTGTCATTTATCCACTTAGCTCATTTATAAATGAGGTTAAAATAAGATTATTCCTGAGTGCAATTTAGCTGTGCTCAGCACATGGCTGAAGAAGAGGAAGACAGCTAAAAGGCAGCTCTAAGCTAATGTTTCCACTAATGTTTTTTGATTAGCACAGATTCCGATCCCAGCATTAGAGCAGCCTAGGGGTTACACTAAATGACACCCTCAGAGGTGATCTGTTAGAGACCATTATGTCATCACCAGTATGGTAGAGTACAACAATCTCTGTCCATTCCTCTTCTTCCTCACATATCATCATGGATAGGAATGCATGTGGGAGTGGTTGCAGCAGCTTTATACCATGGAAGGCTCATCCTGCCTCATGGAAGTCCCCTGCTGCTCAGTTATGGTGGCTGTGAACTGCCTAAGCAGCTCTAAGTAGCCAGACAGAGTCCCTGACTTATGTCTGATTTGAAGTACCAGTTCTGAGGTAATACTTCTGCAACACTGTGCATAAGATTCTGAGGAAGAATTAAGAGAGACATTTAACATGGATATTAGGTATGACTGATTTTCAACATGTTCATTGTAACTTCTCTGTTCTCCTTCAGTGCAATCAGAGAACTCTCCCTTTTATCTGTAATCTTCTGGGGCTTCAGGATGAAAATGTCACGGAAGGAGCATGACACATAAAGAGATGTAAAAGTGTCATGAGCATGTTGGTTCCCCCTTCTCCTCCCCCCCTCGTAAGCTGAACTCACTATGTCTCGTAATGTACTTGTGAAAAAAAATAACAGCGTGGGCCCTGACTGGAAATATTGCTTTTTGCAAATGCACAAAGGGTCCATTTTTGGTAAACAATAAAATTGAAAGTCTTTGGTCTTTGTGGTTTTGATTGGTAAAAGAACATATATTTTTAATGTGACTCATCCTGAGCTTCTGACAGCTAATTCCAGCAGTAAATCTGACCCTGTCACAACAGCAGTATTTATCTATATCTGTTTCTGTATTTTCCACAGGCAAGTTATGCAAAGCTGAGCTTGAATCTGGCCTTGTCACAAATAAATGTGTTTACTTTAGAAAGTCGATACAGTGAGTGAAATTGTGGGTTTTTAAAAACATATATAGCTCCTTTAGTTACAATGTAACTTGGGCTTCATTTCCATACAGGAAGGTTCAGAAGGTGAAAAAATCCCCTGGGCGGGCTACTGGCACCCTTGGTCTAGGCCTGCATGAGTAAATGGCTGCTTCCTGACTATTGTTCTATCCTTGGAACAGAGTGGGTGGGTAGCAGGACTCTTAACCACTACTACTGAGATGGTCTGAGAGATGTTGTAAATTGCCATTAGCAGAGGCTACCAGCAAATTACTACTTTCCTGGAGCAAGCAGAAAGCAGGAAGGGAAAGGAGCCCGAGGGCACATCTGAAGCTCAACACCTCATCATGCTATTCCTGGGGTGTAGAGCAGCTTAGTCACCCTCTATCGCTTGGGGCAGTGCCTGAAGGTACAAACTAGCCCTGCAATTTAATAGGAAAGGAATTCTTAAATTAATACAAGGGGTCACATTAAGCCCCCCTTGCTCGCGTTTAGTATCTTGCTCTATAAGTTGCTCAGTTAAGTGATTGGGATGGCCTGCAGAATAAGGTGTGACACACTGTAAGGAGGGAAGAATCAGGTTCCAGTTCATCTAAACATGATTTTCTTGCCTAGAGTAGGAATGATTTGTGTGGGAGGGATCTGTGAAAGGTGCCATTGTCTAGGTAAGGACTACTGTATACGTGAACATGTGTATATAAGGAGATCATGTCTACTGTCACTTTCTATTTGCACCCTTCCATGATTGTCTCACAGGGGCCTCCATGATTTTTTTGCTGTGGATAGAATCTTTGCAGTCAGCTCTTTACCCTGGACTTGCTTTCTGTTCACTGTTTTTGCTGACACTTGTACATAAGTGCAGCTCCAGCCAAAATCTGGCCTTTTATTTCTTAGTGCAAAGTTATAGAGGCTTTTTCGGTAGGAACTGGCATTTCACAAGTTTTACTGCTCAATTTTCAGAACTAACCAAGCTTCAGCTAATGTCCTGCACTGCCTATTTTCCCTTACTCCACAATTTTCTGCCTTTTTTCCCCAGACTATTATTTTACCCTGTCGCTTGCTAAACCAAGGTCAGCATTGGAAAAAAAAAAAATCAGTGTATGTAGAAAAGGAGCCTGGCCTTCCTGTGAGCCAGGGCCAGAGGATAGGCCTGAACGCCCCCTCTGGCCAGATAGTCATACTACAGGCCTGCAGCCCTGGAAGTGGAGGGGCGGGGCCCAGGCAGGAAGAGGCGGTATAAAAGCCAAGACAGACAGCTCAGTAAGGGGGAAGCAGTCGTGGACGCAGGACGTGCTACCTGAGAGGCCACGGACTAGGCCAGGTCGGGCCTTGATGGAAGGGCGGCTACAGGGACCCCGGGCTGGGGGGCAATACGGCCCACCCAGCCTACCGGGCCCCAGCGACTGGGAGGGGATTCCTGAACCTAAGGTCAGGAGAAAGCCTGCCTGTCTCCCCCGGGAACCAAGTGTGGAGCCCCCCTCCCTGGAGGAACCAGAGGAACCTGACCAGCCGCTGATCCCCTGTGACCTGGAGGAACTCCCCTCGGCTGAAGACCCCGAGGAATAGACACCCGCTGTTGGGCCCTACGACCTCGAGGAGCTACCCTCTGCTGAGGAGTCACAGGAGTTTCCGGACCTCCCGCCAATGGACACCGAGGGGCTGGTTGGGATCCCCTGAGCAACCTACCCTGTAGACCCCGAGGGACACTTGGTGGCTACAGGTACCCCAACCCCCAGGGAGGGAGGAAGAAGCCCAGGGGCGGTTGGCTACTGCCTAGTGAGTGGCGGAGCCGCCAAGGTTCAGCGCGTTTTGGCAGGAGCCCCACTAACCACAGTGGCAGACGCCTCTGCCACTGAATAGGGCCCTGGGCTGGGACGCAGTGGAGTGGGTGGGCCTGCGTCCCCCTCCCTCACCCCTTTTTCCCTAACCACCCGTAGCATTCAGACCCTAGCAAGCCAATACAGAGATTTGTGTGTTGTGCCTGCCCCGCCCCGCCTGGGGCCGGGGGCAACTAGCTTTTGTACTTTACCGGCCCCGCCCTGCCTGAGGGCTGGGGGCAACTGAGGCCATGTACACACTACAGACTTGTCCCGCAATAAAAGTTATTGCGGGACAAGGAAAGCGCTATAACTATAGCGCTTTCTCGTGTACACACTGCTGCTTCTTTCGCAAAGGAGCATTCACCATGTGAATGCTCCTTTGCGAAAGAAGAGCAGTGCATGGTGGGCACCTGTCCCACCATGCACTGCCCACAACCAGCCCCCTACCCCAGCTCCTGGGCTCTGGTTGTCAGCAGGAACCGCGGCGTTTGCGGCTCCTGCTGACAGGCGAACCAGCTGGGGGATCGGGTGGCGGCAGAAGCTCCACCGGAGCTCCACTGGAGCTTCTGCTGCCACCCAAACCCATGGACTGTGCTGGGGGGCCGATGACATTTGACAGCTCCAATGTCCCAGAGTGGCCCAGTTTGGCACTCTGGGACATTTCTGGAGGCTGTCTATAGCGCAAAAAGCATACACACAGGCTGTACCACGGAACAACTGTTCCATGGTAAGCCTTACCACCCTCGTTTAGGTGGCTTACATGTTGCGCGGCAAGAGGGCTGTTGCCACGCAACAAGAAGCTTTAGTGTGTGTACGCTTTCATTGTTATCGTGCGGTAAGGAGCCTTACCGCGCAATAACATTGTAGTGTGTACAAGGCCTGACTCTGTACTTTGTACGTGCCCCGCCCTGCCTGAGGGCCGGGGGCAATTGACTCTGTACCTTGTGCCTGCCCCACCCTGCCTGAGGGCCAGGGGCAACTGACTCTGTAGTGGGCCTGCTCCGCCCTGCCTGAGGGCCGGGGGCCACTGACTCTGTACTTTGTGCCTGCTCCGCCCTGCCTGAGGTCTGGGGCAATTGACTCTGTACCTTGTGCCTGCCCCACCCTGCCTGAGGGCCGGGGGCAACTGACTCTGTACTTTGTGCCTTCCCTGCCCTGCCTGAGGGCCGGGGGCAACTGACTCTGTACTTTGTGCCTGCCCTGCCCTGCCTGAGGGCCGGGGGCAACTGACTCTGTACCTTGTGACTGCCCCGCCCTGCCTGAGGGCCGGGGCAACTGACTCTGTGCAAAAAAGGGGCGCCCCGACACTGCTAATTCCCCTAAGGCACCTGAAGGGGGCGCGCGCCCATGACGTGGGACATTCACACATGGTGGAGAATGCGGGCACCTGGCACCTAGATGAAAAGGGTGCCCCCTGCCCTGCACAGTTGTGGTATCGTGCCACCCCAGAGGTGGCGCATGAGGTGAATCAATGGAGCCTGACCAGTTTGTAAAGTGGTGGGCGGACTATCAGCAACAGCAACAAGCCACACAGCAACAGCAGCGGCTACTCCAGGCATTCAGGGAGCAGCAGCAACGAATGATACGCGAATTAGGAGCCCAGCAGCAGGAGTTGCAGCGACAAAGCATGCAGCAGATGGCCTCCATACTGACCAGCCCAGTTACCCCCACTGCAGGGGAGGCCCGAGCCGCGGCCCCGCCCCCCGCCCCCCTGACTGTCCGGCTCACTAAACTCAGTCCTGATGATGACCCTGAGGCATTCCTATGGACCTTCGAGCGGGTGGCCTCCACAGCCGGTTGGCGCCGCGATCAGTGGGCGACTCTCCTGGCTCCCTATCTGACGGGTGCCCCACAAGCTGCATATCGCGCCCTCTCAGACGAGACAGCCCAAGATTATCAGGAGGTAAAGGGGGCCATTCTGGACACCCTAGATATCACCTCCGAGACGTTCCGTCGCTGATTTAGGGGGAAGGAGTACCACCAGGGCATTCGGCCATGGGCCCTGGCACAGGAGCTCAAAGACGCCTGCCATCGCTGGCTCCAACCAGACCAACATTCAAAGGAGGAGTTGATCGACCAGATAGTGATGGAGCAATTTCTACATGCCATACCCAGTCGGGGAAGGACTTGGGTGATGAGGCACAGGCCTGTCTCTCTGAATGAAGCGGTCAGGTGACTAGAAGACTTTTTGGCAGCCAAAACCCCTGGAGGTTTGATGGGGTCACCCCCAGCAAAGGCCAGTGTAACCAACCCTCGGGCAACCTCAGGAACGGGGGGTCTGATGCGCAATGGGGCCCAGAGCCCAGGACGGTGCTGGCCCAGCGTCCGACCGACCGGAGGACCCTTGGGGATCATGGACAGCCCCATGCAAAAGGGGGATGGACGGGGTGCAGGACCCCAAGGACAAATTCCCAGGACTCCCAGTGGCCGGGGCCCCTGCTTTAAGTGTGGACAAATGGGCCATCTGCAATGGCAATGCCCCTCCCAGGGTGTTCCTACAGCACAGTGTATGCCGGAGAAGGGCGGACCCGAGGACCGACGACCCCAAAGGCCACCATCCCCATAAGGGTGGCGGGAAAGCCGGTGGAGACTCTTGTGGACTCCGGCTGTGGCCAGACCCTTGTCCTGCGAGGACTAGTTCCCAAGGAGGGATGCACCTTCGGACAGGTGGGCCTCCGTTGCATTCACGGGGACCTGAGAACGTATCCTACTCTCCCTGTGGTGTTAACGGTGCGGCCTGTCACCCAGACCATTCCGGTGGGCCTAGTTACCCACCTACCGTACCCAGTAATCCTGGGCCGAGATTGGCTGGACTTTGCCAGGGTGTTGTAGAGGGTCAGCCAACGAACCCCACTAGGGGTGAACCAACCCGCCCCGGAGGAACCTCGGGCCCCGAGGCCATAAGGGGGACCACCCCAGCCCAGAGAGACCGACTCCAGAGGCGGAGCCCCTGGAGAACCACCCGGAATCAACCCCGGTCCCAGATACGCTCGAGGGGGAGGATCCGTCCTCATCTGGAGCTGACTCCCCCTCAAGGGACCTGGGGGTGGACTTCTGCCGGGATCAATGAGAAGACCCCACCTTAGTATATGCCTACGAGCAATTGGCTACGGTGGATGGGGTGGTGGTCGACCCCCAGCGAGCCTGCCAGTGGCCCCACTTCAAACTGCGCCGGGATAGGCTATACCGGGTGGATAAGGACTCTAGGATGGGAGAACCCCGGGCTCAGCTGGTGGTGCCTCGACCCCACCGGAGATCTGTCCTCCAGCTAGCACATGATGTCCCTGCTGCAGGACACCTGGGAACAGATAAGACCCTCGCCCGGGTAGTGGCCCGCTTCTATTGGCCCGGAGTCCGACACGAAGTACAGGATTATTGTACCTCCTGCCCCGACTGTCAGAAGGCGGCCACGGGAAGGACCCCCCGGGCCCCCCTGGTACCCCTTCCTGTGATAGGGGTCCCATTTGACAGAATAGCCACAGACCTTGTGGGGCCCTTGGATCGTAGTATTGGGGGCTACCGCTTCATACTGGTCCTGGTGGACTATGCCACTCGGTTTCCCGAAGCAGTCCCCCTTAAGGATAGCCGAGCGCGGACGATTGCCGGGGAACTGGTGAAAATCTTTGCCCGCGTGGGGCTGCCCCGGGAAATACTTACCGACCAAGGATCGGTGTTCACCTCCCAGTTGTTCCAAGAGGTCTGTGTCCTCCTTGGGATACGGAAACTTCAGACCTCCATCTACCACCCACAGACAGACGGATTGGTGGAGCAGTTTAACCGCACCCTCAAGGACATGCTGCGAAAATTCTCCCCAGAGGAACTCCGGCGGTGGGACCAACTACTTCCACCCTTACTCTTGGCCTTTCGAGAGGTCCCACAGGCCTCTACCCAATTCTCTCCCTTCGAGCTGCTCTACGGGTGCCAACCCCGAGGGATCCTTGACCTCATGAGAGAGGAGTGGGAGAAAACCCCTTCACGGACTCAAGGGCTCCTACAGTATGTCCTGGGCTTGCAGGACCGACTCCGCCTAGCTGGAACCTTAGCCCAGGAAAATTTAAAGGCTGCCCAGACCACGCAGGTACGGTCCTATAACCAAAAGGCAAGGACCCAAACCTTTGAGCCAGGTGACCGGGTCCTGGTATTGCTCCCCTCTACGGAGTGAAGTTGCTATCGAGGTGGCAAGGCCCCTATGAAGTCATTCGCCGGACTGGGCCAGTGAATTATGAGATATGCCAGCCTGACCGACGAAAAAAGCAACAGATATACCATATTAATCTCCTACGTCCGTGGAGGGAGCGAGAGAGCCTTATGATCACACCGTACCTGCCAGATCCAGAATTGGGGCCTCAGATCCCTACCAGACATTCCGGAGAACCCCACCTTAACCCGGAGCTCACGAAGACCCAGCAGCAGCAGGCCAACCACCTTTTGATGACCTTCGTGAGGGTCTTCACTGCCATTCCAGGGACAACCACTCGAGTGTACCACAGGATCCAGACCCCACCCGGGGAGGTGGTGCGCACGGGAACCTGTTCTCCTCCTCAGCACCTACAGATGGCTGTAGAGCAAGAAGTCCAGGCGATGCTCGAATTAGGCTTAATTGAACGCTCCAATAGCGAGTGGCACAGCCCGATCGTCCTGGTCCCAAAACCCGATGGGACCCAAGGATTTTGTATAGACTTTCGACGTATCAATGCCATTTCTAAATTTGATGCCTACCCAATGCCTCGGGTAGAGGAATTATTGGACCGGTTAGGCGAAGCACAATACTTTACAACCCTTGACCTCACCAAGGGGTATTGGCAAATCCCGTTGGAACCCCAGTCCAAAGAAAAAACAGCCTTTGCTACTCCCAGTGGACTGTACCACTTTGTAAGGATGCCCTTCGGCTTCCATGGGGCCCCTGCACCTTTCAACGCCTGATGGACCGGCTCCTGCAACCACACCTAGAGTATGCGGTCGCCTACATTGATGACGTCGTCATATATAGTCGCGACTGGGACTCCCACCTAACCCAGGTAGCGGCCGTGCTGCAAACATTGAGAGGGGCCGGGCTTACTGCGAATCCCCGAAAGTGTCGCATAGGATGGGAAGAAACCACCTACCTAGGGTACACCCTCGGCCGGGGCACTCTAAAGCCCCTGATTGGAAAAGTACAGGCCATCCGAGAATATCCAAGGCCGGTCACAAAAAGGCATGTGCATCAGTTCCTAGGCCTTGCCGGCTACTACCGCCGGTTTGTACCCAACTTCTCCACCCTGGCTGCACCGTTGACCGACTTACTGACCAAGGATCAACCTGTACGAGTGCGGTGGACCCCGAACTGTGAGCATGCCTTTAGACAGCTACAGGACCAGCTGTGCAAGGGTCCCATTTTGTACAGTCCGGGTTTTAGTCGTCCCTTCATCGTGCAGATTGATGCGTCGGCCATGGGGCTTGGAGCTGTCCTCGCCCAGGAGGCTAACGGGGAAGAACACCCCATTCTGTATATCAGCAGAAAACTCTTCCCCCAGGAACAAAAATATGCCACCATTGAGAAGGAGGCCCTGGCGGTGAAGTGGGCCCTTGAAGCATTAAGGTACTATCTCCTCGGGCAGGCATTCATCGTCATCAGTGATCATGCACCCCTCCGCTGGCTCCAGCAAATGAAAGATACCAATGCACGAGTCATGCGGTGGTACTTAGCCCTACAGGCATTCTCCTACACGATCCAACACCGGGCAGGTAAGGCCCATGCTAACGCGGATGCGCTATCCCGGTTAGGAGAAGGAGTACCGTCCAGCTCCGAAGGACAGGAGCCTGATTTAAGGGGGGAAGAATATAGAAAAGGAGCCTGGCCTTCCTCTGAGCCAGGGCCAGAGGATAGGCCTGAACGCCCCCTCTGGCCAGATAGTCGTACTACAGGCCTGCAGCCCTGGAAGTGGAGGGGCAGGGCCCAGGCAGGAAGAGGCGGTATAAAAGCCAAGACAGACAGCTCAGTAAGGGGGAAGCAGTCGTGGAGGCAGGATGTGCTGCCTGAGCGGCCATGGACTAGGCCAGGTCGGGCCTTGATGGAAGGGCGGCTACAGGGACCCCGGGCTGGGGGGCAATACGGCCCACCCAGCCCACCGAGCCCCAGCAACTGGGAGGGGATTCCTGAACCTAAGGTCAGGAGAAAGCCTGCCTGTCTCCCCTGGGAACCAAGTGTGGAGCCCCTCTCCCCTTAGGAACCTGACCAGCCGCTGATCCCCTGTGACCTGGAGGAACTCCCCTCGGCTGAAGACCCCGAGGAATAGACACCCGCTGTTGGGCCCTACGACCTCGAGGAGCTACCCTCTGCTGAGGAGTCACAGGAGTTCCCGGACCTCCCGCCAATGGACACCGAGGGGCTGGTTGGGATCCCCTGAGCAACCTACCCTGTAGACCCCGAGGGACACTTGGTGGCTACAGGTACCCCAACCCCCAGGGAGGGAGGAAGAAGCCCAGGGGCGGTTGGCTACTGCCTAGTGAGTGGCGGAGCCGCCAAGGTTCAGCGCGTTTTGGCAGGAGCCCCGCTAACCACAGTGGCAGACGCCTCTGCCACTGAATAGGGCCCTGGGCTGGGACGCAGTGGAGTGGGTGGGCCTGCGTCCCCCTCCCTCACCCCTTTTTCCCTAACCACCCATAGCATTCAGACCCTAGCAAGCCAATACAGAGATTTGTGTGTTGTGCCTGCCCCGCCCCGCCTGGGGCCAGGGGCAACTAGCTTTTGTACTTTGTGCCTGCCCCACCCTGCCTGGGGGCCGGGGGCAACTGACTCTGTACTTTGTGCCTGCCCCGCCCTGCCTGAGGGCTGGGGGCAACTGACTCTGTACCTTGTGCCTGCCCCGCCCTGCCTGAGGACTGGGGGCAACTGACTCTGTATCTTGTGCCTGCTCTGCCCTGCCGGAGGGCCGGGGCAACTGACTCTGTGCAAAATAGGGGCACCCCGACACTGCTAATTCCCCTAAGGCACCTGAAGGGGGCGTCCACCCATGACGTGGGACATTCACAGTGTATTAAAACAAATGTAATATTTATTTGACTTTGTATAATATGACTTTTTTTTTTTTTTTTTTTTAAAGGGCAGTAGCATGTGTCTGGATGAAATTTCTTCTTCATGTAGACTATGTGTTTTCAGGGCAGAGAAAGCTGTTCAAAGTCAGTCATGTTGAAACGCATTGAAATTCATTAACTAGACTTTTGGCAAGTGATGTATACAAGAACTGGAGACTACCACATTCCTCAGGAATTGGGCCCTTTATGGCCAAATCCTATTGAATTGGATAGAACATTTAAACTTCTCTCTATATATGTCTATATTATTTATTAGACTGTATTATCTGCTCCATCAATCCTGACTGAGTTTGACCCCATCAATTTCAAATCTCCACTCAAGTCGCTCCACTGGCTCCCATTCAGATTCTGATACTAGTTTAAGACTTTGGCCCTAATTTTTGAAGCAATTAATGGATCAAACCCCCGCTGCATCAGAGACTGAATTCCAGTGGTGTGCCTGTACATTTTTAAGCAGGCCTGCAATTCCACTCTTTCATGCAAAAAAGTATCCTCCATGCAGCATGACCTCGAACATTAAGTATGTGGACAAGGTTATACCACATGAAGGATGCCATTTTGCATGTGGAATTATATGTTTGATTGACAATACAAAATGGCTTCCTCCAAGTACATTCATAGGCTGGATGGAAAAGTTCTACAGGGACAGCCAATCCAGAGGCATGCAATGCATGGCTTGCATACAGAAACAACACATCACTGCTGAATTTCAATCTGTAAACAACTGCAGCAGCTGCACGCCTCTGGAAAAATGTGCATCACGAAGTGCAAGATGAAGCATGTGAGAGCTGACATGAAAGCATTCTCTGTGGAAGGGATCCAGCTATGGAACCACCTTCTAGAGAAGAGCAAGTAAAAGCAGCAGCTGACCATCTTCAGGAAATGTTGCAAAGTCTTCCTTTTTGAAAGAGCTTTTCCTGCATACATCACATTTGCAAAACAAGCACTCCTTTTACTCACAATCCACCTAAAATGAATGAATTAAATAAATAAATATTAAACAATTACTAAAGCCTAGTTCTGACTCCATAAATGGAGATATGCCAGTAGCTCCAGGAAGTCCATTAGGCACTTTGGTATTGCTATTAATTTTATTTGGAAGGCGCTCAGATACTATAGTGATCAGTGGTGTAAAACTCTAAGATAGACAGAGCTCACTTCTGTTGTAATCTTAGAGTTCTTCATTGCTACCTACAGGTACTTATCAGACTGACAAGAAAGAACAATACATATCCTGAGTTAAATCTGTCCCCAAATCCTTTTTCCCTACCATGAAAAATACTGAATGAAAAACTTACATGGGAAAATTTAGTTAGTTTTTGAAAACAAATTGTCTTCCCTTCTATTCCTCTTGGTCTCCCAACCCCCAGTTTTGGCCATTGAATATAATCACACGATAAATGTCTAGGTTTTCTTACATTTCCCTTTTTCTTCTCTTTTCTCTTTCCACTCTAACTTTTCAGCTCTCCTTCAACATTGGAAATGTTAACAATGACATATCATGTATCATTACTCCACTTATCAGTACTTGAAGAAAAACATTCAATATCTCTAAAGAGATAGTGTCGGAACAGAATTAATTACTGTTTATGCCTAATTGGTGCACAGGATCTAGCCCAAGAGGTGAAAGTAGCTGAACTGCTTGATAATAGTGACAATAATGTAATTACATTTCACATTCTTGAATGGAGAGAAATACCAAAGAAAACCATCATATTAGCATTTAACTTCAAAAAGGAAAAATATGTAGATATGAGGAAGCTAGTTATGAAATTAAAAGGAATAGTCACAAGAGTAAAATGCCTGCAAACTGCATAGAGTTTTTTAAAACACCATAATAGAAGCTCAAACTAAATATATATACACACACTCATTCACTCAAACAAATAAACAAACAAAATAATAACAGTCAGAGGACCAAACAAACAAATAAAAAGCCACCATAGCTATACAATAGATCAGAAGAGGCAGTTAAAGAAAAGAAAAAGAAAAAAAAAAAAACCTTCTAAAAATTGGAAGCCAGAGAACCTAGAAAGGAGAATAAATTCTGGGAAGTCAAGTGTAAACGTATAATAAGGCAGCACAAAATAAATAAATAAATATGAAGAGCAACTGGCAAAAGGCATACAAAATAACAGCAACTTTTAAAAGGACACCAGATGCATAAGGCCTGGCAAATACTCAGAGGGGCCATAGATGATCAAGATGCTAAAGTCAAGGAAGGCAAGGCAGTTGTGGAAAAACTAAATTAACTGATTGCATCAATCTTCCCTGCAAAGGATGTGAGTCATCTCCTTTCCCAGAACTGACCTGTTTCTGTTGTAATACACATCAGGAATAAAATCCATTCTCCCAAATGTCCCAAATGTCTTTACACTGGTTGCAGTGCACTGGCGTTAAGTGAGATGTTATCACCGCTGGCGCATAGGAATAAAGAATTGTGGGGGATGAAGAAGGCAAAAATTCACAGCTGGAATATAACCATTCAGAACAAATCTGTTGGAACGTAGATATGCTGGTTTAAGCTGTAACCCAGGGCTGCTTCAGGTATCAATTCTAGGCAATGACCCATGTCGTCCATGCCTAAAAGCCATACTTACTCGAAAGCAGCCTAAAAAGAGAGCCTAGAATTAAGTATGAAAAATGAATTACATTTTCACTCCTTAAGGTATTCCCTCCAATATCTGCCTTTTAGTGCTGTGTGCTTATTGGGAAAGATCCTGTATGAATTTCACCTGGTTTCATGTCTTTTTTTCATAGAAACATCCCTGAGTGCCTGGTTAGGCTTAGCACTTCTGGTGAAGTGATCTTTGGTTTTATAGTAAGAAACCTGGTGGAATGCCAGTCCCTGTAGAGTAAACTGAAAGGGGTTACAGGAAACATCAGAACTACAGAGGTCAGAGATGAAAATGTTAGGCGTTATAATCCCTGTCACTGCTGATGCAGGAGGATTTTCTACTATATATTCTCTAGTGTTTTGTTCAGTCAAGTTTTAAATGTCCCAGTGCTGGAAGATGTGCTCTATTTCCAGGACATTTTGCACTGTGAAACCCTGAGGCAGAAAGAAAATGAAGGCAGTACTACTCCAAAAGTCACATAAAACTGTATGGTGAAAAGCATCAGAGGAACAAGGATCGTGATGATGCAAATAAGGTCAGGAATGTATCACACTAAAACCTGAGAATATCTTGGAAGAAAAAGGCAGAGTCCTACAATGGTTTTAGACTTATGTTATATAGGAACTTTTAAAAGGGATTCTGTGTTTCCAAAGAGGAAATATAAAGGGATAGTATGGTGTGATGGCATGTGTCTCCCACCCTTCCCTTGAAGGGATTAATGTAGGTCAAAAGAGCCAATTAACCTATTAGGCTGCAGGATGGGAGATAATTAGGCTGAGGGGAAGGCCCTAATTATGGGAAATACACATGTGAAGGAAAACATGAGGTTTCTATAAAGACTGGGAGCTGACAGTCAAAAGAGGTGGCAGGGGAAGTACTCTAGAGTTCCTGGGAGAAGGAGGGTGTAATTGGTGCCAGGTAATGGGCAGTTACTTCCTGAGAGAAGGGAGTTTAGGCTGGTAAACTCAGATTGTGGGGGGAGGCAGAATGTAGAGCTGAGAAATAGGAAGTTATAGGAAGGAATTCAAGGGATGAACAACATGATCTAAGAGTGAGCAGGCCACTGTTTCTAGAGATAGGGTCCCTAGATGGGAACCTGGAATAGAAGATGAGCCTTATTCCCCTATTGACGACCAGAAGCGTGACACTGCCAAGGCAATGAAGGACAGACTGCTACTTTTTATAAAGGGACTTTGATATCCTGGAAGAGAAAACTGTATATAGTGACCAGGCTAGAGGACTGAGTCACGAAGCGGTAGCTACTGCTCCTGGAATGAGAGCAGGGCCATGGAGTGAGAGAGACAGAGAGTGATGGAGTATAGCTGCAGGAAGGGATTCTGGTTTAGCAGAGCTAATCCCCAGAACAGTCAGAAGGAAGTGCCATGAAGCAATGAATGAAGCACCCTATGACATATGGAGATTGTTTCCATATATCTGATACCTATCTTTGAAAGCCTGAGGTTAGGTAAATAAGAAAGAAATAGCAACATCATTTTGAAAGTAAAAACTAAGCTTCTCTCTGCCCTCCCCTAACATTTATGAAAAATCTAACAGCTTCAGTTCTTCCAGATTTGTAGTATTTATAGTGGGATGTGTTTAGTTAATAACCACAAAGACTTGTGATATTTAGGAGCATATATATTTTGGTATGCCAGAGTCTTATGTGTTCTTTGCAGTAGTTTCACACAAGATTTTACTTTGAATGGGGAGGGTGGGGGTGGAGGAAGAAATATATGCCCTGGATTAATGAAGGGCCAATCAGCAGATTTCCCAGTTTAAATGTTTCTTGTTGTAATAAATCAGGCTTATATGATTCTGGCCTACTTAAGCAGGCTATCATCAACTTTTATCATTTGTTCAGTAAGAAGAATGTCAGTTGTACCACATCTGTGCAAGACATATTTGAAATATTAACAATGATATGCAGGATTCCATGAGTCAAATTCTTCTGTGCCCTTCTAGCTTTGATAACAATCCTCTTTTAGAACTACAAAGAGAATCAGGGCAGCAGTATCTTTAGCACATATTTCTAATTACATTAACCTTTGGAACTGAAATACATTCCATTTAAGTAATATCTTTCATACAAACTGGTTTTCGTAGTTAAATAACACAAATCATGATGTGTAGTACAAATTACAGAAATCAGAGGCTTAAACTCATTGTCTCGCTAATAAAGTGAATCATTCCTTAATAAGGCTAATAATGTGGAAAGGGGGGGAACCAAGAAATTACCTGTAGGCAAAGGATAAAAGATCCATCAAATTGAATATGTTCTTAGATACCTTTACTATTTCTATCTCCTACTGCATTTTGGGAAAGCCTGTAAATTGAAAGTAACATAGACTTGGTTGATCCAGAGGATTAGCATCACAGTACTGAGCCTTTGTTCTCTAGTTACTGATTTAAATTTAGTCTAGCTTAGAAGTGAATGAAAATGATCATCTGACAATCAGTGGCCAATACCAGCAGAAAGCAAAGAGGATTCATGGCATGCAGAGCTTAGTTATTCAAAGTTTAAATAAGGAATGCGAGGATAACAACTAGCCAGGGGCACTGTTTTGTGTTCAAAACACAGTCCTTGAATTTGTACATTTTACATAGTGATCCTTATAATTCTACCATGATGGAATAAGTGAACCAAGTTGGTATCATTTTATCAGATAAGTGCTTGCAATCTGCAAGCCATCATAAATGTCACTGTTAGAAATATCAACTGAATGGGTATTGGAGACAGAACAATATATGCTACTATAAATGTGGAGTCACTCTAATAAAAATTATTGGAGTTAATTCTGATTTACACCTGCCTAACAGATCTGCATTTTGTTAGCTACACACATAAACATAAGATTTCAGATTATAGGACACCTAGGGTGAGCAGATAGAATGTGTGAAGAATCAGGATAGAGGATGGAGGTAATAGGCAGCTATAAAATAAAAAGATCCGAATATTCAGACTCTCCCTATAAAATTGGGACATCTAGTCACCCAAAGGACATTTAGTTTAGTGCTTTTTACAAACTGGGGGGGAAAATCACAAGATAGAAGGGTCTGAGCAATGAAAAACTCAATTGTTAAAAACAAAACTCACAAAATATGAATTTTGGTTTTCTTATGGCAGATTTTTCAGTCTAACTTCTTTGATCCTCGGTCACTCATAAATGGAGACATAACTCTGATTGTACATGACCATATGGTGCTGAGGCTAATGCATTATATAACCAATTGCTTGGAACAGAAACAAATGGCATTGTTACTTTAAGAAGGGGTCTAATTAATAAAGATGTCCATGGCAGTTTATGGGCACTCTCAGATACTCAGGAACATTGAGATGCAGAACACTGTTCCTGCTCTTTAATGTATGAGTGCAGTGCTGTATAGTAAAGGTCACAAAATTAGATAAATGCTCAGGAATAAATTCAAAGGTCTTAATGCAATGGTCAGATTCAGTGACTGAATTTAAAATAAAGGTTGAATGTTCAGTTTGACCCCTCCTCCTCCCCCAAAGTAATTTTGCTCTTCTTTATAGGCTGATCCTATTTT
Organism: Pelusios castaneus; assembly: GCA_007922175.1. Taxonomy (NCBI): domain Eukaryota; kingdom Metazoa; phylum Chordata; order Testudines; family Pelomedusidae; genus Pelusios; species Pelusios castaneus. Next base: position 2,158,885 of record ML685867.1, read on the forward strand.
TAATTGTCTTCCAGGGACAGATATAAAAATTATAGGAAAACTCAACCAAAATTGGTTAAAGATTATCTACCTCATCTAGATTACTTTTAAAAAGTAAAATCAAAGCAATAGAAGTTGGTTTTACTAACCATTTTCCACTAGCCCCATGAAATGAAGATGAAAGTTTGTTATCCCACAGGGTCTGTCTATAGATGGAAAATTACTGTCTTCTTGGGAAAAGGTCTCTGAGCATGATGTATCTAAGCAGAGTTGTGTTGGATCTCAGAGTTTTGATAGAGCTCCTGTGGTGATCTGACAGTCTCAGTAAGAGTGTTACACCTAGAATAAACACATCACATAAATGTTAAACTTATAGAGCTTTGTGAAAACACTGAAAAAAGAGATTCTAGTTTGACTCTACACATAGGCAAATTTTGGGAGAAGATAACAGCAACTCTCTGAACAGGCTCATCCATCTACTTGATATGGAGCTAACGATCTTCATGGCTCACTTCATCCAAATGTCGGTGTGTACTGATATGTCTAAAACACGTGTGCACTGATAGATCTAATAAATATTATGTGTGGTGCTGTTCCCAGGATATTAGAGGGACAAGGTGGGTGAGATATTATATTTTATTGGATCAGATTCTGGTTTGTTAAGAGAGACAAGTTTTTGTGCTTATATAGAGCTCTTTTTAGGTCTGGGAAATGTACTCAGTGTGTCACAGCTAAATACAAGGTGGAACAGATTGTTAAGCTTAAGTAGTTAACACAGACTTCAAGAGACCGTTGAAGGTGAAGTAGGCTGTCACAGAGATAAAGGATGGGAGGGGGTGAATATAACTAGGGAGGGGAGAGTTAGTGGGTTACAGATCTTTTGTTGTAATCAGCCATAAATCCAGGGTCTGCATTCAGTGCATTTTTATTGTCTAGCAAAGTGATGAATTTAAGCTCCCAGGCTCATCTTTTGACAATGTTGTGCAGCTTCCCTTTGAGAATGACGACTGAGAGATCAGATATAGAGTTATTATTTTGTGAAAAGTATTCATTGGCAGGTGATTGGGTGTTTTTGTCTTTTATCGTTTTTTGGTGTGAGCTCATCTGAGAACATTGTGATTGTTTAGTTTCACCAACATAGTTGTTTGGAGATTTAGTGCACTGGATGAGGTATGTTATCATAGGCGTATGTACGACCCATAGTTCTTGAAAAGTGTGTAATAGGGGGTGCTGATTATTATAGTATATGCAGGACCTATGGATCTTGTGAGTTTGTGTGTCCTGGTCTGTGTGGAGCTTTCTTCTTTTCATGAGCTTGTAGAGGCTTGGGGTGGTTTGCAAGCTAGAAGAAGGGGTTCAAGAAAGATTTCTTTTAGAATGTAGTCCCTGTCGAGTATGCGTTATAATTGTTTAATGATAACTTATATAGGTTCTAGTGTGGAGCGGTAGGTGACAATTAGGGGCATGAAGCTGGAGGAGGTTTTATTTCCTTATTGAAAAAGGTTTTCTTGGAGCATTTAGGTGGCCTATTCCATAACATGATCTAATTATGGATGGAATGTCCTTGTTTGATGAAAGCCTTTTTAAGTGTGTTAAGGCATATATTCTAGACTTTCTCTTTGAAGTATATTCATTGGTATTTCTGTGCCTAACTGTAGATGTTAGATTTTTTAGGTGTATTTGGGGTGGTTACTTGATCAGTGAAAATAAGTGCAGTGAATTGTGGGTTTCTTGTATATAATTGTAGGTTCCATTGTTGAAGCTAATTGGAAGGGTGATGCTAACGTGGCAATATTGTAGAGAAAATTTAATGGATGAGTGATGGGTCCTGGTGCCATGGATTATCCCAGAGATGGTGTTGTATGGATTTGAGAATTGCTGTAGTGTGTTCCTCTTCTTGTTTTTTGTGTTGGATAGCTGTCATTAAATTATTTTGGGTTTCTTTCATCTTTTCCAGGTAGGTTTCCTGATTTTTTTTCTTCCAAAGTGTGGGAGCAGATGATGACCTCTCAGTCCTCATTCACAAAGAAAATTTGTACAATGCCTTCAAAAGATAAGCCTCGGATTTTAAATATATAAGTTTACTAGACAATAAAAATGCTCTGACTACGGACTCTGAAACTATGGCTGATGACAATAAAAAATCTATTACCCACTATCATATCCCCCAGTTGCCTTTTCCCCCTTCCCTTCCTTTCCCTCTCTGACTGAAGGGGTGTTAATGGCACACTTTACCTTAAAAGGGCCCTTGAAATCTGTGTTAACTACTTATGCTAAACAATCTGTTCCACCTTGTATTTGGCTATAGCATACTGAGTACATTCCCCAGACTAAACTAGCCTCTCACCAACAGAAGTTGATCTAATAAAAGATATTACTTCACCCACTTGGCTTCTCTAATAAATATTACTTAGTTATGAAGATATGGGACAAGATCATCAATTAATGAAAATTAGCATGGCCCCATTGAAGTAATTGAATTTACACCAGCTGAAGACTTGGCTCATGATCTAAGCACTATTTTAAGGTATGTCTACACTGGAGGCTCTGTTAAGTCAACTTAGAGAGTCCTCTGTCGACTGCCTGCATTCACATGGACAGATGCTAGGTCGACGGAGGAGTGGTACATTGTGGGGAGTCCTGGGATGGGGCCTGGAGGCCAATTAGGTCGACTAAAGGGCTTTCCCCATCTACACTGTCTGAAGTCGACTTAATAAGGTCAACTTAAGCGTTAAGTCAATCTTAAGAAGTGGTGTTATTAAGTCAACTTAATACACATTGAATGTTGACATAGACATCTGTAGGTCGACTTACCCTTCCTAAAGCTCCAGTGTAGACCTACCCTTACCACCTCTGGGTTTGATTCTTGTCTTCCCTATGCCAGTGTAAATCAGGAGTAACTCCACTGAAGGAAACTGGCGAAATCCTCAGTTTACATACAGAAGTTGAGCATCTGATGCTGTGGATTTAAACTGAGGTAAAATAGGTGCCAGTAGGTGAAAATCAGGCTCACAGTGTGTTGCTGCATGAGGCAATAGGATGAGTATTACAGAAATACAGTTTTAGCATGGTAGTGCCTAATGTCCTGGGTTGGGACATCATCTCACTGGACTTGAGTGTCTTATCAAGTTATAGAAGGTTTCTGGTGTTTTTGTTGTTGATAAGAAGCAAATGACATTAGGCCAAATCCAAATGAATAGTGATTGGGGAGCTCAGATCATCTCTGGTTTAAGATGTGAAGGTTTATAGATGAGTTTATAGAATGTCAAGACATATTATCTGCTACAAGTAGAAGTGACCTGACTGACAGAAATCAAAACTTCAAAGTGTCATCATGATACAATGGGGACCTTGATCTTACAATGGGGACCTTGATCTTCTGACCTACCTTTTAGTGATATAAACATGTCTGCAGTGATATAAAAATCATTTCTACAATTGGCAGAAAAAGAATCTTACTCCTTGAAAGGTCAAGAATTCCATAATCATTCTTGAAAAAGTGCATAGATATGAATGTTAACATTTTTTCTCTCAACTTTATTGTGTTTTAATTTTTGTTTACTCTCTTTTTATCAATAAAATGTCTACTTCTGTGAGTCACTTTTTTGCGGGGGTGGGGAGACATTCTAGCTATTGACTTACTGTCAAAAAAAAGTTTATAGAAACCACACCTGATTTAAACTTTGAATTCTCATTGAAAATTAAAATGGAAACTTAAAAAAATTACTTTTCAGTGAAATGTTACTAAGTTAAAAACAAGAAAACTTTAACACTTTAATAATGCTGAATATTATAGATTAGAGTCAGCTGCATGATTTGGAATGATCAAAAGCTATTATTATTGTTATGATTTATTCCTATAATACGCCAGCACCTACAATCCTCAGCTGGGATCATGCTCGGCAGAGCTAACAATCCAGGTATGTAAGATAAAAAAAAGGTCTGAGAAAAGAACTATTTTTACCTCAGATGGAGGATAGAGGTGCAGAGAGATTGAATAATTTTCTCTGTGTCACAGAAGAATTCTGTAGCACACCAGGTATTGAACTGAGGGATCCTGAATCACACTCCAGTATTTTAATTACAAGTCCATTCTTTCACAAGACCAGCCCACCTGATCTCAACTCTAAAGCTATGTCATGAGATTCACATCTGTGCACCCCCAGGTTCTGATCTATATGACATTTTTGTTCATATGTGCACAGTGATTGTATGATTTAATGCCAATTACACTATGGCTGCGTCTACACTGGTAAATTAAGTCGACTTAAGCTTGCTTAAATTGACTTAATTTACCCTGCGTCTACTCTACAGTTTCCTTAAATCAACTTAAGCAAGCTGCTTAAGTTGATTTAAGGAAAATAAAGCCGACTTCATTAAAATTAAGTCGACTTTATAAAACCACCTTCCTAATAGACCTAAGGCTTAAGTCGACTCCCTAGAGCTACACCAATGTCCTCCCTGCCGGGAGGGGCCACAGGGGGATCCTGGCATGCCCCCCCACCTGGCAGGGCAGAGCCCTGCCCACCCTACCCGGGTCCCTGTTCCCCTTTGCCCCATTGTACCTAGGTACAATGGGGCAAAGGTTGAGCCCCATGGTATTGGGCAAGGGGTGCCCACCCTGCCCCCCGTAGGCCTCCCCTAGGTCCCCCTAAGCCCGTAGAAGTCGACCTAGGTGTCCAGTGTGGACGCTCTAGGTCAACTTTGTAAGTTCCCCTTTAAGTCGACTTTATTTTTAAGTGTGGACACACTAAGTCAACTTCACTAAGTCGACTTAAAGTCGACTTAAATTACCAAGTGTAGACATAGCCTATGCAAGGTTCTTTTTTGAGTGCTACACCATATAGTTATGATATCATGTCTCCTGCAGCATCATGTACATGTGCCCACGTATGTGTACCCAGGTGAAGTATGTTACATAGCACAGACTCTCAGAACTATCTCTAGCACAGAGGCTGGAGAATTACATGACAAGGGGAAAGCAAATGCCCTCCCTGACTCAGATAAAAGTAAAGAAAATCACACAGCAGCCAGAGGGGGAGAGACTGTGAAGAGTTTAAAAAACAAAGACTCAGTTTAGGAGAGAAGCACAGGCTTTTGCCTGGAAGACTCCATCTTGCAACATTTTCCAAATTCAAGCAAGATTTACACCCTGCCTTGTAATAGACAAGACAGCTGAAAACATTGCACATAATCTTGGACTATGAGGTCAGTTTAGGTAGAGATATTAAGTTAGTATGTATTTTTATGCCTTTTACTTCTCTGTGGTCACTCCTGATTCATTTATATTATGATTCTGCCTTGATTGGCCATTTTCTCACTTGAAATCGTACTCTGATCAATAAACTAGTATTTGTTTTATCTAAAGCTGTGTGGTCTTTAGAGGATGTGAATGCAAAAGGCTGGGCACAATCCACTTCTTTGTTAAGTGGATGGCTGTGAGACTATGGTGATTGGGGAGGGGGTGTCTCAATTCTTCTAAGAGAGTGGCTCCTGATATAGTCTTTGGGACAGAGTGCTTGCTTGGTGACCACCCCATAGGTGCTTAGTGGGTGCACAAACACTGCTGGGGACAGATCACGCGCAGGCGGCCATTGTAGACTAACTCAGGAGTGAGTGGTCACCTGGTTGAGCGGAGTGAATCAGGGTTCAGGAGTGAAGTCTGGGGGTTACAGTGGCACACCAGGCAAGATCTGTTGAGCAGACTGTCACAAGCTACTTTAATTATTTATAGGATAGGTTAGTGTGCATATAGGCCAATACTAATTAACAACTTTTGGGGTTTTGTTCAATGAACATCTTAAACCACTGCACATCTTGTATTTGTTTGTTGGGGATACATCACCCCATTCAATGAAGAAATTTAGTCACTTTTTTTTTGGTCCACCACCACCCATGTGTGTTTACAATCAACAAACAATTTCTTGCAAAAAATGAAGAATGTATCTAATTGAAGCTACAGGGAAACTGAGGTAGGAAAAACATTTACCTGAGAATGGTGAGGTTTTACAACTTATTCTTGTGACGTGTCCTTTGAATACCAATGCCAAAACATGACAACAGAACTCACCTTTACATCTCCTCTAGAAAGAAAAGTATTATGTGTAGCACAGTGGCCCATGGAACCACAATAGGGCATTGGGTTATTACTGATTCATAAAACAAGAATGCTTCTTAGTAAATTGCTACCACTATTGTCTGCTTTCCACATGTTATTTTCAGAGGTTTCCTATCTGAGTTTTGATCTCCTTATTTTATAAGATCTGCAAAGATCACAGCCCAAGATGGTTATGTTATAGAGAATATGAACAATTACATGTAACCACTGGTAGCTTTGTGAAAAGATTTTTCCCAATGTATATTTCTGCTCAGTCTCATGCTTAACCAACTAGTCTCTTTGGCTTTTCATTCCAGCCTTTGCCTACTGACAATGGAAATGTGCCAGTTCCCTGGACATCCACTTTTTTTGTTCTTGAGTGACACATGCAGTTGGTGTGAAGTAAAAATAGAGCAAAAGGTGGTTTTAGGATCAACATAAATAAAAGTGACACATCACTAATGTGGAGTTTCTTGTTATTCTGCCTTAGAGTGGCACTAGTGGAAAGATTTGTAATTCTGTTTAGCACTGCATGAATCTTTTCTCTTGCTGTTGATATGTTCTTAATTTTACCATTGCAATAAATCTCAGATAAATATGTTGTAAATAATATGTACTTGGTGGTGATCGGATGACATGTGATAAATCGATTCCTCATTCACCTTTGACCCCACAGCACCTGCCCTCTCTCAACTAATTCATCTCCCTGGGACTTATATTAACGTCCCAAAGCTTCCAAGAGCCACCTTTTTACCAAAAGGAAATGCCTCATTCTTCACTCTCTCCTGCCAATGTGGATTTTTTTTCCCCAGGATCCTCAAACATTTGTGGCATGTTGGTCTCCTGTTTTCTTCCTTAGGGCACATAGTTTTGCATCCTGTAGATTGAAATGTTTCAATGCTTCTAAGTGCTTTGAGATTAATATAGGGATCTCTGAGTGAAAATGAATGTGTGTGATATACAGGAAGTCAGACTAGATGATTGAATGGTCCTGTCTGCCTTTAAATTCTATGGAACTATGATTTCAGGGATACTACCCCTACGAGTAATATTCACAAACATGAATGAGGATAGCACAGTTAGGGCCTGAGATGCATATTCTATCTTGCGTGTAAGCAACAGAACACTTACTATATTCCATTAAGTTTTCCCTGTCCAAACCCATCACAGCTGATGGGCTCAAACAGGTGTCCCTAAAGGCATAACTGGAAGATTGAACAGGCATTTTTTGGTAATCATGCATGAAATGGAAAAAATCTAGTTTGACTCTCAGAGTTTAAACTGAATTTGTAGCAGTAGAGATTAAAAAAAACATGTTTGCATTTGTGAACTGAGCACTTGTGATACAGAAACCAATGAGACACAACAGCCAGGGAATCCTTCCAAAGTTATTTTTTTAAAACAGAAGAAAGGCTCCAGTCAGAATCAGGCCCCATTGTGCTTGGTAATGTAAATAAATACATTATATAGGGGAGAATGTATTTGTAAAAGATGTTAAAAAAACAACAAATAAATTATGAAGGCTACAGAGAGAAGCTACCATCCTTTCTGCTTTATATTTTGATGAACAAAGGCTCACTGGATGAAACTAAGAGTCAAATGGATATTAAAGTTAGAACCAATATAGTTAAATGTACAGAGAGATATATTTACAGCCCTATAATAATCTACCTGCACAGTTTAACAAATGAATAAAGAGCTGAGTAAAATATTCACAGTGAACAACTTCCTGAATTTAGTTGTATTCCATTTGCTGGTGATGACATCACAATTAATATGATTTGTGTTATTTAGAATAGTTCAATGAATGTTTTATGCAAATTAGATTTTTGCTTATGGATGAATATTCATAACCATTGGCTGTTTTTCTTTCAGTTTTCAGCAGTTTATATTTGAGCTATTATGCTTGTATGCAAAGGTACTCTCATGTGTCTATGTATCATTATTAGACTTGATAACTCTTAGAATTGGATTTTTGGGGAAAATATTTGCACTTACAAATTTTAAATTTGACTACTCCACAATAAATCAACTAAAATTCTCTGTGTGAAATCTTGACTCCATTGAAGTCAATGACAGTTTTGATAGCCACTTTAATGTGGCCATGATTTCATTATCTGATTTGGTGGAACACTCCTACCAATAAACTTATTTACTTGAATATTTGCAGAATAAAATCAATCCAACTAAATTTGTTTAAAAATCAGAAGAAACTACCATTTTTATTTTTTGCCATAGTCATCAGCTCTCCTCAGAGGTCAATAAGATATGCAGAGTAATGTTACTGGATAAACAAACAAGGAGTCCTGCGGCACTTTTAAGATTAACAAATTTATCACATGAGTTTTCGTGGGAGAAAATCCCACTTTGTTATAACCATTGATAATATGCATACCTAAGACAATAAAATGAATAATCAAATTTCAATATCTAATTTCTTATCTCATCTGTTCCATTCAAAAGACTATCCCTTGAGACTTTTTTCCATTTGATACTTAGTGTCTTTATCAATCCATTCTAGTCAGAAGGTTGTCTAGCATTGATCCTACTATAGTGAACATAATTCTTGCAAAAGTGGACAGCACATAGAGTGGCATTTTTCATTACTCTTAGACCAAGAAATAGGAGTGCATATAGGCTATGTCTACACTAGAAAAAGTTAGTTCGACTTTAAGTCGACTTAATAAGGTCGACTTTAAGTTGACTTAAAGTCAACCTAATTAATTCGACTTCACAAAGTGGTTACCCTAAACGGGGACTCAGTAAGTTGACCTAACTGCCCTTAAGTCTACTTAATAAAGTTGATTTAAGGGTTAATCCATGTGTACACTGTGCTAAAGTTGACCTAAGGAGTTGTCTTGTTAGGTCGACCTAACCAGCGGTTCTTACTAAGTTGACTTAAGCTTTCATTAGGTCGATTTAAGGAATTTCTTAAGTCAACTTAAGGAAAGGCCAGTGTGGATGGGGAGTAATATAGGTCGACTTAAGGCTACTTAAGTTGACGTAAATTGTCAGTAGAGACATACCCATAGGCTTTGTAATACATAGAGACGGTTGTAGGCTCTGATGAAGGAAAGAAGACCCAACATGTGTCTTTTGGTGCTCCAAGAAAGAATCAGCATTATGGGCAATGCTTCAGGGAGGTTGTGCTGCCCACAGTGGGATCTGAGTGCTCCAGCAGGCTTTGGGAATTTAACTGAAATATTGGTCTACATGACCTATTTTACTTGCTCATTCAAATAAAGATAACTCTGCTACATCCAGGCTTTGCTCATTTATTTTCCTCTCACTCATTCACAAGGCAGGAGTGCCATTGCTTGGAAGGACTGAGGAAGGGAACTCCAAGAAATAAGCTATATGAGGCTGGAAGTGGCTCAAACATAGAAACAATAGCTTTCTCAGATGTGTGTTGGGATCCACATTCCGACTTTATGAAGAGCAACTTCCTAGTATCTCAACAAGATTTGGGATTCAGATTGCAAAACCTTAAGTTCTGGGCATTTTGTTCTACTCATTTGAGAGATCTAAAGTTTAGCTCTAAATACAGCATCAGAATGTGGCACTGGGTTAAAGTTCAGGTCTATATCTAACCCAGGCAGGCTTCACTGTCATATATTATGTAATCGCAGAGGCATAGCTGTGAAAGCAAGATAACCCCCATTCATGTTATATATATATATATATATATATATATATAGTAGATCTTCAGAATTATGAAAACATAAGAAATGGAGGTTGTTCATAACTCTGAAATGTTCAGAATTCTGAATAAAAGGTTATGGCTGTTCTTTCGAAAGTTTACAGATGAATATTGATTTAATACAGCTTTGAAACTTTACTATACAAAAGAAAAAATCTGCTTTCCCTTTAATTTTTAGTAGTTTGTGTTTAACACAATACTATACTCTATTTCCTTTTGTCTCTGTTGCTGCCTGATTGTGTTCTTCCGGTTCCAAGTGACCAAGGCATATGGTTGATTGGTTAGTTCATAACGCTGAGGTTCTACAGCATATATAAAAATCTTTAAAGTAATTATCTGACCTCCTATTACCATCAGGTTTGACCACCTCCATCATTAATGTATTTATCCTCATAATTCCTCTGCAATCTAGAGAGTTATTATTCACATTCTACAGATATGGAACTGAGGTTAAAGAGTCCAATTTTCCTATGGAAGCTAAATGACTTGCCCATGGTCAAACATGAAGTCTGTAGCAGAGCAGGTAATTGAACACAGGTCTCCTAAGTCCCCAACTAGCTATCTGAGAACATAAAATGATTTTAAGGAAAGATTTTGGGTAGTAGCAAAGCCATATACATGCTCATGGTTTGTTATCTTAACATTCATAATTGGCTGACTGATGACCTTTAGCTCCATTTTCTGTGCGAGTACGTTCTACTGAAATTCCAGGTAGATCAATGGAATTCGGTATGTCTTTATTGTATAATATATCAAATGCAAAAGTTTATTTAAACACTAAGGCTATGTATACCCTTGAAAAAAGTTAGTTAACATTTTAAATCGACTTAAAAAGGTCCACCTAGGCACTACTCCACATCTTCACTGGCTTAAGTAGACTTAATAAAGTCGACTTAAGTGCTAGTTCGAATTAAAACAAGGTGCTATTAATTCGAACTAACTTTTCCTTAATTCACCTTAAGGGGCAGCTTAAGTCAACTTAAAGAAAGCCCAGTGTAGATGCCGAGTAAGTTAAGTCGACTTAAGCCTCCTTAAGTTGACTTAATTTGTAAGTCTAGACGCACCATAAGGTGGGCTCTTACAGGATTTCTCCCCCACCCACCCACATGCTAATTTTTTAGTTGCACGTGGTATGTTTATTTGTTTCTTTTATGACCTTTCTGATTTTTATTTTGCTTTTCCAACTAGCTCTCAGCTTTTCCTTTGTTTTGGTTATCTTTAAGGGAACAGTTGCTTGTATTGTTTTTTTTTTAATTTTTGATCTTGTAGAATTACTCTGTGTAATTTGTTCTTTTCCTCTTTTATTTTGTATCAGAAATAGTGTCGCATTCTGAGTTCATTTTCAAACCCTTTTTTATTTCTTTTTATTTATGGCAGCTCTGTTTCAAATGTTATCAGTGATGGTCAGATTCCCATGTACTCCAGAAAGAAACATCTTTCTTTCACTTCTGTTTTTATGTTGTGAGATAAGATCATATTGTATTTTTTTTTCTTTGATACTGCATGGCTGCCTTTTTCTGTCAGCTGCCTAGAGTTGTTCAGTTAGTTTTTTTTTTCCTCTCCTCAGTACAAAGACCTTAAAACCCAACAAGTAAAAGGATTAAATACTTAGTCAAAGTAGAACCAGAAAGAGTTAAATATTAAAGGTAAGAAGCTTCTAAAAAGGCAGGAGTTTAAATCAGAGAATTGAAGAAATCGAAAAAAGTCTTCTGATTTTGGAACAACATGTCTTAACAGGTTCAAATGCAAGGCCATACACTGAAGAACAAAATATGGGTTATACAAAATGGGGGTCTGTGCCCTGAAAAGTAATGACTCTCAAAAGGACAAAGGCACAGATCCTCAAAGGTACCTACATTATCTGGGTTTTAGGTGGATAACCAACTGTACATGAGCTCCCAGTGCAATGCTATGGCTAGGAAGGTGAATGTGAATCTTTGCTGTGTAAGCACTAAAGCAGCAGAATATCAAGTAGAGTTGGGAGACAGTATTGTCTCTGAATACAGTGTTAGTGAGACCATTACTGGAATACTGTATCTAGTTCTGGTGTCCATATGTCAAAAAAAAAGTTGTGGACAAATTGGAAAGAATTCACAAAAAACAACGATGACAAGTTTTGTTGGCTGGAAAACAAGAATTATGTTTCACCAAAGATTTAGAGGTTTCAAAATTTGTTTTCATTCCATGTAGGAAGAAAATATCAGACCTTTTGAAATGGGTCACAAAAAATATGAGATAGAGGAAAAAAGAAAACACACTCAGCTGGGGTGTGAGAAACCCCAGTTCACATCCTTGCTCTATTATTCAGAACAGTGATTTGCAACTGGGTTTTCCCCATCTCACACAAGTTCTCTAACTACAACAGTATCAAGTCAGCCTTTCCCTGCATTGTTTAAAACAGTGGTTCTCAACACTGTGTTAGGATATATTACTGTGTTGCCACACAGTAGTAAGTGTGTAGCAGAGAGCCAGGGAGATGGCTGGATTTGGCCAGCGGAGGGTGGGCTGGTGTGTCCTGTAGGGTCGCGATATACCACCAAACATTTCAAACTCACAAAAGGTTGAGTACCACTGGTTTAAATGATTAAATATTCTGTGGGATAGAAAGAGAGAAAGTGTGACTCTATAATGTCACTATAACCAGAAAAAGGACCTTAAAATGCAATCACTAGAAATGGCCAAAATTTTTCACATGAAAAACTTTGCCATCAGAAAATTTGGTTTTGTGGAAATCATTTTTTGTTTGGTAGGAAAATATCAATTTTGGCCAAAACCACCTGATGTTCCTATGGGGAGAAAATACACATATCATTTCCAACTTTGGAGTTGGTAAATTTCATTTTAAAATATTGACTTTTTCTATTTTGACATTTCCTCTTTGAAACTGCAGAATTTTCAGGTTTACAAATGATTGCTATTTGCACTTCTTGCTCCACTTTGAAATGGAAAGTAAATACTGAAATATCAAAATCTCCTGTGAAAGGAAAATACTGCTCTATTAGTCAGCCTTGGTGGGAAACAATAGGTATAAACTTCAAGAAAAAAATACAAGTTATGACCTCAAAACCAGATCTGAAGGTGAAAGTTCATCTGTGGGGTTCATAAGCCAAGAATTAAATGAGGATGTCCCATCCCTTCTTAGATTAAAGCCAATAGAAACTTTTACTAGAGCAGATCCTATTCAGATTAATCACTATTACTATATGCCATGTGGCTTGAAATATTTGAAATCAAAGTCATGTCATTTTTTTAACCTCATCTTTCAAATATATTTTTATTCTCCCTTTCAAAGGCTGGCTAGCAGCTGTCATTCCAGCTGGGAAAAAAAATATCACATAGCTTTTCTAAGTGACAAAAGCATCAGTCATATAGCAGATCATCCACCATGTGGGTGTTTATGATGAGATGGTGCCACAGTTAAGTATCCTCCCTATAAGTCATGTCCTTTTTTCGCCCACTTCCACTTGCAATATGTCAGGTACTCAGACTTTGGGGGGGGCAGGGGGGAAGAGAATCTGTTTGCCCCCTTCAATTTTAGTTTTGAGATCATCAGTAAAGAAACCATCCATGTGAATCCTGTGCAGTGATTTTTGGCTGCTTGGCCTTCAAAAGTATGGCTCAGAAGAACACATCTTCCTCCATTACTAAGATGTTAATATTGAATGTTTAAAATGCAAACAAGAGATTGACTTTTGTTGGATCTCTGTTGCAGAAGCAAATACTGGAAGAATCAGAGTAATTAATTGCATCCTTTGCCTTTCTCCTGTAGAAATTGATAAGCATCAGAATTCACTCCCAGGAACACATCTTTTAAAAGACCCCAAAGTGCATCTGACAGACCTGCTGCCTGATTAATATTTTTGCATGTTTATGTCACACCAGTTATATTATTTTGATGAGCTGGAGTCGAGCCGCAAGGGAGGGAGTCACTGAAGATTTGTATTCTCTGTCCCCAACATCACAAGGCTACCACTGCTAGATCATCTTCAGAGTTTATCAGTGGAATATTTTATTATCTGCCCCCAAGCATTTTATGAATACAAATTTAAAAGAGCTGTTAGACAAAAAGTAGTGGAGGATCTCATTCATTTAAAACAAGAACCAGATAGAATTTTCACCTATCCCTGAAAACAAAACCTCAACTTCTTCAGGAGCTTCATGGATCCAGAATTGGCCTTTCATAACTGTCTCTTTTTATTTCATAATCTCCTCTGGCTTTTCTCCCTTTGCCTTATCTTTATGGAAGGCCCTGCTAAGTCTGTTCTAGGCCCACTCTATGTCTGCATGTGCTTTAATGTTTAATATACCTCAATTTCTGTCTCAGGGGTATTGGAGAAGGGTGACTTGCCTTCAGAGGTGGGAGGGCCACTAAAGTGTGCAACCCGTGAGCAGAAGGATTCTCACTGCATAGCTAATGCGACCGAGTGGAAAGGTTTAGAAAAATTCCACTAAGCAACTAACCTGAACTTGGAGAGAGCACAGGAAACTGGTAGTCCTAACTGTCTTATTGAACTTGGCTATTTAAATGGCAAATATGAAATAACAACAACAACAGCTAACAAAAATTTTAATTGAAAGAGAACACCAAAAACTTCTAGAGACAAAGTCAGCTATAAAAGCCATCCCACTTTCATTAACAAAGAATGTAAATGTGATGTTGATCCCAGAATCTGTGCTAAGTAGTTCCTAGATGGTACATCTCTACACACTGTCAAATCAACCATGTTTCCAGTCTGATGTACTTTTATTTGAAATTAGGGAAAACAACAGGAAAATGAAAGAAGAAAATTAAAGGGACAAATTCTCTCTTGCAACTAGCACCATGTCATAATCAGTGACACAAATAAATAATGATGAAGCCCTGAAGTAAGCAGAAACTATTAATAAAAATGATCTTAAATGGTTTGATCTGGATGCTGCTCACACCAGTCTGTCTCAGAACACAAAATCTAGTCTCAGAACACAAAATCTAGCAATTTCATTAAATCTTTTCCATTACTGCACCATTTATCTAAGGATCTCAAAGAACTTAACAGACATGAACTAGAATTTCCAACCACTCTACCTTCTTTCCTTTCCAAGAGGATAATTATTGCAATTATTTCAAAGATAAGTAAATTGAGACACAGACAGCATATGGACATTTTAAAATTTTTCTGCCCAAATCAGTATTTGCAGATAGATGTGTGAAAATACTTACCACTAGTTAGAATTGGGATCTCCAGCTTACTGTAGAGAGATCACATGCTGAAGGAAGCCAGGCACAGGAGCTGCCATGGAGACATTAATCACCTTTTTCAAACAGTGGAGGAATCTAAGTCATCTGCTTTATTCTACCCCTTCTTGTCATCTGTCATGCTGAATAGCTGGGAGAACAATAAGAACTTCAGAACTAGAGCTAGACAATATTTTTCAACTAAAACTTTTTTTAGCAAAATATATGCAGATTCAGGCCAACCAAAAGAGTTTCTGAATACGTGTTAATTTGCTTAATTGTGTCAGTCTGAAAAAAACCTAAAGATTATCTAAAAACTAACACGTTTTTCTCAGACTGAAATCATGAACAGGTATGTTTGCTTACTCTTGGATTTGCTGAAAAAGTCGTTTGACCCAAACCCTTTTTTCCCTATTTTTTTCAGATTTGCCGGTGAATCCCCAAAGTCAGTCAGTCCCAACTCTACTTAAAATATCTCCATATAGCAGCTCCAAAACCGCTCAAACCTAGCATGGGGGAGAGGGAAGACTGACCTGTTCAACGGCCCAGTACCCAAATTTTAAGCAGTCCAAATGATAGGATTCTTTCTCCAGTTCTCCAAACTAAGTGCACCATGGTCCACATCCTGTTTGCCACAACCTATTTCCAGGGCCATCCCTGGGGAGGAGGGGGTGTGTGAATGGGGCAATCGCCCCAGGCCCCACGGGTACGTGGGTCCTGTGCTGTCCCACTCCCAGCAGGGCGGTGCAGGGCCCGCGCGCGCGCCACAGCCCCTCCTCCCACGGTCGCCCAGCTACCTTTGGCACCCAGCCGAAGGCAGCGGGGCGGGAGGGCTATGCCCAACCCCTGGGCTGGCCCTCCCAACCCCCAGAGTGGAGCAGGCAGGCCCAAGGGCAGAGCAAGTGAAGTCCAGCCTCTGGGGCGGCCTGCCTCACACGGCCGGCTCCCTCCCCTGCAGCTGGCTCTGTCTGCACCCTCCCCGACACAGGTGGCTTCGGCCTCCCGGCCGGAGCCGACTCCCGCCGGGGCCGGCTCCAGCTCTCCCCCCCCCCCCCAGGCAGCAGCCTCAGCCTCCTAGCTCAGGGCCAGCTTCCTGGGGGGCGGAGCAGGCGCCACGCTCCCCTCCAGCATGGGAGGTGGGGCCCCACTTTGGCCAATTGGCCCTGGGCCCCACTCCCCCCACGGGACAGCCCTGTCTATTTCATCCAGGTTCTGGTCAACTGAGGAGCAAAGGCAGCCATAAAAAGCAGATTTACCACCACTTTGCCCCTACTCATAAGCTGGGCCAACCTGGCCCCTTGGGATAAATCACTGTGGAGGTTTATGAGAGGTGAGAGTTGCAAACCCACGATTACGATGACTTACATGTGGCTGCCAACAGTTCCAAGGAGCTATTCTGGCAGCTGAGAGTAGTTCAGTGGAGAAACCCCTTTTGCATGGCCATACCACCTACTCGCTCCATGCTACGGATTTTCCATAAATTAGGGTGTTAAGTGGTGACAAAATGCACTGACTTGAAGGCCTGTAGGAAAACAAAGTGCAGTAAGGCAAGGAAGAATGGGGCCAAGTGCATTCTGGGAATCTCCCTCCCAGAAGATAATCTTGTGAACAACTCATACAAACTTTCCCTGCTGGTCTGCTCCTTGTCCCCTGCCAGGCACACATACACTCCAAGTTTTAGCATAACCAGTGGTCTTTATTTTTGTTCAGTAACTCACCAAGAATGATATTCAAACAGCACAGGCTTAACAGCCCCAGGAGCTCCACAGGCTCAGAGCAGGGTAGCTAAGTCTCTGTTGCAGACAGCTTTTTCCCTCAACTAGTTCTTCCTCCCTTCCCCTTTTGCTTCCTGCCTGGGAGCTTTTATGAAGCCTGGCTAATAAGCCCAACAGCTGCTCTCATCAGCTCCCAGGCCAGCCAGCTCACTGAGCTGGCTTCACTCCCTTCTTAATTAGGGCTCTGGATCAGGGGCTAGCCCACCACCTTGCTATACAGTCACAAAACTGAGTTATTCAGCTCTGATATCTCTTCCAAGGCCAAAGGACTACACTACACAGCATCAGAGGATAGCAAGATATAAACAGGAGGAATGTAGAAAGAGCATATGAGGGTAAAAAAATGCAGGCTCTTGTTATGGTTAGTACTCCCTCCTCACTTTCAGTTCAGCAGCACATGGAAACCTAAATTTGAAAACATCAAAAATGGAAGAAAACCACCAGTGGTATCAGCAGTCAGGTGGTTAGAATTCTCTCAGTGAAGTCCTGGTAACAAATGATCAGTAGGAAAGGAGAGCAAGAGCATGTTATTATATTCTAGCCTTTACAAATTTTTCAAGTCATCCAAGATGACTCCTGTCTAAAGCCAGCTACAAAAACCATTCTCAGTTCATGCTAAGATGAGGTATTTGTTTTGTTGAATGAGCAGTAATAGCAAAAGGCAAAGGAATCTATCAGTTTCCTTTCACGTAAACTGCAATCCACTGGAGTGTGATCAGTTGTTGACACACCCCTGCGAGTTTGCTGAAAGAAAACAATATGCTTGTCTTTCTAACGCTTCTAGTTCTGAATTGGCAAGAATTCTACTTCATTGTCCTGGTGGGAAGATCAGTAGTTAGGCATTCTTTGTAGGCTTTTACAGTAAAAGAAGGCTGCAGTTTTGCTTTGACATTAAGATGGATGCTTGATGCCAACACTGGAGGAAAAGATGGCTTGGGTCACAAGGGAATGGAATTTATTGTCTGACTTCTGTTTGGCATTGTTCAGCTTATAAAGTGAGTTACTTGTCTTTCCATTTGGTTATCAGAAGACAACTATCCACATCACAAAACCGCCATCACTCATTGGCTATGTCTACACTGGCAAGTTAGTCCGAATTAAGGAAGCTTAATTCGAACTAATTTAAGCCATGGTTACACTAGGCTTTAATTAGTTCGAATTAAGGGCTTCCTTAATTCGAACTAATAAATTTGAATATGCTATTCGAACAAAGAGTTAATTCGAACTAGTTAGTTCGAATGAACCAATGCGGCCATGTTAGTTCGAACTAACCGGCCCATTGAATTCAATGCAATTCGCTAATTCAAACTAAGCAAGTGCCATGAATGGCACTTGCTTAGTTCGAACTCAATTTTGCTAGTTCGAATTAAGTTAATTAACTAATTCGAACTAACTTTAGTAAGTGTAGATATAGCCATTGCTACCTTTTGCAACAGTCTGAATTAGAAATGGTCAGAAAATAATCTCTCTGAGGCAAGAACTGTCCTTTACTAGAAGTATATACAAGTGTCTAGAGCAATGGGACCCTTACCAGCTCACCCTCAGAGGCTGTCCTTCCAGATCTATTAAGACACACCTAAAGGATGCCTTGGAAAGGCTTGCATTACTACTGTTCTAGCAGTAGAGCACATGTTTTAAGATGAAGTTTAGAACTTCACTGTCCAGTAATGTCAGTGTAACACTTTTCACAATTACTAAGGAAAAACTTTTCAAACTTGATCCTGAAGTTAGATGCTTGCATAGACAATTGTGTTTAAATAGGTAGATTTCTGTGCTCATGTTTGAAAGTTTTAAGTTAAAATAGCTTTTCCATGATCACATACAAGCAAACCCATTTTTCTTGAAAAATAGCCAACAATTTTTATGAATAATCTGATTGAAAAGTTTTGACTTTTCTGGTTGATTTTTTTTTAATTGGAATAGTTATGTGAAATTAACATACCCCCCCCAAAAAAGGGGGTAAAAAAATTCCTGTGACATTTGTTTTGGCCAGTTCCAGAGTTTTGAGTTCTGTTCTGTCTCAGAGGAGGTAGTTTGGCTTCATACAACAGTGATGACTTGGTGTGAGAAACTAGGTCATAATTATATTTTTTTTTCTTGAAGAAAATGGGGAACCTGCAACACGAAAGTCACCCAAGTATAATTTGCTCAGAGACTCACAGATATTAAAGCAAGGAGAGGCTCTAACTCTTATTTAATATTATCTTTGCCATAATACAGGGCAAAGAACTTGCCTCAGTAATGTCTGCATCAAGCCCACAATTTCTGTTTGAACTAGTATACTCCTTTAAGAAAAATATTCAGTCTTGACTTCAAGTGATGGAGAATTCACCACATCACTAGTCTATAACTATCACTATACCATCCAATTCCCATCTTCAAAGAGTCTGACGAAGTGGGATTTTCTCCCACGAAAGCTCATGTGATAAATAAATCTGTTAGTCTTTAAAAGTGCCACAGGACTCTGTTGTCTTCATACCATCCAATGGTTATTTTGTGACACTTTTAGTCTACATTTCCATACTAAAGACATTCAGAGAATCTTAATTTAAACATTCAAACTTTTTCAGGTCTGCCCCATGTCAAAAAAATCACTTCGCTTTCTCATTCACTTTTATTTGTTTGTAGCACACAGTTGCTGAAATAGGCTACCAGGATACTCACAGGTTGCTTTTAAACAAATCTTAGTTCTGTAAAATTGAGCACTTGTATATAAAGTCAGTTTCAGGCGATCCAAGACATGGTGAAACTAGAGCCTGTGATTCCTTAATAAACAAAGCATCACAGTACCTTATTTGGGATATAAGTTAATAAGATCACAGAGGAAGGAGTGCTATGAATGCTGACAGTTCCACCCACATGATCCTCATTAACAGAGCAGAGGCTGACATGTGCAAACCCATTCATAATCATCACCTCACCCTACAAGACTGGAATAATCTTTGGTGCCTCAAAAGATGACATTAATCTTCCAAATATTTTTGATATCATACACTAGAGACTTTGAGCTGCTAAATCGTGTTGTTCTTAAGTTTTACATTTTTGTGAAGGGCACTTCAAAATATATTAAAGGAAAATGAAAGTGTCAGGACATCATAAGGAAATTACTGGATACTTTCATTAATGTAAAAATGTATATGGGGGAAGCATAGATCTTTTATTCATGCTGAAAACTAATTTAGCTTAGATTTATTTATTTAATTTTAATTTTGGCTTCCATGGAAAACAAATCTTATGCAAAATACATAAACTACTGGGGAAATGGGTCAATTCACACTGAGTTAACTTCATTTCATTTTCCTGGCTACATATACAAAACCCAAGCCTTTCTTGAATGGTTAATGGGAATCCAAGAATAGATTCACAATCAGAGGTTACTTAACAAGACTTACAAAATTAACATGCAGTGCTTAGATCTACAAGAATGTCATGCCTAAAGGAAAGAGATAGCAACATTTTAATTAAAAGTGGAAATGTCAACAATTTTTTCTTATGTAGACTAGAATGGAATATTAAAAGATGAATCAAGGAGCGCAGTCTACTGAAGCTTTATGGAAAGTCTTGTTTTTAGTCCAAAACCCTCCAGGAGATGCTGTAACTTTCCCTTATCCATCAGTGAATTATAGTAAATAGAGATAAATAAGACCTACTTGGTTATCTAAATCATCTCCCTGCCAATGCAAGATTGTTTTCTACAGTGCTTTGTCTACTCTGCTTTTCAGTGACTTGAATTATGTGTTTTTCACAAAACACCCGGGGAGACTTTTTCATAAGTTAAATAAATCATATTCAGCCTCATTTAGGCAAATTCAGTTCCACTATACAGTGTAAATTAGGGCAAAATTCCAGAGTTAGGAATTCTCTCTGTATTCATCTATTTTTTTTTCCTTTTGCTTAATTTTATCTCATTACTATACCTTCTTGAATCATCCCTTAAGAATTGCTCCCCCAGCATTTGGTGGCTGTTACAACTCTGTTAATCATAGCTTAGTGAAGTTCTGTGTATTCTGTCTCCTTATATTTTCCCTCAAAGTCAGTCCTTCTAGTACTCAAACAATTTGTTTTTGTGAAATTCCACAGTGAAATATAAGGGAAGAAATTTCCTTTATAGAATTTCAGCTTGTTTAACACTTGTAATTTGTTGTTGCAGGATGGGGCAGTATGTTGGATAGAAAGAAAGCTCACAAAACACCTAACTAAATGAGCAAATTCTTCTCCTCAAGTTCTCTGAGCTTTCCAGACCAAACCTACAAGATTCTTCTGCTCATCATTTTACAAATTATGTCCCCAAAGTCTCCTCATCCACCTTCTTTTGGACTTGACTAGATTTTCCTTTCTGAACTAACATGATTTAGCAGCTGATGTGAACAGGTATAATTTCACTGCAGCCAATGGATCTAGGCTGATTTACACCCTCTGAGGATAAGAGCCTCAAGCTCTCTCCTTTACTGGCTTGACTTCATGCTCAAGAATCTTTAATTGTTACATTGACGTGCTAAACCTACTTTTAAGTGGTCCAACATTTGTTCTAATTCAACAAATGTAACCCCCTTTTTCTCCTAACGCATTATCTGCAAACAGTTCATAATTTTTATATATCGGATCATTAGTGATTGTTCACTGATGTATGTTAGTTTGTATGCACAGATTTTAGCTTATGGATATTTTGCCTGACTGTAAAGAAGAAGAATCCCTTTTGAAGCTTCTGAAGTCACTCATTTTGCAATTCTTTGGTGGGAGTTTTGTGCAAATAAAAAAAGCTTTGTGTTGTTTGTTTACCATGAACTTACCTGCAAATAAAAATTCAACGAAATGAGCCTGAATAAAGGGCTTTGAGTGAATCATTCAAGTCAATCAGTGGATTTTTCTCACAAGGATTTTTCTTAATACTCTTGCTCTGTTCATACAACTCTAGGTACTGCCATGGAAACCATTTTGTTCTCTCTTATTGGGGTTTTATAAGTCCAACATGAGCCTAACTACTGAGCAAAGGGTCTGTGCCAAGATTCTGGGACAGTTCCACTTCAGTGTGTAAATATTTGGAAAAATGGCTCTGTGTTTCTCAGTGGAGGGCAGTAAAAGATTTCAAAATTTAAACTGTTAAACTTTTAGCCCATGCAGAAGCTGTTACATTTATGCTGTCCATGTGCAGAGCTGAGATTTCCAGATATAGCACTATGCAAAATGTATTAGCTTTTAGCAACAGGCATTCCAGACAGGCAAGCGCCAGAGAGTTAATGCATGTCAGACACTAAATAAGGCTCTGCAGCTATAAGTTGTTAATTACCATCTATTTTTTTTTAATTATAAGCTTTTAAAGCATGGTGCCTCTGAGCCTCCTTTAGTCTTAGTGCTTGTTTTTATACATGCCCTAAATCTTCCTCCTTCCTCCAGAATGACATATCATGTTTACTTACTGTGGCAAAATTATGATGATAAAACATGGTTTCTTGCATGGAGTGCCTCACCTACATGCAAATGAATGGAGAACTACCCAAAGGCTTGGTACTGTCCCCTCCACCTAGGATCTGAGGGTTGGGGTATGGGTCATGATAAATCAAGGAAATTGATAAATTGGAGAAGGTTCAGAGAAGAACCACAAGAATTATTAAAGGAATGGAAAATATGCCTTATAAGAATAGGCAAGGAGCTTAATCTATTTATCTTAACAAAGAGAACGCTAAGGGTCAACTTGACTATAGTCTAGAAGTATCTACAAAGGGAACAGAAAGATAATAAAGGGTTCTTCAGCCTATGAAACAAAAATATAACAAGATCCAATATCTGGAAGTTGAAGATAGACTAATTCAGACTGGAAATAAAGTGCAATTTTTTTAACAGTGAAGGTAGTTAATCGTTGGAAAAATTTAGCAAGGATTGTGATGTAGTCACCATCACTGTAAATTTTAAAATCAAGATTGGATGGTTTTTCAAAAGATATGCTCAAGTTCAAATAGGAATAAATACAGGAAATTTATATGGCATCTGTTATATAAAAAGTCAAACTCGATTACAATGAAATCTTCTGGCCTTACAAATAATAAATGATTGTAATGGAAACCGTGTTATTCTAAGCTTATCTAAAGGGATTCACCTTAAAAAAGAATGAGGTATTTGTTTTGGAATTCATTGTTTTTGTTCATGTTTGTATAACCCACTAAACTTTGATCACACAAGTACCCACTCTAATTCCATTTAACTGCAGGGACAGTGAATGGGTTTAGTCTGCTTTTGCAGTGGAATTCCCACCTGCTGATAATACCACATGAGATAAACATGGAAATGTGGACAGCCATGGATGCCCATATTGTGAGTTGCTCTAATTTAGAACAAAGACACTCCAGTAAGATAAAGCTACTCAGACAAAAAAATAAATAAAAAAAATCTTTACCTTTGTAAGAGGATAATTTGATGACTCCTCATACAGCTAAATGCAATCCTATCATTACATCAATACAACAAATACTATTTTTATTTGCATAGTATCAAACATGCAGATTTCTTTAAGGTATGCATTTAGATATGCAATCCTATACATTTAGATCAGGCACAACTGATTTGGCATTATTGTCACCATATTGTCCTGAACTAAATAAACAGCAATCTCCTCAATTCTTTGAATAAGTTGGGATCCTTCTCGTTGGGGATAACTCCTTGTTTCAGATTGTCAAAGTAGGCCTCTCAGCAGCCTTCACCTCCCTTCTGGTATGTCTGTCTCCCTGTGGCTGTGGCTAAACTCATTAAAGAGTTTTGCACCTTTTCCTCTTTAGTACTATACTTTGGAGTAGAACTGGTTCCCACCCTTGGAGATACCCTATTGAGCATGCTGCAAGTATCTGTAAATTATTCCCTTTGTTTTGCGACTGAAGTCAGTGGACAGCTACTTCACAAAACTCAGAAGATATCAACACTTTCCCATACTGGACCAGTGTCTTCCCCATCTGTCCTATAAAATGTCTACCAAGGTGCTGCTGTGTCAGCAGTACTTAAATGTTGGGCCTTGTACACACTACAAAGTTATCGCGCGGTAAGGCTCCTTACCGCGCGATAACAATCAAAGCGTCCACACACTAAAGCTTCTTGTTGCGCGGCAACAGCCCTCTTGCTGCGCAACATGTAAACCACCTAAACGAGGGTGGTAAGGCTTACCATGGAACAGGTGTTCCGTGGTACAGCCTGTGTAGACGCTTTTTGCGCTCGACAGCCTCTGGAAATGTCCCACAGTGCCAAACCGGGCCACTCTGGACATTGGAGCTGGCAAATATGTCAATTTCACTGCTCTAGCGAGCAGTGAAAATGACATATAAAAGCTGCCAGGCAGCCGGATCGGGCCAGCCCCCTAGCTCAGCCCCGGGGCTTCGGGTGGCGGCAGGAGCAGCTCTGGCCACCACCCAAAGCCCTGCAGCTTCACTAGCGGGCTGGCCCGATCCGGCTGCTCCCGCAGGTACAGGCCACTCCCTAGTGAAGCTGCAGGGCTTTGGGTGGCAGTGGGAGCTGCTCCTGCCACCACCCAAAGTCCCGGGCTGAGCTAGGGGGCTGGGTGGCAGCGGGAGCTGCGTGCTTAAGTGCCGCAGACCCCCCCCCACCTGAACCCCTGCAGCTGGAGCCTGGTGAGTGGCAGGGCTCCAACAGCTGCCAACGGTAGAGCCCCTCCACCCACCTGGCTCCAGGGAGCTCAGGTGGCCACAGAGGGGTTCTCAAGTCCCTGCCGGGGCTGGCTGTGGGGTTCGGCGGCGGCGGCCCCCACCGGCTGGCTGTGGGGCTCGGCGGTGGGGGTGGTAAGCTCCCCAGTGGGGCTCACCTGCCTGGTGGCTGGAGCCCCACCAGGGGAGCTGGAGCCCCTGCAGCCCAGCTCAGCTGCGAAGCCGGGCTTGGTTGAGCCCCAGCGCATCTGAGCCCCAGCAGGACTGGGGCTCAAGGCAGCACCACTGCCAGCCTTTTGGCTGGCAGGGCAGTGCATGGTAGGATAGGTACCCACCATGCACTGCTCCTTGTAGCTGAATTTGAAAGGAGCGTGTGAACGCTCTTTTTGCTACAAGGAGTGCTGTGTGGACACACTCAAGCGTTATAATTATAACGCTTGCTTGTCCTGCAATAAAAGTTATTGCGGGACAAGTCTGTAGTGTGTACATGGCCTTGTAATGTTAATGAATCCAGGCTTCATGCCTATGTTGTACATCAATGTGGTGCATGAGACACTATGCCTATTGTCCTAAAATTTACTGGCATATGCTTTTGTCTCTGACCTGCAAAACAAAATCTCAGCTACAACTTCCTTCTGTGTTATATCTTGTTCTGTGTCTGCATTTTTTACTTTATATTAAATTGAAACATCAGGCAATTCTTCCCTGGATGTACATAGTAAAGTAGCATCTTGATTATGCAAAGGGAATTCTACTGATACAAGTGGCAATCTAGCCTCTTGCTCAGATTGTACAGTATCGTCTGAGTTCATTAACACTGTGCTTTCAGCATCTGGTTGCCATGTATTAATTGAAAATTAAAAAAAAAAAAATCAGAATCTTTGGTTGCAAATTCTGATGCTTCAGACCAACTGTTTTTTCAGCTTTCTATGATCCAAAGACATCAATTACTTGAGAGTTAACCAGTTTACTCCTGATATGGTACTCTCAGAACCATTGCAAAGTTGAAGCTCATCTTTTTCTATAGTTTAAGTAAAACCACATGGCCTTAATGAATCATGATATGGTATTCTTTCAGGTACAATATCTCTGATTTCATAATGTGAACAGGAAGGTCATTCTGCATTGTCAGACCACAATATATATCTGGAGTTCCCATCTGTCCACTAACTTGTGTTTCCCTCTTAAATTGATATTGCAAACGAGGACCCTGTCACCTTCAGATGTGTGACAGCCTAACTTTTGCATCTCACTTCCTCTTGTTAGCTTTCTGACTTTTCTCCCAGTCTTTTCTTGCCAACTCATAAGCATGCTTTGAGTTTTTTTTGTAAGGCCTTTCACATTCTGTTGATAAGTTATTTAAGATTTGTCTTGTAGCTTAATTCCAAAATATGAATCAATTGGCAATTATATCTGCCTGCCAAACATTAGGAATGTGCAAATGCTTCAATCCAGTCATTTTGGGTGCAAGTGTAAGCATGAACCAACAGTTTGACATACTTCCTCCACTGAGGTTTTTTTTTTTTTTTTAATTCTCCAAGATCCCTAACATGTTCAACATCATTCTAATGAATTGCTCAATGGAGTTTCCTTGGCTACGTCTACACTTGGAAATTTAAGTTGACTTTAACTAAGTTGACTTAATTATGTCGACTTTAAGTCAACTTAGTTAAGTCGACTTAGTGAGTCTACACTTAAATTTTAAGTCGACTTTGGGGGGGAACTTACAAAGTCGACCAAGAGCATCCACACTGGATGCCACAGGGCTAGAGGGACCTAGGACAGGTCCATGGGGGCAGGGGGGCACCCCTTGCCCAGTACCAGGGGGCTCAGCCTTTGCCCCATTGTACATAGGTACAATGGGGCAAAGGGGGACAGGGATCCTGGCAGGGCATAGGGGCAGGGCTCTGCCCTGCCCTGTGGGGGGGCATGCCAGGATCCCCTGTGCCCCCCCCCAGCAGGGAGGGCAGTGGTGTGGTCCTGGAGTAGCCCTAGGTCGACTTAGGGCTACCCCACATCTACACTGGCTTAATTCGACTTTAAAAAGGTCAAATTAAGCCTTAAGTCAAAGTAATTCTAAGTTTAATGAAGTCAACTTAATTTTCATTAAGTCGACTTTATTTTCCTTAAGTCGACTTAAGCAAGCTGCTTAAGTCGACTTAAGAAAACTGTAGTGTAGACGCAGGGTAAATTAAGTCGACTTAAGCAAGTTTAAGTCGATTTAATTTACAAGTGTAGACACAGCCCTTGTGGGCAATAAGGACTAGTTCTTGATTTTAACCCTTCTAGGGTGCATATCTTGACTATCAACTCTGTCTCAGTGTTTGATCCTAGGTCACTATGTATCCTTTTGGAAAACTTTAATGACAGAGGAAACTTTCCCATAAAGCTGTTTCTAGCCCTCAGTCATGAGTCTGGCTCAGGATAACATTTCTGAAATTAACCTTTGAAGCTTTAATCCACTCTAATCTTCAATGTCAGAGTCAAACCATCTGCATCTCCATTCAGTTTGCCTGACTTGTATCTTATGGAGAAATCATAAATTGCTAATGCTGCCATCTACCAGTTCCATGTCCAACTTTGCAGTTGTATTTTAGAGGACTATTGTAAGTAAGAAATTAAATATTCACTCCATAAAAACAGTTAAGGAATTTTTCAGATACAGTCGACTTGAGAACTGGGAATTAAAGTTCATGCAGAAGATACTTCTGTTCACTTCCACTCCATCTTCACTGGCATATGTAATTTCTCTGTGTCCTCCTCCTTATTCTTGATACGGTGCTGTTCCCAATCCCATCAATCTGGCGTGTATATAATATGCACAAAAGCTTTCAGCTGACAAAACTGATAATGTGTGCAGTTAACAACACTTCTTTTGTGGTTTCAAAGGCTTACTGACAGCTGTCTGTCCATTCATCTATTAGTTTATGCCTAAACCACAATATCCTTTCTGCCCTCCTTGCACTATAAGGAATGATGTCAAAGACTTAGTAAGAGCTGAGTACTTCTCTATAAATATTCTCTAGTATCCTAAGAATCCTAGGAAAGTCCTTACTTCTCTTACAGTCTTTGGCCTTGGCCAATCCTTTAAAGAAGACAATTTCACAAGTTGATTTGTACATCCACCTGTAAGATCACATGTCCTAAATATTTAACAGACATTTGAAAAATGCACTTGGAAACTGATATCTTCAACTTGTGTAATATCATATGTTGAAGAACCTTCATCAGTTTTGCTTCATGTTTCTGAGGTATTGCTAAGAATATTATCAAGTCATCCAGGAATCTAACCACCCAAAGCTGATGTCTTTCCTACCATGTCCCATCACCTATTGGAATGTTGCAGGGGCACTGATTATTCCTTGTGGCATCATGCAGAACTACTAATTTCCCATTTGTGTCATGAATGTTGTGTTGGGTCTATCCTCCTTCTTCACCTCACTTGATATTACCCAATTTTCAAGTTGAGAACAATGAACCATTTGGATTCAGACATGATTTCCTCTATCCTGGGTAAAGGATAGGCAACCTTCTTGGTGTTGCCATTAAATCATCTGTAATCCACCACTGTCGTTAAGGTACCAGTCTTCTTTCTGACAAAAACAATTGTAGAAGCAAAAGAAATATTTGATTATTCTGTGACTCCACTTGCTAATGTAACCCATATGCCTCTCTTTGAGAGACCTATTGAGGGTGGGTTACTGTTGCTGGGCAGATTAGCTACCCACAACCAGAAATTTCTGGAAGCAGAGAGTGGTAGCATTTTGAGCATGCTCCACAGGGTATCCTGCTGGTGTTATGTGATGTTGTCAGTCAGATGACATGAGAGCAGCAGTCTGTGCAGACAGCAGGCTAGAACTGCCTTGAAAGGAGACCATGTGCTCAGTTTTCTGGAGAGAAGCTGAGCCAGGAATGAACAAGATGTTTTCTCCCTGTAATGGAGTCATTTGCAACAGACCTTGCAGACATGCATATGGGACTGAGGGCTGGTTGCAAAGGAGAAGAAAAAGCCTGCATGGAATGCTACAGAGGATTGCAGCAAAGAAAGAAGAGGGCAGCTATTTCTTGCCACTCAAGCTTCTACACTGGAACAGAGACTGTAGCTGAGAGTTGGGTGAACTCCACCGGGACTTTGGGACTCTTGGGTATCTTTCCTACAGGGTTTTCTGTAGGGATTGTTCTTGGTTAATTGTATTTTGTTTTCTTAGGATAAGGTTCATTTAGGTAGTAGTTAATAAAGTTCATTGTTATGTTTATTGTAGTAGTATTTTAATGTGGGAATGTAGCTCTGAGCAAGCTTCACTGTGAGTCCCATACAGACTGGATCCTGGGTCTCCAGCTGCTTTCCCCATAGGGGTTGGGATTGATTTCTGTGGGGCACTGGAGAAGGGCAACTAAATGAATTTTAGCCCACCCGAAGGTTACACTAACACTTCTAAAGATGTTGTCACAATTCCTTGAAATCAGCTGACGGAACTAGCCTTGTCCCTTCCTTGAAAGGCATATTGCTTGAAAGGTGGCTAACATGAGTCACTCTCTTACCACAACCCACATCTAAATCATATCTGGAGAAAGCTGTTTCTGCTTCTTCAGAGATTTTCTTCTTGTGATGTTGTTTGTACTCAGATTGTATAAGGGAATCACCAAAGTCCAAAGAACTAGGAGCATTATTATTTCTTTTTATAGCTGGCGTTGACTTGATCCAGTCCACAACTTCTTTATCAATCAGACACTTTCTGGAGAGCATGAGTCCATGAAAACTTTCATTCTGCAGTAAAACATGAAGTCTATTACAGGAGGATCTGGCTACTGTGGCAAACTGAGTTGTCACCACTAAACTTCCTGGAAAATTTTGGTTTTCTGCATCTTTTAGTATGATTTTGTGTTGCTCCTCTTTTGGTAACATCCTTATCTTCCAATCATTTTCTGTACTTTGCCTTCAGCTAGTATCACTTATTTTTCCCCCGCAACTTTTACAATCTTTTTGCAGTTTTCTGCTGCACCCTTCACAGAGAAGTATGCACAGTGTATGCCTCAGTCTATGCAATACCAATTTGCAGTTTCTGCAAGAAATGCCAGCCTGCCAGTTGCTCACAGTCTTTGTTAGATTTTTGTAGACAATTGTTCCCCACAATAACTGTCACTGAAGCTGATGGATTCTGATCAGGGTATAGCAGTACAAAGACCATCTGTTTCTTGTCTGTTCCACAACTTGGGGGGGGGGGGGAAGAGAGGGAGGGAGTGGGAATTGGACTCAGGGCAATCATGCATCTGAAATAAGGAACTTCTTGACTTCCAGCTCCTATCACTTGGAGTACTTCTTCCATTGAATGCAAATCTATAGGCACCAGATGTTCTTTGTAAAATTCTTGAGTTAGACAGGTTACCTACGAACCTGAGTCTATTAAATATTTGCAGATCACTTCCTCAGTGAACATCAGGGTGAAACATGGTTTCCCCACCAGTTCACTTAGCACCTCCTTCCATTTAGTTGTCCTGTTGGTGGAACCTTGAAGTTCAGCTCCAATCTTACAGTCTAGAATGTGCTGTCAGCCAAAAAAGTGGCACTTCTTTAAAACTATCCAGAAATATGTAAAGCCAGCCCTGACCACGCCTGGCAAGAACACGTTGGCTATGTCTACACTTACAAAAGCTAGTTTGAACGAGTTAATTCGAACTAATTTTAGTTAGTTCGAATTAACTTAATTCAAACTAGCATGGCCCCACTAGAATGCTAGTTCGAACTAGCCATGTCCATGCAGGGCACTTGCTTAGTTCGAATTAGTCAGTTGCATGAAGGTCAACCTGCCAATTAGTTCAAACTAAGCAGTTAGTTCGAACTAATATGGCCACTGACTAAATTCGAACTAACTATTTCGAATTAAGGGTTAGTTCGAACTAAGCAATCAAATTTATTAGTTCAAATTAAGGAAGCCCTTAATTTGAACTAATGAAAGCCTAGTGTGGCCAAGACTTAAATTAGTTCGAATTAAGCTTGCCTAATTTGAACTAACTTGCAAGTGTAGACATAGCCTCTGTGTGTTATTTGTTTAATGAGGTGGTAAGAGAGGATGTTTGTTGTTGCAGAAGACCAGGTGTGACCTCACCTAGCAGGCTGGACCCCAGATAATGGTCTGGACAGTAAGGAATTTATATGAGGAAGTGGCTGTAATAACGGGTGTTCTGTTCTGACGGATTAGGAGCTTCTGGAATGAATCACACAGAAGCTGTGTATAGAGTCCACAGCTATTAGTTTAATCTTGTACTTCACAGAACACAGCAACGCAGCATGTAGTTTCTCCATTTGTACCTAATTACACTCTCTAGACTAAAAACAGAGCCTGGAGAGCACTCCTGGGACCAGGCTGCTATAAAAACATTTAATTTGACCCAACCTATATGTTTTTTGCTTTCTGATTTACTAAAAAAATATATTTTTTTTGTTTTGGTTGACCTCTATTTCCCTCCCCCAGAATTGCCACTGAATAAGCAAAAATTGTGTGCATACTTCTAATTACTGTGGCTTAACAGTAGGAAATGATGGTGGAGGCTGTAGGGGATCTAAAGTCAGCTTGACTGATATTTGTCTGTATACCATAAGCTAGAATAAATTTTCAGAATTAGTAGTTGAGAACCTAGTGCTGTTCAGGGAAGGAGGGAGCAAAATAACTGTGAGCACACCTTTGTGGCTTCCTGATCTGAAGGCTTCCATGTGTTTTACAGGCTGACAATAGCTCCACAAGATACCCATAAGGCAGCTAAGGATTGGTTACCCCCGTTTCCTCAGCTACCATTGCTTTAGTGGGTTGAGAAGTGGTGATATAGCACCCGCTACTCACCTTTCAATCCTCCATTGCTAGTGTAACAACTCTTCTTTTGCTCCCCCACCCCCCTTGGCGGCCTGTTAAATTTGGACCAAAAATTGTATTATTGTGGACTCATTGCCTTTTAAGGAGTTATCAGATTTCTTGGTGAGCATTTGTATTAGCCCCTCCCAGTGTCTGGATGTCAAACACACATGGCATGAAAGAGTGATCTCTTTTGTGGGAGTTGCATTTGTGGCAATGTCAACAACCCTTGGTGCATCATTATTTACTTCTCTTAGCAAATACCAATCACCATGGCTCCTGAAGGCCTTTACTTACCAGGATGTGCTTTAGAGGAACTGGATCATGTTGCAATAGGACAGCAAGTCACCCATAGTTTCTTTTACTAAAACCAGTCAGTTGATCAGTTCTCAGGTCTATGTCTTGTGTGCAAAATATATTATGCAGGAATAATTGGTTGTTAATACATGTTTAATTTTCTGATATGGATATGTTGTGAACACTTAGATACGACTCAGCTAGGATGTTTATTCTAGGATGCCCAGGACAAAGACCAAGGTTGGAAAAGCACTTCACTCTAGATGCAAGAGGTTAGGTTATTTTCTGAAAGTCAGTGTCAGTGAGACTTGTCTAATTTCAGAAAGCAAGATGGAAATCAGGTGGTTTATGACCCAGAGCCTCTTGTTTTCTGAGCACACTAAGGGCCATTTTATACAGAGGTTTCAGTCCTACTGGGTGCGTCTACACTTGTAAATTAAGTCGACTTAAGCTTGCTTAAGTCGACTTAATTTACTCTGCGTCTACACTACAATTTCCTTAAGTCGACTTAAGCAAGTTCCTTAAGTCGACTTAAGTAAAATTAAGTCGACTTTATAAAACCTCCTTTTAGTTTGACTTAAGGCTTAAGTTGACTTTATAAAGTCAACTTAAGCCAGTTTAGACCTGGAGTAGCCCTAAGTCGACTTAGGGCTACTCCAGGACTCCCCCACTGCCCTCCCTGCCGGGGAGTGGGGCACAGGGGGAGCCTGGCATGCCCCCCATAGGGCAGGGCAGAGCCCTGCCCACCCTGCCCCTATGCCCTGCCAGAGTCCCTGTCCCCCTTTGCCCCATTGTACCAAGGTACAATGGGACAAAGGCTGAGCCCCCTGGCACTGGGCAAGGGGTGCCCCCCCGCCACCGTGGACCTGCCCTAGGCCCCCTAGCACCTAGAAGTTGACCTAGGCATCCAGTGTGGATGCTCTAGGTCAACTTTGTAAGTCCCCCCCTAAGTCGACTTAAAATTTAGGTGTAGACATGCTAAGTCGACTTAGCTAAAGTCAACCTAAATTTACAAGTGTAGACATAGCCACTCTGCCATACTTAATTAAAATCATATTCCACAAGCCCCAATGAGATTAAAGATGCTAGTTAAGAAGCTGCTTCCTACACAGACTGAATTCACTGTTTTTCAAACAAGTGCCTTAAAGGACAGAGCTGCATGCTCTTGTCAGAATGAATTTGGAAGAAGCAAAGACCAAGGTCTCAAGACTAAGCACTGGATCCTCAGCTACTGTGACTGGAGCACTGTTGTTTTATACTAGCTAAGGATCTAGCCTCTGGGACAAGAAGTGGGAACATCTTCAGTGAGAGATTCCATAAAAGAAATTAGCAATTATGTCAGCCCAAAAGGTGACTGTGATGGGGCCTACCTATCCCACTCTGGCCTAAAGAGTGTTAAAGACTCACTGTGGGCTGAACACCCTTCTGCCCCTGCTGGGCATGCTCCCCATGGAAGGGGGATATAAAAGACAGCAATCTAGCTCAGTCTGGGTGGATTGCTGACAGGGATGGATGCACACCACTGGTTTTCTCTAGGGGAATGCTGCAGATGCCTACCACTTAGCTAAACCATTCAAAGCCCCAGATGGATCTTAGGCTACCAAAGAAACCTCAAGGAGGGAGCAAGCTGGCAAAGACTGCACTGACTGGAGAGCCCAGTGGCCCTGGGGAATCATGGAAAGCTGGTGATGATGGGGTTGGAAGTGGCCTAGTGTGTTAAAATGGTGTTAAAGGGGGGGAGCAGGGCACCAGTCAGCATGTTTCAGGAGGATCCCCGCTGACCAGTGGCAAGCACCCTCCTCCCTGATGGGGCACTGAGCTGGGACTTTGTAGGAAGTGTCCTATTACCTCAACAGTAGCTCAGGCTGAACTGCCCTGTTTAGGGGGCTACCATACTGACTCTGGTTGTTAGGCTGTGCTGCCCCGATTGAAGGGCTGGTTTGCTGACTCTGGCATTTAGGCCATGCTGCCCCAAAGAAAAGGTGGCCGCAGGATCTTGCCCTGGCCTGCCCTGAAAGGGAGCCTTGCAGAGTGCACTTGACCCATTGGCTTTTTTCTCCCACCTTAAGTGATCCAATGTTCATGACAAGGCATACCTGTCACACAACAGTGACCAACTTTATTACGTTGCACATATCACTAAGATAGGAGTTAGGCCAGTCACTGTTATGGGAGCTTCCCACTAGCCTTTTTCTTATAATTGCATACTTCACTGTCCCCTCAAAATTGAAATAGTAAATGGTTGCTTTTCCTTTCAGTCAGTTGAAGAGTGTTCCCAACAGAATGATTTCATTGTTCTTAACACTATAATATTTTTGGAATGTACCCATTTGGCATGTCCTGTTCCTAAGCTATTAGGCTGCATGCTCTGTTGAAAGTGTTTCAAATTCCCTCTATAACTGGAATAATCACAGAGCTATAAACACCTAAAGTCAGGTTTCTGATGAAAACTCTGACAAAGTCTTCACTACCAGTGACACCATAATAAATAAGGTCTCAGCTGGGATTCCAGATCAACCCAATTACATGGCACTGGCTGCCTTAAACTAGATGAGGACCACATCTCTTTTCAGGGAAAGCACTTAACTATGTGCTATAAACTGAAAAATGTTTATTTAAGCACATGCTGAAGTGACACCCTGCAGAGGGGCCTCAGTTACCCTGGTGTAAATGCAGAGTTACTCCACTGAAGCTAAAAGAGTTACTTCAGATTAACACCAGCATAGCTCAGAGCAAAATTTAAGAGGAAGACATCAGGGCATGGGGTTTATCCAGTGCACCCATGGTCATCATTCAACAAGGCAAAGAACAACAAATGCCTCTTGGGCTGCTGAACAAGTAATCTCTGTTAACTTACCTTGGCAGAAAAATAAGTAACTGGGGATCCTGCATGATCACTGTACTATCCTTGTTATTGCACTTTGCACGATTCAATTTTTGTCTCAAAAATTCTATTAATATATATGTCCCTTGCCTACAGTTGTCTTAGTAACCAAGTTCAAGAAAATCCAGTCTTTACTCCTGTTTCATATACTGGGATGAATAAATGAGATCATTGCCAGGAAACAGTACTACAATACAAACCATTAAGTCCAAAGCAGACCGTAAAGTACTACCAAGGGATCACACAAAACTGGATGATTGGGCAACAAAATGAAATTCAATGTTGATAAATGCAAAGTAATGCACATTGGAAAACATAATCCCAACTAAACATATAAAATGATGGGGTCTAAATTATTTGTTAACACTCAAGAAAGAGACCTTTGAATCATTGTGGATAGTTCTCTGAAAACATCCGCTCAACATTCAGTGGCAGTCAAAAAAACCTAAAAGAACATTGGAAGTTATTAGGAAAGGGATTGACAATAAAACAGAAAATATCATATTGCCTCTTTATAAATCCATGGTACAACCACAATTTGAATATTGAGTGTGGATCTGGTCATCCTATCTCAGAAAAGGATGTATAGGAATTGGAAAAGATACAGAAAGTGGCAACCAAAATTACTAGGGCTATGGAAAAGCTTCAATTTGATGAGGGATTAATAAGACTAGAACTTTTCATTATGGAAAAGAGATGGCTAAGGAGGATATGATAGAGGTCTATTAAATCATGACTAGTGTGAAGAAAGTAAATAAGTTTTCTTTACTCCTCATAACACAAAAACTAGGTGTTAACAAAAACAATTAATAAGCAGCAGATTTAAAACAAACAAAAGGAACTATTTCTTCTCACAGTGCTCCATCAACCTATTGAACTCCTTGCCAGAGGATGTTGTGAAGGCCAACACTGTAACAGGATTCTAAAAGAACTAGATAAGTTCATAGATGACAGGTCGATCAATGGCTCCTAGGCATGATGGAAGAGAAGAAAAAACATGCTTTCACATGTGCCTAGCCTGTGTTTTCCAGGAGCTGGGAATGGGAGACATGGGATGGATCAATTGATGATTACCCATTCTCTGAAGCACCTGACATTGACCACTGCCAGAAGACAGGATACTGGGCTAGCTGCATAATTCTGTGTTACAGCTGACTCCATCAGAATTTTCTCAATATAAAACTAGATTTTATTCTCACGTTACAAACCTTTTAGTAGTTGAAATATTGCTGCTCTGACCTTTCCTTTCCTAAAAATAAAGAAGGAATACAGTGGTTTAACCTTTTATTTTTAGATTTTTTTCCTTGGGAAAACTGGCAGATGCCTGAAGTTTTCATGGAACTGTAAATCAGTATAGGAAGGGCTATATCAATTGTGACTTTTGGAAGAAATTCTAGAAGACGAAAATAGGTTATTTGGAAATGATGGACTTGATTCTCCACTGCCCTGCATCTTGAGCATTCATTTGTGTTTACACAATAGGTGCAAATTGATTTGGTAGCATTTTGCATCCTCTTTGTACAAGTATAAATGACTAGGTAAACATAAAAAGCAGAAGAGAATCACATACAAAAGGAGTTAGTTTTTAAACCCACTTTCATTTTAGCAGGTCTTTATTTTCTTTTCTAAACACACAGATACATTCAAACAGAAGCAATTAAAACTGCACAGCAGTTTCTACTGAATATCAAAAATATGAACATAGAAAATGCCTTATTAGAACTAACCAATGATCACTCCTATCAGCTTTCCTTTCTCAAACTGTGATAAAACTTAGATGACATTAGAGGAAGGAGTTAACTTTACTATCATGTTCCTAATTGTCTAATACCATAACATGAATGAAAATTTCTTTCTGACCTCTGCTGTGGACCATCTTTTACTATAGTCCCAGTGGACTGATAGCTCTTTTAATTGATAGCTCTTTTAATTAGAGCACCAGGTGCTGCTCTAATCCAGATATAAGCATATTTGAATTTAAATCCTTTAAGACTATTTCTCCCACTCTTCTAATGGGAGGTACTTTATTCCATGAATAATCACATTCATTGCTAAGGTGTAAGTTATGGTGTAAGACCTTTTTCAATCTGCATAATAGTGTTAAAAATAAGCCCCTTATTGAATTTTGCCAAGGTTTTGTTTTTGTCTCAGCATCTTCTAGCAATGATTTCCAAAGATTAACTAAAGAGTGACCCTGCCAGCAGGTAGAGGATCTTGGGGAGCAGCTGCCACACACACACACTAGCGAGGTTCAAGTCAATAGGTGTTTTATTGGGGGTGAACGAGGGTAAATGGAATGGGGCAGTAAGGTATATAGAACAGTATAGTGTCACAGTGGGATAGTATAGTTGTAAATGTTATGATAAACCAATGTAAATCAATGTGAACAAATGGAAACCAATGGGGTTTTTTACAAGTATAAACCAATGCAATAAAGGTAATGACTGAAGCTATACATTGCAACTGTACCAATGAGAGGCAGAGCAACTGTACCAACGAGAGGCAGTCAGTAAACGTAAGGTCAGGGGAAATGACCAGGGAGTATGGGCAGGCAGTAGCAGAGGGATAAGGAAAAACACAGCAGCAGAGGCTGCAGTAAGCCTCGAAGCCCTGCAGGGGGAGACTTTAGGTAGTCTGCAGACTAGGTGTGGAGGCACCCAAGATGGGCTGGAGTGTGCTTGGAGCAGAGGTCAGCAGGGGAACAGACCAGGGAAGCAAAACTCAGAAGGTGGGGGCAGGATAACACGTGGAGGGAGCACGTGGGGAAACTGAGCACGGGAATGGGGGTAAAGGGGAGGTCTAGGGTGGATCTGGGCAGCAAAACACACAGGGTCAGGGGGTTTGAGGGGAAGACCAGACAGGGGTTTCGGGCGGCAGAGAAACGGCAGCAAAGCAATGGAAAGAGGGTTTGGGAAGTTCGGGGCAAGCGGCAGAGGGAAAAGGCAGCGAGGGAATGGATCTGGGAAAGTTGGCGAAAGCGACGGAGGACAGCAAAGGAAATGGAGAGCGGGTCTGGGAAAGTCGGGGAAAGCGGCGGAGGGAGCAAAGGGAGGGCAACGGAGAGGCGGACAACGGCAAGGGGGTTCAGAGAAAAGCACGTGGAGACGGGGAAGGCAACGGCCAGGCGGCAAAGGGCTCGGGACAGGCACAGAAAAAATCTTAACAGATCTATAACGGGGCACAATAGTAAAAACTTAATCTAACAAAGATAAAACTAAGGAGAAAAAAACCGGCAGCAAAACAGTAGCAACAAACTTACAATGGTAAAACTTAACACAGTGAGAGGTTGGAACGGCTGGGAGCAGGGAGCTCCAGGCAAGGTCCACAGAGGCAGACGGCTCAGCAGCGGTACGGCTTATGCTACCGCAGCGGAAAGGAACCGCAGAGCAGGAAGGGGTCTCCGGTACAGACCCCGAGGTAAATTTAGAGCTAGCCCGCTGGGGAAAACGATCCCAACGACCTAAGGCAGAGAGAATCTGAGAGAGAGGGATCTTACCAATCCCCAGGAGAGCAGCAAGGATGGAAGCAGAAGCAGCAACAGCATCGAAGAGTGCAGAGAGGACTCGGTTCAGCTCGTAGTTCAGGAGATCTCCAGGAGAAAATTCGTTGTTCGTGGGAGGGGAGTCAAAACGGGGATACGCTCAATCAAAAATTAGCCGGGAGCAGAGAAAGGGTCCCCCAAACTCCCCAGGTTGATCAGGCCAGGGGGCAGTGCAGGAACCTATTCTGGGGTCTGGCCCCCAAAAGGTCTGCTTTTATAGACAAATTGAAACAGTTCCCGCCGGTAATTCTGATAGGCTCCCTGAATTACAGGGGCAGAGAGAGGGCAGGGAAAACTGCAGGCAAAACAAGGAACATGTCTGGGCAGAGTCTTGGGCTGCAGGTATGTGACTCAGTCACAGGTGTTGGTGTGTGACTCATGCCCTTTGTGAAAAACAAGCCACTCTGGTCTTGCACTCCTGGGCATTGTCCACCCTACGCCGAGCCAGGGCTGGAATAATAGTTAAGGGGCCTCCTCCCTAGGCAGGGCCATGGCACCAAAGAAGCTGTAAAAAAGCCATTCCCATGAGCAGCCTGGGAGGGGTGGCCACACAAACAAGGGAGACAAAAACTGGCACAGGGGAACATCTGTCAGGGACAAAGAGTATAATATGCATAAACTTATATCTGTTTTAAATAGTTACTTTATACATTTCAATAAATGTCCCTTTGTTATTGCAATATGGAAAGGGTAATCAGGAATATTACAGCAAACATGAGCATATTCTTTTTTAGATCCTGATATCTTTTTTTGAAGAGATTACAAGTTTGGTAAAGGTGATATTGTTGATATAATATTTTTAAACTTCTTTAAGGCTTTAATGTGGTACTGCATGACATTTTGATTATAGAATTAGAATGATATACAATTAACAGGCCACACATTAAGTGGGTTAAAAATTGGCTAAGTAATATGTCTTAAAATATAATTGTAGATGAGAATTGACATCAAACTCGTGTTTCCAGTTGGGTCCCACAGAGATTGGTTCTTGGCCTTATGGCTATGTCTACACTTGTTAATTTAAGTCTACTTAAAGTCGACTTTATTAAGTTGACTTAGCATGTCTACACTTAAATTTTAAGTTGACTTTGGGGGGACACTACAAAGTCGACCTAGAGCGTCCACACTGGATGCCTAGGTCGACTTGTAGGGGCTAGGTGGAACTTGGACTGGTCCACGGTGCCAGAGGGCTCAGCCTTTGCCCCATTGTACCTGGGTACAATGGGGTAAAGTGGGACAGGGACCCTGGCAGGACATAGGGGCAGGGTGGGCAGGGCTCTGCCCTGGCCTGTGGGGGGGCATGCCAGGCTCTCCCTGTGCCACCCACCCTGGCAGGGAGGGCAGTGGGGAAGTTCTGGAGAGCCCTAAGTCAACTTAGAGTCGATTTAGGGCTAGTCCATGTCTACAATGGCTTAAATCAACTTTAGAAAGTCGACTTAAGCCACAAGGCAACTTAAAAGTAGGTTTAACAAAGTCGACTTAATTTTCCTTAAGTCGACTTAAGGAAAGTGTAGTGTAGATGCAGAGTAAATTAAGTCGACTTAAGCAAGCTTAAATTGACTTAATTTACAGGTGTAGATGCACCCTATGCTACTTAACATCAGTGACCATAACATAAAACCCCAACATAAAACCATCAGTAAAAAAGTTTGTAGATTGGGGTGGTGGTAAATAATGAAGAGGACAGGTCACTGATTCAGAGTCATCTAAATATCTCTGTAAGATGGGTACAAGAAAACAATATGCATTTCGGTACAACCTAACATAAAGTCCTACATGTAGGAGCAAAGGAGATAGACTCCCCTATTCTGTAAGTATTGCGTATCCTGGGAAGCAATGGCTCTGAAAAAAGATTTGGATGTCATGGTAGATAATCAGCAGAAAATGATCTCCCAATCTGAAACTGTGGCCAAAAGAATGAATGTGATTCTGGGATGCGCAACAGGGAAATCCTGAATAGGAGAAGAGAGGTTTTTTTGTTTGTTTTTCTAATAGACAGTCTCTTGGAATTATTTTGGGGAAGTTGTTTGGACTGTGTTATATAGGAGGCCAGGCTAGATTATCACAGTGGTCTCTTCTGCCCTCGAATCTATGAATATTTTCTATATATTCTTTGTCAAAAGACATCTCTTATTCAAATCCTTTTATGCTTATTTTCAAGAGCAGATATTTTCAAAAGGAACTGATGGAGTTGAAAGCCTAATAAACAATGTCTCCTAAAAAGGCTGGCCACTATAAATAACATTCTCTTTGCATTTCACTAATACAACCCTATTGAAGTTAATGTAGTGATATGGACGTAACAGGGAGGAATTTGGTCCTGTTCTTGTCTCACTTGTATGCCTCTGATCATATTGGCTGTCCTTCTGTGGACCTGTTTTGTTTCTGTAATGACTTTTGTGACATTAAATGAGGCCCAAATAAAATAGATTTCCAGGGGGAAAAAAACAAAAGGTGTTACAGTAAACACATTCTGAAGAGCAAAGGGATTTCAAAGCAGAATAATAATGTGAGCACTGTAATACAAATGTGAAGGAATAGCAAATCAGATTATTATTTATCAATCAAGGACTCAACAGAATTAACAAAGTAAAAAGAGGGAATTATCTGACATCTGTATTTCTATCAGTAGAATTATGAATAAAACAAAGTCAGGAGCAGTTTAAGTTGTAGGAGAATGAAGCATTTAAGAAAACACAGATAAGCAGCAATAAGCGCAGTCAAATAAAAACTGAGAAGTAAGCATAGTGGAATACTATTATCACAGGCCAAGAGACTTATGCTTAGGGACTCTGGGACTGATGGGCAGGGTCCCATGGGAAGCTGATCTGAAGGGGAAAAGTGTCCAAGACAGCTGGCTGTATTTTAAAGAAACCCTGTTAAAGGCACAGGAAGATAACATTCCGATGTGCAGAAAGAACAGCAAATGTGGACGGCGACCAGCGTGGCTTAGCAGGGAACTCTGCGGGGAGCTGAAACATAAAAGGGAAGCTTACAAGAAGTGGAAGCTTGGGCAGATGACAAGGGAGGCGTATAAAGATATTGCTCAGGAATGCAGGGATAAAATCAGAAAGGCCAAAGGACAATTGGAGTTGCAGCTAGCAAGAGATGTGAAGGATAACAGAAAGGGGTTCTACAAGTATATCAGCAACAAGAAAAGGATCAGAAGTGGTTTAGGTCCCTTACTGAATGGGGCAGGCATCCTTGTAGAGGATGATGCGGAAAAGGCTGAAGTACTCAATGCTTTTTTTACTTCAGTCTTCACAGGGAGGGCCAGCTCCCAGGCTACTACACGGGGTAACGCAGAATGGAGAGAAGAGCAGCCCTCGGTGATGGAAAGTCAGGTTAGGGAACACTTAATGAAATTGGATGTGCACAAGTCCATGGGGCTGGATGAACTGCATCCGAGGGTGCTGAAGGAGTTGGGGGAAGTGATTGCAGAGCCGCTGGCCATTATCTTTGAGAACTCGTGGCGAACGGGGGTGGTCCCAGAGGATTGGAAAAAGGCAAATATAGTCCCTATCTTTAAGAAAGGGAAAAAGGAGGATCCGGGGAACTACAGACCGGTCAGCCTCACCTCAATCCCTGGGAAAATCATGGAACAGGTCCTCAAGGAATCCATCCTGAAACACTTGGAGGAAAATAGAGTGATCAGGAACAGTCAACATGGATTCACCAAGGGCAAATCGTGCCTGACCAACCTGATTTCCTTCTATGATGAGATGACTGGATTTGTGGATGCGGGAAGAGCCGTTGACGTGGTATACCTTGACTTTAGCAAGGCTTTTGATACGGTTTCCCACAGCATTCTCGTCAGCAAGTTAAGGAAGTATGGGTTGGACGAGTGGACCGTAAGGTGGATCGAAAACTGGTTAGATCAACGGGCTCAGCGGGTAGGAATCAATGGTTCAATGTCTGGCTGGCAACCGGTAACGAGTGGAGTGCCCCAGGGGTTGGTCCTGGGGCCGGTTCTATTCAACATCTTCATTAATGATCTTGATGATGGAATAGACTGCATGCTTAGTAAGTTTGCGGATGACACCAAGTTGGGGGGAATGGTAGATACTCTGGAGGGCAGGGACAGGATCCAGGGAGACTTGGACAAATTGGAACACTGGGCCGAAAGAAACCTCATGAGGTTCAACAAAGACAAGTGCAAAGTCCTGCTTAGGACTTTGGACGGAAAAATCCCATGCACTGCTACAGGCTGGGGACCGATCGACTAAGTAGCAGCGCTGTAGAAAAGGACCTGGGGGTTATGGTGGACGGGAAGATGAATATGAGCCAGCAGTGTGCCCTTGTTGCGAAAAAGGCCAATGGCATATTAGGCTGCATCAGTAGGAGTAATGCCAGCAGATTGAGGGATGTGATAATTCCCCTCTATTCGACACTGGTCAGGCCGCATCTGGAATACTGTGTCCAATTTTGGGCTCCCCACTACAGAAAGGATGTGGACAAATTAGAAAGAGTCCAACGGAGGGCAACAAAAATGATTAGGGGGCTGGGGCACATGACTTATGAGGAGAGACTGAAGGAACTCGGCTTGTATAGTCTACAGAAGAGAAGACTGAGGGGAGATTTGATAGCAACCTTCAACTACTTGGAGGGTTGCTCCAAAGAGGAGGGAGCTAGGCAGTTCTTGAGGGTAACAGAGGACAGAACAAGGAGCAATGGTTTCAAATTACAGCTGGGGAGGTCAAGGTTGGACACTAGGAAAATCTTTCTCACTAGGAGGGTGGTGAAGCATTGGAATGGGCTATCTAGGGAGGTGGTAGATTCTCCATCTTTGGAGATCTTTAAGGCTCGCTTAGACAAAAGCCTGGCTGGGATGATTTAGGGGGAGTGGTCCTGCTTTTTAGCAGGGGGTTGGACTAGATGACCTCGTGAGGGCCCTTCCAACCCTATTATTCTATGATTCTATGACTTCCCTGGTCAGAGGCACATCCTATACCTGACCACAGACTTGCCAGAGCATACAAGATTTTGATGCACTAGCTAACTTAAAGGCTAGTAAAGACCCTGCAGGAACCGATGAAGATAAGGATAAAAGGAGTCTGTGCAAGGTGTATCCATGAATGAAACAAAAATGATTAAAGTCCTGGAATACTTTACTTATGAGGGAAGATTGAAAGAGATGGAAAAAAGGAGACAAGGGGACATGATAACAGTTTTCAGGTACCTAAAAGGTTGTCTTGAGGAAGAGGGAGAAAAATTGTTCTCCTTAACCTTAAGCAGCAATGGGCTTAAATTACAGCAAGGGAGGTTTTGGTTGGAGATTAGGGAGAAATTCTTAACTGTCAGGGTAATTAACTACTGGAATAAATTGCCCAGACAGGCTGTAGAATCTCCATCACTGGAAGTTTTTAAGAGCAGGTTAGACAAGCACCTGTCAGAGATGGTTTAAGAAGGTACTTGGTCCTGCCATGAGTACAGGGGACTGGACTCAATGACCTCTCATGGTCCCTTCCAGTTTCTATGATTCTATGAAGAGAAAACTTTCTACATACTCTTGTCCCCCATCAATCGGCATGGCATAAAATCACAGAGAGAAAAAATAAAGATTTACACAGGCCAGATGAAGCTGCCATTTTAGTTGATTATGTTACTCAGAACCAAGGCCTCTGCATTAGGAAATGAGGGTATATAAAACTGAATGGGATAATTATACATTGATTCATAGATTTTAAGGTCAGAAAAGATTATTATGGTCAAGTCTCACCTCCTGCATAACCGAGGCCAAGGAATCTCACCTAATAATATTTGCATCAAGCCCATAACTTTTGTTTTGATGATGGCATCCAGTCTTGACTTAAAGACTGCACATGACAGAGAATCAAACATGTCTGTCTTCAGTTGACTATCTACCATGCCACTAAATCCTTTTCAGAGTCACTTATTTCCAGGATATTGTCCTCTATGATATAAACAGGACTTAAATTGTTTGTTCCTGGATGCATGATATTACATTTGGCCATGTTAAAGATGAATGTTGTTCAGATGAGGCCATCTTACCAAGTGACTGAGAGAGGTTTCAATAGGTGACCCGTAGCCATCATTATTTACCACCCCACCATTATGTGGATCATCTGCAGATTGGACAAGTAATGATTTTATATTTTCTTTCAGCTTATTGATAAAATTATCCAGGAGAGACTTGTGAAGTGGCAGAGAGATGAAAGAGCCTGAGAAATATATTAAGGGAATACATTTAATCTACCCTCTCTATCCTCTTTTTTTTTTTTTTTTTTTTTTTCCTCTTAGTACTGTCCTATTAATGTAGAGTTTCACTTCTTTTATCTTCCTATTCAACACCCTCCCAGTAAAATCTACCCACAATAAGTGCAGAAAAAACAAAATAAAAATTATGGCATTAACAGTG
This sequence comes from Pelusios castaneus, assembly GCA_007922175.1. NCBI lineage: Eukaryota > Metazoa > Chordata > Testudines > Pelomedusidae > Pelusios > Pelusios castaneus. The sequence continues at coordinate 2,203,243 of ML685867.1, forward strand.
TTTGCAAACCATCACATTGTTCACTGTGATTGTATGTTATATTTCTGCTGCACAATCATTTGTCTGTCATATCTATTTAGATTATAAACTCTTTGGGGCAGGCACTATTTCTTAGAGCTTATCTACACAGGGCATTAGGGGTATAAATTCTCATGCACAGAGTATCATGCACTCACTGGACTGTGTAAACCTTTCTGATATACAGTAAAAGTTCCCCGGTGTTTGTGAATGCAGTTCTGTTTGAAACATGACAATAATAATGTGTACTAGGAATTTTTAATACACACTAGCAAGATCCACACATGCCAGTCAATGTGCAACACTAGTGACTAGTAAAATTTACACCCCTATAGCATGGACTAAAACATGTTGGACATGTTCATTTTCTGTTTGTACAGCACTGAGCAGGGACCTGTAGTCACTTATGTAAGTTAATAATTACTAAGGAGCTCAGGCTGGGAGAAGATTCTGGGGATGGGTGAAAAGATGGACTTTTTGAAGAGTGCCATGTGAGACACAGTCACTCTATTATCACCCTTAGGACAAGCATCTTTTGCACATTATGGTTCCTTTGCACCATGCTCCTGCCACAAAGCAGCCACAGATCTGTTTAATGGTCCACATAACTATTATGGTTGTGCTGAGTCAAGCCCCTGTCCACACCAGCTGCCATTGTAGAAGATAAACTGGAACTGGATGGAGAAATCTAGCTCCTGCTCTTAAGAGCTTAAAACGTGTGTGTGTGTGTGTGTGTGTGTGTGTGTGAGAGAGCAAGCATGCAATTGGAAATTCACAGAAGAATGTAATGTAAGGTTTCATTTTATTATTAGCACTGAAAATTATCACACTATTTATAGGTGCCACCAATGAAATAAATCAGTAGAAGAGATCTGAGTGAGGGGAAGATGATGGATTTGTGAAGTAAGCTCAAGAGGTGCCTACAGGCAAATGGTTAGAAACACAGCTTCATGTTTAGTCCCTAAACCTCCAGCTACCAGAAGCTGTAACTGGATGACAAGGGATGGATCACCCAAAATTATCCTGCTGTGTATATTCCCTTTGAAGCACCTAGCACTGGCCATTGTTAAAGCAGGAGACTGGGCTAGATGGAACATTGATCTGATCCCCAATGCCTGTTCTCATATTCTTATCTAGAAATATTCCTTCCAACTTAAAAAATGCAATTCTTATTTTTTTAAAAATATATATAGATAATGTTTGAATATGCCAGCCTTCTTACTGAATGTGATATAGAAAACAGTGAATATTTGGGAACCAGGTCAAAAAAATCTTGCTGTAAGAGGATAAGTAAATTGCAGAGTCTTAATTAGGAAAGAGTATGAAGTTTGATCAAGTTTTGGCTAATGAACAAGACTATTACATCATAATCAGGTAAAATAAGCAGACTATGTGTAATGCTGAAATGAATTCAATTTAGTTTTGTCTAAATTCCAGAGGAGTAGCTGTGTTAGTCTGTGTACAGCAAAAACAATGAGAGTCCTATGGCACCTTAAAGACTAACAAATTTCTTCAGGCATAAGCTTTCCTGGGTTTCCAACCCTCATCAGATCTCATTTTTTCTTGTCTCATTACTCACTTTATTTGCAGATATAGTATGCAGCTGGAGAGCCAAATAGCATGGGGACATTTGTGCCTTACATAAGTGGACTCAAACAAGTTACTCTAGGTGCGTCCTGGGTGGTTGAACCAGGTCCAAAAAAATTATTTATCAGAATTTGTTTGAGCAAAATTATCCATACCATGAAACCCTGCAGACAGTTTAATTGAGCACTAAAATGAACATTCCTTCTTCAAAAAGAGTAGTCAGAGCACTCAAGGGTAAAATAGTATATCTGACACATACAGGAGGAAAAAAATAGATCTACTCTGGGCATCAGATCAACTCTACAATAAAATTTAGTCATTTTTATAAATGATGCTTCATTGAAAAACCATCATTATAGCTTTGTATCAGTTTAGACTTTACAGCATACTTTACAGCTGGCAAAAAAGGTATTAACCCACAGCTAAGTTACCCAACTGACAGACAATACAAACAGCTTACTCCAACTGGGGACACAAGGAGTATATATTCAAAGCTGTTACCATTATAACTATCTACCTTAAAATTATGGGGTAGTACCAGCAATCTTTATCCTTTGGGTGAGCAAAGCAGAACAATTCAAAACATGCTCATGATTCCTGCTCTTATTTGAGAACATATTTATTTTATTCTGGGGAAGTTCTATTGTCTGTAAGAGGCCAGATTAGAGGATCACAATGGTCTCTTTTTGAATTTATGTTTCTCTTTTAATTCCACACTTAAAACTTCAGCACTGATGTTTCCTTGCATTTTTACTAATGTGTAGAACTTTAGCTGCTGTATAAAGAAGCTGTGCTGGACAATAGTGTACTGTAGATTAAGGAAACATGGTTTTCCTCTATTCTCCCATGGTTTGTTAAACAGAGGGCCAATTACAGCCAGTATAAGAAAAACCTCATAAAATGGGCATATGAAGAGATTCTAACAGACAGTTGCCCTATAAGAATTCTATGACATTTAATGATGAAGATTTAAAGATTTAACACTCTTTAACAATGATTTAACGATGACAATTTAAAAATCTCCAGGTCTTTAGCTACATTTTTTTATTGCACATGCTTGTGGTCCAGTGAGGTTGACTGTCTAAAACAAAGTGCACTTGCAGATTGTGTACATACAACATATTTTCAAATGCAGTGCAGTAGACAAAACAGAAACACAAACCTGCTATGCATGCATATCACTTGTACAGGTTCCCAAATAAAGTATGACTTTTGGGCAGAAACAGTTGCTCTATTATTTCAAATTTTCCAAAGCAAAACTAATAGTCTCTGAAGGACAATCCAAGATGTGCATGAACACCTCTCTGTTTCTCTTTTGGTAATTACACAGATAACTCATTAACCTTTCCTCCGCACGGTGTGTCACTTCTCATTGTAGGAAGCCTGACAAATTTAAGTTAAAGGAGCTCCAAGATGAAATGTCATTTGACAGTGGCTCATCTCCAGAGCTTTGCAGTGTTCAAGTAGAGACACCGTCATACAGAGAAATTTAACAGTATGTCAATAACCTGACTGTCAGCTCTTTGTATGGTGTCCTGTGGGATTAGGATTTTTAATTTCAAACATACATATCATTGGGTACTAAAGATGTACTGCCCACATTGTAGAGTTACTGAGCTGATAAACTTTGAAAAACTGTCTTTCTTCTTAGGGATATTTGCATGAAAATGGAATCTGGGGTTTCATAACAGTTTATGCTTAATCCCTCTGGGCTCTTCCTCTCAGTATCTCTCTAAAATTTCAATTTCTTCATTAGATTTCTGTTAATCTAAAGTACATTAATAGCAAATTTAGTACCACTTCCTTTACTACAGGATTTTTGCTCTTTCAGAAGTTTGCTTTAGTATTTAAAGCTTTAAAGGTATGGAGAATCATTCTTAATAAGCCATAAATTCTGCTGCATTAGAGAGGAACAAAGAAATACACATCAGGAAGAAGTTTGAAAGAGCTACATCCCCAAATTGAGACACAATGCAGTTTAGTGGATAGGGTTATGGCCTGGTAATCAGGAGATATACTCTAGCACTATGTTCTCTCTAAGCTGTGCGTGTGCACACAGGTCATGAACCTAGAGCATGTGGGAAAACATAGCAGGCACAAAAATAAAGAGTAGGATCCAGAGCTCATCCAAGCTGCAGGCACAGTCCACAGGCTGCCCAGGGGGTGAGACGATTGGGGAAGGGGTCTGGGGTGCCAAGAGAATCAGAGAAGGGGTGGGGTGGTTAAGGAGCTGCTGGGAAGGTGTGTGAGAGAGGAGTGGGGAAGGGGTTGGGACCCAGGTGGTCAGGAAGCTGACAGGCAGGTGGGGAAGGGCCAGGTGGTGTGAGAGGCTCAGGGAAGGGGTCCAGGATGGTCAGGGGCTGTGGGGCCAAGAGGATCAGGGAAGGAGCCCAGGAAGCTGGTGAGTGGGGGTTGTGGGGGGGTTTGAGAGGATCAGGGAAGGGGCCCAGGGGATAAGAGGATGGGGAGCCAGAGGGGAAGGAGCCTGGAGGTCTTGGGGGACACCACCAGGGAGGCCCAGTGAGGGGATCTGTCACATGGCACCCCTTCTCCCTGACACCTAATGCCAGTGCTTCCCATACCCTTCTGCCATCCCATCCCACCTCTGCCCTGCATGGGGAAATACCAAAGATCTCAGAGAAATTATAAGGCAAGTCTTTACTATATCATTGAGATATGCTCATGTTTGTCTATACATGAGGATTACAACACAATTGTCATTTTCATAACTACTTTTGCATTATATGTGCTTGGATGCATTTGCATCACAGCACACATTTGAACTCTGGGTCAAAAAAGTTGCACAAAAGAATTTTGAGCACACAGCCTACCAAAAGTTAGAGGGAACAGTGGTTGGGGCACAGACAAAGTTTGAATTCAGAGGTTTCCAGCTGTTTGAGTAGAATCAATTATCCCAAACTGCCCTAGGCAGGGATCATTTTAAAATTGAAAACAATTTTTAAAGTAAATAAAAAACTTTTACAATGCACCTTCAACCATACTAGTTTTAAATAATAATAATTGTATCAAATAGCTTTGGTTATCTAAGATTATATCACCATTTGAAATGAGAGCTGAAATGGCTAAGGAGTTGAAATGTGTACATGTTCACTAGTTACTTCAAGTTAAGAGACAATTGAAATCTGAGTAATGTAGGCTATATCTACACTTGTTAATTTAGGTCAACTTAGCATGTCCACACTTAAATTTTAAGTTGACTTTGAGGGGCCCTACAAAAATCGACCTGGAGTGTCCACACTGGACACCTAGGTTGACTTGTAGAGGCTAGGTGGACCTGGGACAGGTCCACAGTGGCAGGGAGGCACCCCATGCTGGGGGCTCAGCCTTTGCCCCATTGTCCCTTGGTACAATGGGGAAAGGGTGACAGGGACCCTGGCAGGGCATAGGGGCAGGGTGAGCCCTGCCCTTTGGGGGGGGCATGCCAGGCTCTCCCTGTGCCAACCACCCTGGCAGGGAGGGCAGTGGGGAAGCCCTGGAGGCCACTAAGTCAACTGAGAGGGACTCCACGTCTACACTGGCTTAAGTCGACTTTGGAAAGTTATCTTAATTTTCCCTTAAGTCGACTTAAGCAGCTGCTTAATTCGACTTAAGGAAAGTTGAGTGCAGACGCAGAGCAAGTTGATTTAAGCAAGCTTAAGTTGACTTGATTTACAAGTCGAGACGCAGCTTTGCTGACCAGGGAGGTAATATTGGACTGATCTAGTCCTTGCATCAGTGTCAAAACTTCTCCTTATGTCAACTCACTCAACACTAAGAAACTGGAAAAAATCCTATGCTGTCAGATATATGTATATGTTGCTGTGCATGAAACTGGAAGCAATAATGCTAAAATTAGATTTGTTATTTGCACAAGTATTTTGTGATCCTAAAAAGGATTGGTGCAAGACTTTTGTTCACTTCAAAATATGACCACATGGGGGGAATATAACTTTCTAGAGCTCAGTCTCTCCAGGACAGTAAGATATATTTTTATTGAGGTACAGAGAAGTGTGTGCTCCTCTCTTGCTTCTACTGTGGTTGAAAAACAACATCAGTTTCCTTGGCCAGGGCCTTCATTGTTAATCCCATGAAGGATATTGAAGTGAAATTAAGTGTGCCCAGAGAAGGTGAAGTCACAACAATACAGAGCTAGGTTCCAGCCATGCCAGCTGTTCTGTGCTGGCAGATTCCTGTGTTCATGCAGAGCTAGAATGAAGTCCCTAAGTTTGTAAGCATGTGCAGAGGTCCACCTGGATGAAGTGGCTTCCAGGATTGGGGTCATAAAGGGATCATTCCAGGAAGCACCTAAGAAATTTTTTTTTAAAAGGAACCCAGCCCCAAATCCAAAAATATTGCCCTTAAGTATTCTTTTCCCTTTCCTTTCCCCAACTTTAGATGTCTTCATAGACCAGCAAGCAGTAGTTAAAAGGAAAACTCTTCAATACATGTTTGTCATCTCCCTAAATATACCACCAATACCTTCATCCAGTGCATACAGACCAGGTGTTCAGATTTTAAACTCTTTAGGAGCAGGAACTGTCCTTTTGCTGAGTATGTACAGCACCTAGCACGAGTCCTGCTCCATGATTGGGGCTCATAGGTGCTATCCAAAGGCAAATAATAAGCTTACTAAATTTAAAAATGTTTGAATATTTATCCTTCCACCCCACCAATAGCATCAGCAGGAGGAGACTGTTGCTGGATTCCAGAGAGAGTGAGACAAAGAAAAGGCTGGATGTATTCAGAGATGTATCCAAAAAGTGTGGAAAAGGAAAAACAAACTTTGCCACAGAGAAAAAAGTTACCTCAAACAGAATCCCATTTGGGCTGCTGATATTAGCAGACCAACTTATCTAATGGATCCTTGCAAGGATGGTTGTGTATAAACAAAATGGTAAAATCATTGCCTATATCTGGCTACTGGCCCTTCAAAGCATTACTGCCACAAAATTGTAGAAATTAGGAAAATACACAGTTTATATTTTAGTAGTTAAAGGGTTTAGCAGAACAAAATTAGTTGTAAGACTGTTCCTGATGTGTAATTCTTCTTACACAATGGAAAGGCTTATGCAACTTAAAGATAATGAAATCAAAATTTCATGTGGAAATCTAATGAACATTTACTAATTAGTATATGCACATAAACACTCTGGAAAGTGAACACACATTTGTTAATTAAAACGCAGGTGCTTAATCTACTCTGAGCTCTGGATGGCTACATCCATTATAGAAATAGGTTGCTTGGTAATTATCTGCTGTTGAAGGCTGTTTCTACCTGGGTAAAGTGCTTAGAACACTGGACTTTAAAAAACTGGATTCTGCCCATCTCATCTTGAGAGTGATCCCAATGATGGGGGGTCCCATTAATTTCAGTGAGACTAAGAGGTCAAAGAAGGCAAGCATGATATGGCCTTGAGTATTTAAGAATCCAGCACCACAGAGTGTTACCCATATTAAACCCAGCAACCTACTAACACTGGAGATGAAATTACATAAGTCAATAGTTCTTCCCTGAAATACTGTTTTAATTTCTAATCACACCATTTTAAAGTCTTAGTATAAATAAAGGTTAGAGAATAGAGAAGAGCACTAAACAAGCATGGAAAGATTTCTATGAAAGAACAGATGGAAATATTTGGGTCATTTAGTTTATAGATAATTAGAGGTATAGAAAATAAACACACTGAAGTAATGTGAGTGTTCCTAGTTACCCTCTCAATTACTTGAACAAGGAAACATTTACAGGCAGCATATATAAAATTGATAAAAATCAAACAATTTACAATTGGCCTGTGGAACACATTGCCATGAGATGCTGCTGAGACAAGAGGCTAATAAGTCATAAAAGAGTATGTAAATGGATAAGCAAAAAGCATATGATATTTAAGAGATTAGAACGGCAAAAAAAGCAAGCAGGATTTTGCCCCAAGTATTAAAGAGAAAGAATTAACTCAAACTAAAAGTGAAAATTTCAAGTCAACCACATGCGTCCATTGGGTAATCAACATATCGCTGCACGAGACTCAGACATGAATGATCAACAGTATTAACACATCTTTCAAGTTATAGAAGAGGATGATTCCTTTGTGCTGTTCTAAAATATAACTCAGCCACAGATGTTGTCAGACTCAAAATCTCAAGTTGAACACTTCAGCCTGAGAACTTTCAATTGCTTGCAAATTTGTTTGCTTGACCTGACATTCTGTACAGATCAGTGAGATTTTACCAAGTAAATTACAGGTTAACAACTAATCAGGCTGTTGCAAGCAGCATGAGAATGTCTCATTAAGTGAGGAAAGACAGGCACTAAGTAGAGTTCTCAAAAATGTTTCCAGTGAAACCTGAAACCACAGGAAAATCACTTGAAACTGCAAAGAGACTTGCTGAAAGATCCATTACCATTCACAAAATTTCAAACTTGACCGTAATTAAGTAAAGAGGGACTGGTTGCAGCTTTGGCCATTTCAGGGGCAATTTTGTGAGAATACACCAACCCCATAGCAATAACAAGGGGAAATAGAACAAAAACTAAGAGAAAGACGAAGTCACTGTCAGCAATTTACAAAATGGTCTTATAAAGATTGTACTTACTGGATCTGCTAAATGAAGTGGTCCAGGCCCAGAAAAGCATGATGGAAAAAAGTTCCTATAAGAAGAGAATTTTGCATTTGAGAGAGTTAATCCTAATCAGGCAAGCACAATATGAAGGAGGAGTGATGCTGTTTCTTTAATCATCCATGAATCTCAGGCCATATTGTAACTGATTGCTACTGTGTCAGACTTCATGATCAGGTAATGTGCTTCTGACTTAAAAAATCTATGATAAATAAGAATAGTATAACAAAGATCAATAGAAGCACGTTATTTGTTAATACCAGATGAAGGCAGTATTAAAAAATCTGAACAGCAAACACTTTACAGCTTAAGAACAGAAATACTTTTTCATACAAACAGTCTTCAAAAGTCCGTGCTGCAAGTGCTTTGTAGCACTAGAAAAGTAATAGATTCTTATATGTATAATGAGAATACTTGCATTTACATTAGAGAGGATTTTTAAGGATATAAACTAATACTGCAGGGCAAACCCAATATCTGAATGGAGAAAGAAGAAATTCTCCTCAGAGGTAGGTTTTATTTGGAGCTAGCATGGAAAGAGACACAATAGAAATGGATTTTAAAAACACAGCTATTTGTTATGTTGGTTTTATTTTTCTGGCAGCAAAACAGAAGCTAAAGACAGACTGAATAAGCCTGCCCAAACATTTAACCAACACCACACAAGTTGTGGATAGACCATTGCAAATTGTTATTGCTAGGGATTATTTTGCCCAGGAAAAGCAACTCCCTAGCTGAACAGCTTGTACTTTCAGGTGCACAAATCATTCTCTCGCTCTCTTAGGGCAAAGTGGTTATGATAGTGTGGCATTGTTCTGAATATCAGGAAGAGTCGATAAGGAATCAACTGCATAGGATATCAAAGTTTCCTTCAACAAGTCATTAAGACTGGGAGTTGTAATGGATGGAGAAAGTCTTACTGGAATATCCCAGATTCTGGTGTTTGTTGAGATAGCAATTAGTTCATGTCATTTGCATAAAGTACCACCAGGGGCAGTCCAACCATATTGGTGAACTAGGCAGTTACCTAGAGCTCCAGGCTTTAAGGGATGCTAAATTAGATGGAAGTAATTTTTTTCCTACATTTAAAGAAATACTAATATGTTAACCTTCTAAACAAAAGTATTCCCTCTGATGGGGGCGCAAAAGTCAGTTTGCCTAAGGTGCCAAAAACCGTTGGGCTGGCCCTGAGTACCATCATATAGTTTTACAAGTATCACAAGGTCCTATGCATTTTACATGTTCTGCAGGTGCCCATTTCACTCTGCCACAACAATTGTGTGTCCATACTAAATCTCTTACTTGAAAAGAATGATGATGAGTCTCATGTTGGCTATTTGGTCCGCAGGAGCCGATTCAAATATAGCCATATATGGTGGTGATTTTATTGTTTAGGTAGCCAAATAGAAAGTAAGCAAAAAGCCCATCAGAATATGCATGGAGCACAGACTGCCCAACTATTTAAATGGGCAGTACAACATGGTTTCCATAATGGCTCATTCTGGATCTCATGCACTTTTCCCTGAAGCATCAGGTCATAACCACTGTCAGATCTTGTGTACTGGATTAGCTGAGTCTAATCTAGTATGGCCATGTGACCCTGCTGGCTTTGGGTAACCACCTGAAAATGCCAAGATCAGGGCTGGCTGAAAAAGGGAGAGGAGATTCTCTGTACTGATGGGTGACACTGAAGTCAGGCTTCCCAAACAGATACAAACTATGCTTCTGATCCCTGACACTGGTTATCAAGAAGCCACACAAAATATAAACAGCCCCCTTTACTGCATTTCAGCCACTGGTTCCCAACCAGCCACTGGGTCTAATAAAGAGAGAAGTCACTTAAAACTTCATGCTCTTTACCAAAAGGGTTTTTCCCAATCCCAAAAAGTCTGCTACATTACCAGATTATAGAATCAGAACTGGAAGGGACCATGAGAGGTCATCAAGTCCAGTTCCCTGCACTCATGGCAGGACCCAGTACCCTTGTAAACCATCTCTGACAGGTGCTTGTCTAACATGCTCTTAAAAACTTCCAGTGATGGAGGTTCCACAACCTGCCTGGGCAACTTATTCCAGTGGTTAATCACCCTGACAGTTAGGGATCTTTTTTGTTAATGTCCAACCAAAACCTCCCTTCCTGTAATTTAAGCCCATTGCTTCTTGTCCTATCATTAGTGGTGAGGAGGAGGAAAAAAAATTGCCTTCTCATGACAGCCTTTTAGGTACTTGAAAACTGTTATATTCCCTCTCAATCTCTTCTTTTCCAGACTAAACCCCCCCAGCTCTTTCAATCTTCTTTCATAAATCAAGTATTCCAGACTTTTAATAATTTGTGTTGCTCTTCTCTGGACTGTCTCCAATTTGTCCACACCTTTCCTGAAATGAGGCACCCAGAACTGGGCACAGTACTCCAGTTGAGGCCTAATCAGGGTGAAGAGCAGAAGAATTACTTTGTGTCTTACTTACAATATTCCTATTAATACATCCCAGAATGATGTTTGCTTTTTTGCAACAGAGTTACACTGTTGACTCATTTAGCTTGTGGTCCACTGACACCCAGATAGCAATGGATTGTTTTCACAAGTGGAGTACTTTGTACTTGTCTTTATTGAATTTCATTCTATTTACCCCAGACCATCTCACCAGTTTGTTCAAATCATTTTGAATTGTGATCAATATCCTCCAAAGTACTTGCAACCCCCTCCCAGCTTGGTATATTGACAAATATTAGAGTTTTCTCTCTGCCATCCTCTAAATCATTGATGAAAATATTGAATAGAACCAGACTGAGAACCAATCCCTGTGGCACCCCACTCGTTATGCCCTTCCAGCATTTCTGTGAACCATTGATAACTACTCTGGGCATAGTTATCCAACCAGTTTTGCACCCATCTCATAGTAGCTACATTCAGGTTGTACTTTCCTGATTAATGAGATGGTGATGTGAGACCATATCAAAAGCCTTTCTAAAGTCTAGATGTACCATATCTACTGCTTCCCCTCTATTCACAAGGCTTTTACCCTGTCATAGAAAGCTATGAGGTCGGTTTAACATGATTTGTTCTTGACAACTCCATGTGACCATCACTTAACCCCTTATCCTCTTCTAGATGTTTACTAACAGACTCCTTAATTATTTGCACCATTATTTTTCCTGGTACAGAGGTTAAACTGACTGGTCTATGATTTCCTAGGTTTCTTATTTCCTTTTATATAGATGGGCACTGTATTTGCTCTTTTCCAGTCCTCTGGGACTTCTCCAGTCTTCCATGATTTTTCAAAGATAACCAAGGGCTCAGATAGTTCCTGAGTCAGCTCCTTGAGTATTCTAGGGTGCATATCATCAGGCCCTGGTAACTTGAAAACATCTAACTTGTCCAAGTAATTTTTAACTTGCTCTTTCCCTATTTTAAGTTTGGATCTAGACACAAATTACCACATTGCCAGCCAATCCTTTTGTAACTAAAACTAAAGGTTTGTTGTACAAGAAACCAACTATGAAAGGGTTAAATCAAACAGATACATAAAAGTTAAGTGTCCATACCTCAAGTTACCAATAGAATTTGGAGTTTGCAGGCTTGTGCAATTCCTCTGGTATACCTCCAGTACCCAGATGGGTCTTAGTCCTTTGTTTCACAACTTCAGCTGTAGATGAAGAGATCCAAAAGGTATGTGTTGGCCAAAGGCTGTATAGACTAAAGAGACAAGATGGTTGTGTTGCAGCTGCCTTTGTATCCTGACCTTTTCCATGCCGTTTGTGGAATTTTACAGAAATAAAATGGAGTCCTGAGTCACATGGTGATCATCAGGTCTCTTCCTGGGCCCATTGTACCTGTGAGTTTCCTTAGTGGGCCATTAAGCAGACAATTGCTGCAACCATCCCATCAGGAGTGTCTCCCAGAAACACATCACAAGTTTACAGATATATCAAACATTCATAACTTTTAATAATATTACACAGACAAACAATATAATCATACTTACCAAATTATAACCTTTCTATTGGTACCTGATATAGCATCTCATATGGATCATTGCTGTCTTGAAATACTGATATTAACTATCATAAACAGTCCCCCTAATCAAGCAAGTACCACAGGTAGGTCCTATGTTCTGAGGGACTGGCCTTTTTGATGGCCTGTATTTCTTCTGGAACGGACCTAGCAGCAGTGACTGACAGACATAATGATGGTGCTGCTATTGATCCTGGAATCATTGATTCCAGACTGAGTTGTTTTGTGGAGTTGGAAAGCTGACTGACTCTCTAGAGAATGGGTAAGGGAAAAACCCATTAAATGTTACCTGCTGAATGAAGCCAGCTGTACGCTGGTTAGTGTTTTTCCAATAATTATAATATAAAGAGACTGGAACTTGGCAGGGCAATGCTTCACCTGAATTAAATTTACATATTTGTAAGTCTACTTTAAAATAAACTATCCTTAATTCTTATATCCTTATTTTAAATTTTTGTATATTCTAATCTGACTAATAAAACTATTACTTTTGACTTCCAGAGACCAACACAATTAAGACTTGGTAGGATATAGTTCCATTGAGGTCTGTCCCTAGAGAAGGAGGCCTTTGATTCACTAATGAAGTCAGTTGTCTGGCTGAAGGATGGGAGCAAATGTGGTAATACACTAGGGTTTGACTGTAGACAATGGATCATGTGGTATGTCTCAGATGAAATCTCAAAGGACACCTTCAGGATCTCTATCAAGCATTCTTAAAACTATAATACCCACCTGTGGAAGAGAAGAAACAGATTGACAGAGCCAGACAGGTACTCAGAAGTCAAATGCTACAGAAGAAGCCCAAGAAAGATGACAGAATGCCACTGGTCATCACCTACAACCCTCAAGTCAGACCTCTACAGCACATCAAAGATCTACAACTTATTCTACATGACAATCCCTCTCTCAGGCCTTGGGAGACAGCCCTCTCCTTGCTTACGGACAGCCCCACCACAACTCTAAACAGATACTTACCAGCAACTACAGACCAAACAAACATTAAAGCAGGAACATATCCTTGCAACAGACCACATTGCCAACTTTGCCCCCATATCTACATAAAAGACACCATCACAGGACCTAATCAAGCCAATTATTCCATCAAGGGCTCATTCACCTGCTCACCCACCAACGTGATTTATGCCATCATGTGCAGGACATGCCCCCCTACCTTATATATTGGACAAACAGGAGAGTCTCTCTGCAAAAGAATAAATGGATGCAAATCTGAAATCACAATATTCAAAAAGCCAATAGGGGAACACTTCAGTCTCCCTGCTCACTCAATTGACAACTTAATAGCTGTGCGCAAACAAGTGAATAGCAAACTGCAGCTTCAAAGAGAAACTGCAGACTTGGAATTTATATGCAAATTTGACTCCATTTCCTCAAGGTTAAACAGAGACTACAGATTTTTCTCTCATGAAAACAGGTGATTTGACCTCACCTTCCTCTATATGCTGTTTCCCAGTGTTTGAATCCCAACATCTATTTTGATTTGCTGTTGCAGCCTTACCTGATCCTGTGTCACACATTTTCCTGCATTTACTTTCCCCCACTCTGCAAGTTCCTCATCTTTCAAGCATCTGATGAAGTGGGATTTTCTCCTATGAAACCTCATGCAATAAATAAATTTGCTAGTCTTTAAGAGTGCCAGAGGACTCCTTGTTTGTTTTGCTGACCTAGACTAACACAACTACCCCTTTGGAACCTGCCTTCTGACAGTGACCTATGCCAAATGGTCTTTAGTTATTTTTTGAACTCCGTTATAGTCTTGGCCTTCACAACATCCTCTGACAAGGAGCTTCACAGGTTTATTGCATGTTGGGTGATGAACTACTTCCTTTTATTCATTTTAAACTTATTCCATATTAATTTCATTTGGTGACCTCTAGTTTTTTGTAGGAGGAGAAGTAAACACATTTATTTTCTCCACAGTACTTGCAATTTTATAGTCCTCTATGATATCCTCCCTTAATTGTCTCTTTTCCAAGCCGAAGAGTGCCGATCTTATTAATTGCTCCTTGTAATGCAAACTTTTCAATGCCTTCAATTATTTTAGTAGCTCATATCTCTCTCTCTTTCTCCATCTATATCTATACCTCTCTTTCTCCAATTCCAATACATTTTTTTTGATGTGGGGCAAACAGATCCACATGTAGTATATATGTGGGTGTACCATGGATTTATAAAGAGGCAATAAATATTTTCTGTCTTATCATCTATACCTTTCCTAATGATGCCCAGCATTCTGTTAGCAATATAAAGTGTAAAAAGTGCAGTTACATGGACTATAGTACCATTCGTCTCAGGATAGCATATCCAGCTGTCCATTCACTTAGTCACAGTATTTTTTTAAAAATTAATGCTTTAGTAAAAGTGTGCTTAGGGGCAAATTCAAGATTGCTTCTGCAAATTGATGAGATATAGTTACTCAGTCTTTCATCTGCTCTCTTCTCCTTCACTTAGTTACAAGGAATCATATCACTATGTTGGCCAGTCAGCATTGTCCAAATGATATCACTCTTAAGAGTGTTTGCTTTTCCTGCAATTTTTATAGTTGAGATGGCAACCTCAGATACAAAATCTCTGTATATGGTATTTGAGGGGGCATCTGTAGTTAGCTGAGCAAGCTGACTACACAATTACTCACCCATTCTCTGATTGATGATAATAAATCACTCATGAATGAGTAAGATTGTTTTCCAGGAATCTCAGTAGTGAGCAGTGTTCCCTCTAAGCTGCACGGGTGCATGGCCGCACAGCGGCCGTCGCACCCCCTGCGCAGCAGTGAGGGACCCCCATGCAGCCTGGCAGCCCCCGCTGCTCCCTCCAACCCCCGGGGCAGCAGCTCTGCCACGGCACACCCGGCCTGCCTCTGGGCTGGCCCTCCTCACCCCCAGGCAGGCTCAGGCTAGGGTCAGGAGCGTGGGCCTGCCTGCCCACCCCACGCGGCCGGGGCAGCGGGGTTGCTGCGGCCACGGCGGGCTCCCGGGCTCCCACCCGCCGACCGCCTTGACTTCGTGGCCCGGGGCCGGGCTAATCCACGGCCTCGGCCTCCCAGCACGGGGCCGGGATCAGCCTCCGGGGCTGGGGTCTGCTCCACCCCACCGGCGGCTTCCCAAGGCCGTGGTAGGGTCCTCCCCCACCAGCGGCCTTGGCCTCTCTCTCTCTCTCTCTCTCTCTCTCTCTTCCTTCCTTGTCTTCCTTTTTCTCTCTTTCCTTCCTCTTTCTTTCTTTCCTCTTCCTGTTTCCTCTTTCCCTCTTTCTTTGCTTCCTTCCTCTTCCTTCTCTTTTTTCTTTCTCTTCCTTCTTTTCTTTTTCTTCCTTTCTCTCTTTTCTTTCTCCCTTCCTTTTTCTTTCCTTCTTCCTCTCTCTCTTCCTTTTCTCTTTTTCCTTATTTGTCTTCCTTTTTCTTTCCTTCTTTGCCTGCCTTTTTTCTTTCTTCCTCTCTTTCTCTTCCTTTTCTCTTTTTTCCTTATTTGTCTTCCTTTTTCTTTCCTTCTTTGCCTGCCTTCTTTTTTCTTTCTTCCTCTCTCTTCCTTCTCTTTTTTCCTTATTTGTCTTCCTTTTTCTTTCCTTCTTTCTTCTTTTTTCTCTTTCTTCCTGTTTCCTCTTCTCTTTCTTTGCTTCCTTCCTTCCTTTTTCTTTCCTTCTTTCTCCCCTCCCCCTTCTCCTTTTTTAAAAAAAGGAAACTTAAAAAAATAATTTTAAATAAAAACCTTTCTAAAAATTAAATTTCAATTCAAAATTCATTCAAATTCAATTAAACACAATTAATTCTATTTACAATTACTTTAACTTCAATTAATGCCTATAATTTCTGTCATGTGAGTTTACACAAAAATTTTATTCAGAAAAAATTTTGCACACAGCTTGAAAATTTTGCACACAAGCTGCCAAACCTTAGAGGGAACATTGGTAGTGAGTGGCTCCATAGCCCCATCCTAGACCCACATGTCTTATCACAATAAGGAGAGGTTTCCAGGAGGGCTAGGTACAGTGTTGCTGTCTTGCATGTTCTAATTCATCCATGTTAAATAGCTATCTAAAGGCAGCAGCAGGCCAAGTTTGCAGTTTTTCAATGGAATGAGCAGGATTTTATTTATTGCCTGCTACTGCAGTTTCCATTCTTGCCTGGCGAAGTCACAAACCAAGGTAACAAATATTACTAAAATGCATAGTTTTCAAATTGTTCTTTAAATCCTCACAGGGCATGTAGCTTTGCAAGTGGTGATTAGCTCCCTGTAAATAACCTGGCAAAACATGGTAAAGCTTCACTATAGGGAATGCTGCAAGAGATTTGTATGCTACTCACTTAACACCATTGGGGAATCAAAATAAGAGAGAAAGTGAAGAGCACACTGTAATAAGGAATGGGCTTGACCTGATAATAGCACAAAAGGATGGCAACCACTTTGTTGAACTGATGTGGCTATTATTTTGTACTTAGTGATTTTTTTTTAAGTGCAGATTCTTGGGGGGGCTGGGAGTTGGGCCCAGGCCTTGGGTCCAAATTGTCACCTGCAGGATCACTGTTCTGGGCTAGAAAGCCATGCACTACACACAAGCAACAAGTAGCAATACTTCTAATTACACAGCCGTTTCCTAGCCTGGGAGTCAGGAAGAAGGGTGGGGCAGGGAGGAAACAAAGCTAAAAGAATAAGTCTTTATATCAGTGCCTGGACAAAAAAACATGGGAAGAGTGTTGTCTCCTGTTAGAGAAAGGATCCAATTCCTGCCTCTTCCCCTCTTTTTTTTTGCAAATCACTTTAAGGAGTCTGTAGTAATTTTTTTCTTGCAAAGATAATATGTTTCAAGGTAAAGCACCTGCACACTGTAAGCTAAAGTTGTAAATAACAAGAATTTAGCCCATGTGCATAATGATATTTAAAAATAGGATTCAAGGGCATGAGCCAGTTCTTTAGAGATGTTTAAGAACTGTGGTCTCTGTCAGGGTCATTGATAACACATTTTGCTTTCCCAGATTGTAGCACAGGGCTCATCAGCTGGGCACCTCCTGGTGATGTTATAGGGAATTAAACTCAAGTGGTCCCCTGCTGGTAGTTCATACTCTGCTCACCACACAACTAGACTTTCACTTTGAGTCCTCCTTGTGGTCTTAGCCCTCCAGCCAACCCCATGTCCCATCTTTTCTGGGGTACAACTAGGTCCGTTGGCCCACTTTGTGTCAGTGGCCAGGCCTAATCCACCAACCACTTCGCCATGGTCATAGTCCAGCTCACTCCAATCCAGCCACAGTTTAAAACAGTCTAGGGCCAGCAAGCCTATGCTGCTCCTGGCCACTAATTAAAACAGTCAATGGACACTGCTGGCATGCTGGGGGAGCAGGAAGGGACCTGGGCCCACCCTCTACTCCAGACCCCAGCCCAGGGACCCTATACACCTTCAGTAAGGCCTTCCACCTCCCTCCAGTCTCTCTCAACATCAACTTCCTGGGCCACTACCCTGCAACCCCTAGTCACACACAACTCCTCTCACCAGTCTAGAGTCCAGCTGCTGTTCACTCCCAGCCCTCAGACCACTGCTCCAGCTGCTTGCTGCTGTCTGCTCCTTTCAGGAGCTTCAGCTTCTCCAGAGTCCCACTGCTGCACCACTCACAGTGCTCACCTGGGGCCAGCCTAAGAGGAACCTTCCACTTGTAGTTCCCCAGGCAGACTAAATTCTCTAACCTGCTGCTCCTGGCTTTATACTGGGTCCTGCCCTCTGATTGGCTCAGAAGCCCTCTGCAACTGATTGGTTGCCACTCTTCAGCCAGTTAACCCCTTCCCAGCCATAGTAGAGCCACGGCTCCACTACACAGACTGACTGCCATCTACCCAACAACCTTGGCAACAAAATTTATTCTCAGCTAACTCTTTGTTGATCTGATAACACTGCTGAAAAATATTGGTTTCTGATCTAATATGCACGTGCATCTCAGAGATAGTCCTTAATTCATCACCTGATTCATTCATATATTTTAAAAATTCTTAAAATCTATAAGGTGCAATCCTGACCTTGGTTAAGTCAGTGGCAAATTCCAAAACAATTTCAATGGGGACAAGATCTTACTCTAAATAAACATTAGTACTGGTTTTTAATAACACCTGAATATGTGTCATGAATATGTACCTGCATACGGGTGTGTGTGTGATAGATGAATATACAGGAATACTGGTAATTACTAACATTTATATTTTAAACATTGTACATACTTTATATTTTAGTATCAAGCTACGGTGGTGTGCTTTGCAGAGAAGGATATATAGGCAGAGGAGCCTAATAAAAATCTTCATCTCTTGATTGCTGGCCTTCATAAACATATTTTTTAATTACATCAGAGACCTGCCATTCCAAAATCAAGCCATGCTATATTATTCTGGCTCTCTAACCTGAAAATTCTTCCATTAGAAGTAAGACGAGGTGGGTGAGTTATCTTTTATTGGACCTTCTCACCAATAAAAAATCTTTCCTCACCAACCTTGTTTCTCTAATAATCTGGTACCCACACAGTTACAACAAAACTGTGTATCCACTAAAAGTAGTATTGCCAGAGAGCATCACCGTGTTAGCCAATTAACATCATCCAAATTAGTAACTTCAATTCTCAAAAGGACATTGCTTTCCCTACAACAATGGTAGTCAGATCAGTGATACCTTTGATTTGAATAGCTGAGTCCTTTCATCCATCCATCATCCCAATGCAGTCCATTTAACTCTGCGAAAGGCAGGGGACTGCTTCATTGGCCAGTTTACAGGATCAAGGACTTCGTACTGGTTTTTAATAACGCATGAATATGTGCCATGCATATGTACCTGCATACAGGTGTATGTGTGATAGAGGAATATACAGGAATACTGGTAATTACTAACATTTATATTTTAAACATTGTACATACTTTATATTTTAGCATTAAGCTGTGGTGGTGTGCTTTGTAGAGAAGGATATATAGGCAGAGGAGCCTAATAAAAATCTTCATCTCTTGATTGCCGGCCTTCATTTTGCAAGAGCTTGATGGAAGATGTTTTGTACATGAGATTTACATGGGATCCTTGAGTAAAATCTGAAACTGATGTCAATCATAGAATCATAGCATAGTGGAAATAGAGATAGTAGAAATAGAAATAATCTTAGGATATGGAATAGTTAGAAAGAATTGCACTTGGCTAGATGAAGGAAGTAAGCCATAAAATAGCCATGAGGTTTATAGGTTCCAGCACTTGGTGGATTTTATTAGTTCTTTTTCCCTCTCTCCAGGGATTGTTTTTGAAGGCTGTTTGGGGAGGCTTTTTACTACTAGTTGTATCCTTCAGAAAAAGTCATAAAAAAGGACCTTCCTTGATGTTTGCACTGGAATCCTAATGAGGTGTGTGCTAGCAACATCTTGTGAGTACTTCAACAAAGCCATCTTCATCTAACTTCAAGGTTGTCATTAGCCTGACCAAACCAATCAAATGCCAAGTTAAATCACTGAATCTGTTCTAAACTTGCCTAGTTATATATTTTCCACTGAAAATGCTCACTTTGACATAGGGAAGTCCTGTATCTCCTTAGGTGTATATATGCCACTTATGCTTCCCCAGTTAAGTAGGGATGAGGTACTTGTGAGATTAAGGGCTAGTCAACACTGACGACAGCAAATTTGCTGCGGTCAGTTCACTCTTACAGGTTCGACTTTGAGGTCAGTCAAGATAATGCTCAATTGATCTGGAGTTTGACACAGTAACTCCAGCCCTGCAAGGAGCGTAGTGCTAAGTTGAAGGGACGGCACTTCCCTTCGGCTTAGCGCAGTGTACAGGGATGTAAGTGGGAGTTACAAAGTCGAAGGGAGATAAGCCAGCTATTTTACGTACCTCATGTATCTCCCTTCAGCTGCCCTGGAAAAGTGCCATCAGTGTAGACTAGGCCTAAGAGACTTGCTGAAGATCACACAAAAAGTCTACTTTATCCACTAGACCACCTTACTGACCATACTCACTGCCAGGCCACAATTCAGGGAAATAATAGTGGAATGCTCTTTGTCTCCTAAACCCATATTTAGGAATCTAAATAAATGGCCTAATATTCACAAGTGCTAAGCACCCAACCATTCCCATCAAGTGCCTAATTAATGATTATATTTTCAAAAGTGCCTGAGGCTCAGATATTTGATGGTATTTAGATTCCTAAGTGCTAAAATTACTTTTGAAAATGAGAAGTGGGGCCTAAGGCATATAGCATTTTTGAAAAATTTACTCTCCATCTTTTATTTTGACACTGCAATGGGCTATGAGGCCATAGGTTAGTTTGAATGCTAACCTTGTAAAAATGTGTGCAATTTTTTTAACCTTTTTGTGCAGCCTCAAAGCTGCACTTACAGTAAACAAATTCTGAAAGAGTGTTAAAAACCAAATAAACTGCCAAGTGTAAAAAATAATAAGTCTTCAGAATAACCAGGCCAGAATTCGGATGTTTTTCATAAATGTGCATATATTTACACCAGAGCCGCTCACCAAATGGATAGAAATGTGAGCTGAAGAACCACTGGATGCTGACCATTTTCTCAGCAAATCTCATTACTGAAGTTGTTTGTGATGCTTCCATTGAAAATTCACAGTGGTTTTAATTTAAATCCACAGTGGTTTAAATTCACAGGAAGTTTAAATTCACAGTAGGTTTAAATAAACCTTAGTGTGTGTTTGTTTTGTGGTTAGTCCAGTTGTGACTTTTTAGGATGAGATATCAAATATGTAAAGGTAGTCAAGATCTCCTAGGCAACATGATATTTACATTCTCTCAGCTTCCATTCTATCTATGCTATGCTGCTGCTTTTTCTATCCACTCACTCATCTCTACTCTGTTCTCTTTTCAGATGCTGTCCTCTCCAGATTCTCCTTCAGTCCTCCCTCTTCACTCCACTTCCACTTTTCACTCCAAAACCCAGTAGAATCATTTCCTCCCTCTTCACTTCTGCTTCTTTTTTCATTACCCTTCTCTGATTATCCACACTGAAGTCTTCAATCAAAACACCCTTTCCCATCATTCTGGCCTGGTCCACAGTGAACGGCAAACTGGGCAGCAATCGACAGGAGATACATAAGCTACATAGAGTAACTTGCATATCTCTTGCAGTCTTCCTAACTTCTACTTACCACAGTCTCTTCAATTCGCTGCACCGACTGGAAATGCACTCCCTTTGGTTCAGAATAACTTTTTTCCAGGGGTGGATTTATTAAATTGGCTTCCAGATTGATTGAGTAGGTCTTCACTTCCACTTAACTGATACCGAAGAATCAGTCTGATGGTGGCAAATTTGGGAAAAAAGACAATGGAGCCAGAACTGTTGGAACAGCTAATTCCTTCTGCTCTGATCCAAACTTGTGTTTCACAAGTAAGATGTCCCTTTTCCATGTGAGCTGTGATTATGAAAATGTAGCAATTCAAAAGAGTGGAGTCCTACGTATGAATTACATGGGATATGGATGATAGTGTGGCTAAACCTTTAATGCAGTGGTCTTCAACCTGTCGATCGTGAGCTACTTCTTAACGGCAGTTGCAGTTAAAACCTATGATCATTGTGCCATCTGCTAGCGAAAGGTTGGTGACCACTGCTTTAATACATGTATTAGGAATATGTATATCATATACAAACAGCAATTATTAACATACGATACACCCCTCATTTATGATTATATCGTCAATGTACATAAAAACATATAGACACATACACACACTATGGACCAAGTTGGGTGTAAGCAGGGCCGTCCCTAGGGGGAAATGGGGCCAATTGGCCTGGGAGGCCCCCACCCCACCTCATGCTGAAGGGGGAAAGGGCAGGTCGGGCCGCTCCACCCCTGGGACCGCAGCAATCCGAGGCTGTGCCACTTGCAGTAGCCAGCCCTGGCCACATCGTATGTGAGGCAAGCCAGCCCAGAGAGGCCGGGCCCTGCACACCTGCCCCACCCCTGGGCCAGCTGCTCCACTCTGGGGTTGGGAAGGGCCAGTCCAGGGAACAGGCAAAGCGCTCCCACCCCGCCCCACTGTGCCCCGCACTGTCCCGCTGGGAGTGGGACAGCGCGGTACCCACATAACTGCGGGGTTCAGGGCCATCGCCCCGTGCCCACCCCTCCCAAGGACCACCTTGGGTGTAAGTTAATGCAAATTTAGTGGAATGAATAAAGCTTTACTGATTAAACCTGGATTAGAATAGAATTGTTAATACACGTTTCTGCTTGAAGTTTGCTTTACATTGTATTTTATATTGCTACCCCATCTCAGAAATGTCACAAAATATCAGAGCAGCAGGACACTTTAAAAAAACAAAACAAAACAAAAACTGAGTGCTATAGCTATTTTTGTCTAGATTTTACTTTGTTTCCCACCTTGTCCTATGTTTCCAATTTCACCTAGAAGGGCTAATAATTCCAGACATCACTGACAGCTCTTTCTTAACCTTGTACTCACAGTTCTGAACAACTCTTGACATATTGTTTCCTCAGAGCAGAGTACTGCTAAGAGTATAATGTATAAATGTAACACCCAGGGGCTGCTTTTTGGAATTTGGACACAATCAGTGGAATTAACAGCACATATAAAGTATCAGTGTTTTTTTTATTACTCAGTGGAGTTATGCTCACGTAGAATAGCTAGAGGAGTAGCTTTTACTGCAGTAAGCTTACCATCAAGTTTTCAATTAAAGGTAACATAATATGGAAAATAAATCACTGAGAGGAAAAATGTTATGTTTGAGGTGCATGCTGATGTTAAAATACCTAATACCTATGGGTAATTAAGGGTGGAATATTTAACACACTTTTGTATTACACTTTTTAAAATGTACTTTTGCTATGAGATGGGGCTGTTTGTGCTCTGTATTGTCCCTGCCAGCAGGTAGAGGATCTTGGGGGGCAATTACCTCAACAGTGGGGTACAAATCAATCTTTATTGACAAATGTAAAACAGTAAAATTTAACAATGGGGTGTATGGGGTTTGTCAGTAGGCAATAATGGGGTATATGGGGTTTGTCACAGTAGGCAGTTGGGGAGGGGGTTTCTCTTATTAAGCAGTGTGAAAATGAAGAGGTGTCACAGCGAGTCACAATTGGTGGCTAGCGATTCTACAAAAAAAAGCAATATGTCACAGTGGTATAGGTGTAGAGGTACAGTAAAGGCAGTGGTAACCAATGGGGTTTTACAAATATAAATGAGATACAAATGGCAGTAAAATTGCACAATAAGGGTGATTAGTGAATTTACACAAGCGTAATAGTACAGATGAGAATTGATGACTTGGTTTGTAGGACTGCAGTGGCAGGCAGTCTGTAAGAGTGTACCTAGAGGCTGGGTTAAGGAACAGAGGTGGGGGTGGGGTGAGTAACCAGTGGCAGAGGAAGAGGGAAGAGTATAGCTGCAAGGGATGCAGCAAGAGGCACTGAAGCCCTGCAGGGCGAGGCTCAGAGCAGCCTTCAGGAGCCTGTAGGCTAAACGCAGAGGAATCAAAGAAGAAAGGCAGCAAGGGGCTTTGGAAGTTCAGGGAGAGGTGGAAACAGCAGCAGAGGACTTGGGGTGTTCGGGGAGAGAGGCACTTATTTAACAACTTAACAGCAACTATACAACTTATGCTAATAATGAACAACAGAAAGAAGGAAAAACAAAAGGAGAGAAGCAATACAGTAAAACAGTTATCTTTAATCTAGCTTAACTATGGCCACACAATATAACAGGTAATGGCAAACAAGTATCCCACTTAACTACCACTAAACACAGACACAAAATTCAATTCTAACAGGACTACAACTTATACAAGCTAATAAAATACAACTTAACAAAACTAAGCCTAAACAAACTAATGAAACTAAACCTAATGGCATGCCTTATACTACACTGGTTCTATTGACCAGGGGGAGCAGTCCCAGAGGCAGAGTGGTGTGAGCCCAGGGTACAGCTCCTGAGGGAGTCAGGGGATGGTGGCTGCAGCAGTGGAAACAGCTGAAAGCAGGGAGCCCCGGGACAGAGCACACGGAGGCAGAGCTTAGCAGCGGCACAGGCTTTTCTTTAAGCAGCAAGGGAACTGTGGAGTCAGAAACAGTTTCAGGCACAGATCAAGGAATTAACTTGAGTCTGTCTGCTGGGGAAGCAATGCCAGCAGCTAGGACAGGGAGAGTTTGCAAGAGGGGAGCCTTACCGATTCCCAGGACAGCAGCAGGAATAGAGGCAGGAACAGCAGCAGCATCAGAGGATGCAGAGGAGGCTCGGTTCGTTTTCAATCATCAGGAGATCTCACAGGAAAATTTGGTGTTCGTGGGAGGGGAGTTTAAAAATGGGGGTACGCTCAAAAATTAAATGAGAGCAGAAAAAGGGCCCCCAAAGACCCCTAGCTTATCAGACCAGGTGGCAAAGCAGGAACCTTTCTGATGTCTGACTCAAAAATGTCTGGTTTTAAAGGCAAACTCAGGCAGCTTCCCGCCAGTAACTCTGATTGGCTCCCTCTGCTACAGGGGAAGAGAGAGGGCAGGGAAAACTGAAGGTAAGCACAGAACAAGTCTGGGCAAAGATCTGAGCCACAGGTATGACTCATGCCCTTAAGCTTAACAGGCCATTTAAGTCTTGCACTCCTGGGCATTGTCCACCCTACACCAAGCCAGGGTCTAAGCCAAGGAGCTAAAGGCCGCCTCCCTGGGCTGGGCCATGGCCCTTAGCAGCCTGGGAGGGGTGGCCACACAAAACAACAAAACAAAGGGAAAATAAATGCAGCAGGGGGACAGCTGCAACAGACATGTATGTTTAGAATTTCCCAGCTTCATGTATGATAATATATGATTGCTGCTTGAGGGTGTATCAGCACCAAAATAAAACACCCATGGCTGGCCCAAGTCAGCTAACTTGGGTTTATGGGGCTCAGACTGTGGAGCTATAAAATTGCAATGAAGATGGCTTGGCTCCAACCTGAGCTTGGATGTCTACACTGCAATTTTATAGTCCCACAGCCCAAGCCCCGTAAGCCAGCACCATCTATGACTGTTTTTTTGCAATGTAGACATATCCCAAGGTACCTACATGGACCAATTAACCTGACATCTAAACATCACACAGACTTTGAACTATTTATACTTAGGTTAGAATAAATAGTATATGCTATTGCCCCCCCCTTAATATATAGGGCTGATGGAGGCACTCAGGCTACGTCTACACTTACAAAGTTAAGTCAACTTTGTTAAGTTGATTTAATGAGGTCGACTTTATGTCGACTTAAAGTCGACCTTGTTAAGTCGATTTAACAAATCGACTACACTTTAAGTCACTTTGTTAAATCAACTTAACAGCAGAGGTAGCCGTTACATTGGCTTTAGGTTGACTTAATAAAGTCGATTTAGCATTAATCCCATCTACACTGGCCATAAATCGATTTAAGGAGTCGACCTAAGGCTTAAGTTGACTTAAAAGGAGGTGTTATTAAGTCGACTTAAGCTTTCCTTAAGTCAACATAAGGAAATGCTTAAGTCGACTTAATAAAAGCCCAGTCTGGACATGGCTTTGTTTAGGTCGATTTAAGTGTCCTTAAGTCGATTTAATTTGCCAGTGTAGATGCACTCTCAGGTAGTAAGTGACTTACTAAGATCACAGAAGAAACCTCAACTTTGCAAGTTTTAAGCTTACCCCCTAACAATCCCTAACATTCTTCTTTGCGTATTACTTACTTGCTAGCTCACCCAAGTGCATCATACTAATTTTATGATCCAGCTTGCTCAGGAAATCAGATATATGTGTGGCTAGCAACAAGCTATTGTTTAATATAATATAATATAATATAATATAATATAATATAATATAAATGATGTTACATTTATGGTACTTAAAAGCATGCTAAAAACTTCACACAGAAAACAAAAGACAGTCCTTGTGTCAAGGAGCTCATGATCTGAGGCTCTGAGTTGACAAAGATGTAGGCATAACCCACTAACAAATGTATGTTACAAGTCATCCTCTATGCCTGCTCCATGGAGGATGCGAGTCTGTTGCAACCCAAAAGCGGGTGTTTTAACTCTAGAAGTCCCCAGTTCAATCTCCAGCATGGCTGCTGGAATGGCAGGAAACATACATTCATGTGACTGATTTTTATGAGATGAGGTACAATGGTAAGCATACACATAGGGGGATTGGGGCCTCAAGAAAAGATGGTAGCAGGCTGTTTTGTAAGTGAGTGGAGTGGAGTTGGACAGTTGACAAGAGCACAAGAGCCATTGGTATTCCTGTGCAGCTGGACGACTCAGTTGAAGTCCCTGAATTCCCTGGAGCACAGGATCTGCTTGTTCTAGGTGTCCTCTGCAGTACAAGCAAACAAAAAAGGATTTAAGAGGAGGCAGGGCCATGACCCCACCTCTATGCACCAACCAGCAGAACAGACATAGGTGCACAGTGGAAAGTACTCTGCATGCCTTGAAGGATCCTACCCCACATCTCACAAACCTGTTTTGAGGCAGTCTGCCTTTTGGAAGCAGAATTCTCCTCACACCATTGCTGGAGGCAGTGCTGCAGTCCGCTACACTTCCTAATGCAGAGTAGTGGTTGAGGAATGACTGAGCCTGCATTTTAGACATGACTTAATTTGTTAGACTGGTGAACATCAGATGGAGGTTGGGAAAAGGAAGGAAAAGGAGTGCCACAGCGATGCAATGAAGAGAATACTCAATGTCTGCATGTGACTGCATATAAATTGTAATTAGTGCCATTTCCTTATAATTTCTCGAAGTGTTGGAAGGGGTACAATGCACGATTACTAAACAGATTTAATGAATTCCTAATGTTAAAGTCCAGCAGGGACCATAGATTATGTATTATGACCGCCTGTATATCAGAGGCCATTGCTTTTCACCTAGTTTCCACTGTATTGAGCCCAATAACTTGTGTTTGAAATATAATTTATAAATAAATCACTAGCATGTTTTAAATTATTTTGGGAGAAAGGCAATTCTTTTTTACAATTCAAAGATTAATCTTTGTATCATTTCTTATAATAATTGCTGAAGATTTCTGGTATGGAATACAAATATTTTAACACATGCAGTTTTTAATTGGATACATATTTCACTTCCTCTCCTGAACACTTGAGTAATGTGGCTTTATGCATTCAAACAGCTGCTGAGTAACACGCTAGCAGTTGCTGCATTTCAGTGGTGGGTGTGATTCCTATATGTAGTCAGTAAAGTGTTTGGGGACCCTTTAAGACGAAAACACTATGAAAGATAAAATATTGTTATGTGGTGGCTCAGGGGTCCATTTTTTCTTAAGAATAGTTGTCTGATATGTTCTCTCTGCTGGAACTAATATAGATAGATGAGATCATGAGGTGCTTTGTAGCTAGGAAGCTGTTTATTATAGTGAATTGAAATTGGTGCAAGTGATGAATAAAACCCTATTTCTGAAAGCTACTCCAAGTGATCAGGCCCCCACAGGTGTACAGAGCCCTGACAATTTCACGGGAGCTTTATAGGGATATAAACAGGGCCTTTTTTGTTATGGTTCTCAGGGGTACCGAATATCAGCACCTTTTGGGGGGATGGTACTCAGGGGTACTAAGTACCGGCACCTTTTTTTCACAGTGATGCAACCCTGGTTCCTGCCACCGCCAGCAGCAGCCCCAGATCCCTAACTGAGTATCGGCACCTTTTTTCTTACAAAAAAGCACTGGATGCAATGATCAACATGAATGTAATAGCTTGCAGGAGTGGGGCCCACATACATTAAGCCCATTTAAATGAGTACCCTATGATTGTGCGTGTGATGTACTTTTACAGAAGTTTATTTCCTTACTTGGAGGCCATGCTTATCAACTAAATACAGAAATCCTTGGTTATGCAAAAGAAAATTTCAGGCTTATCTCTGTAATTTAAAGGGTGTGAATTTCCCCATGACTAGTTATTCTGATGGCTAAAAGTTCATCAGGGAGGGACTCGATCTTACTCTAGGCTATGTTCTGTACTCTGAGCACACACTAGAAATAATAATGATCTTTAATATTGATGTCTGAAACATTTTAGGATTCCTAAGTGTTTGGATCTCTTAACCAGTCGCATTGGAAGCACCATGCTCTCTTGACAGATAATAATATACTGTAAGTCTGCTTTTTCATACAACTCATTCTGGAGCATACAAGAGGAAAAAGTTACTCTTGACTTATTCCTGATGAGCATACTGTACAAGAGCTGTTTCAGGAAATAAGCGTGTTTGAGCAACTAAGTAGCAGTGAGAATGATATAATTAAGTTTGACACCCACAGAGAACTCCTGCATGGGATATCCATAACACTGACTTTTTATGGAGTGCTTTATTGGTCTAGATCTTGTTCCCAGTGAAGTCAATGACACATTCCCATTGATTTCTTTAGGAATAGGAGCTGGCTTTTTTTTACAATCATTAATTTATCAGTTGTCACAGATAATCCTGCAAGTTTAATGGCACACAAATACCAACCATGAACACACCTTTCCTATCCCAAAAGTCTAGAAAAAGTGTAAAAGCAAAAGTAACAATGTTTCCCATATCTACTCAATATACAGAAGAAGCAAAAAATAATGTACATTTTAAGGAATAAGGATATTTTCTGCAGATCACCTAAAATTTTAGTAGAAATTATACCAGCTAATGTGCTATTATGAAAACCAAAGGTTTTCTTAACTGTTAGAATGTACCATATTACTTTGGTCATATAGTACTTGATGAATACAAAAAATAATTGATGGGGCAGGGGGTTGTTTTGGTTGAACAAAACATACACAAAACAATATAATTATTTTTCAGTATAATTGGTCTCCAAAATACATTCGGTAAATGTCACAAAAACAAATAGCAGCCAGTCACAGCATTTGATACTGAGTCTTGAACAAACTGAAGTGTTTGTGAGCAATAGTAGCTCATCCAAGCTAACTTCAGCCAATGTGGTTGACACTTACAAATAATGATGAAGGCATTTACAGAAAGTGGGATCAGTTTGTAAATGATTTCCAAACAGAATAAGGGCTATATTAATCAAATAATTGATTTATAAGAGATAATTTGACCAGCTTTCTTCTGCACATCCTGTTACTGTAAGCAGTTTTAGATTATATTTGACAAATGCAAAGTCATATTTCTACTCTATATGAACACTACCAATTTGTCCTCACTTTAAACTTTCTCAACAGTAGATATAACAAAAGATAAAAGAGGGCTTTGCCTTTTAAAAGATCTTTAGTCCATTTTTCATTTGCTACCTTTTCTTATAATATTCTTTGTTTTTACCACAAATACATTATCAAACACAAACAGTCTCTTCTAACACATGGTTACCAGATTCTAGGGACATACCATGTTTCACTTTCTAGCTCACAAATTACCATCTTGCCTGCTGATGGAAGATTGTATCTAGCACACCATTCTACTGTTTCTCAGAGGCAAACATTTGGTAGAAGTGAATTCTTTTTGTTAATTTTTTGGTTTCTTGAATGAATATTTGTGTGTCTACAATGATCCACATCAACAAAGAAAACCACAAACTGCACTCCTGGGAAAATAGTTAGCTTTTAAAACCACTAAAAACAGTAAGCCAAGAAATGTAAATACTTTTTGTGAGATATACTTGCGGGTAGTTGATGCTTTAGCCATCCAGTTATAATGAAACTGTACACTATCCTGGACATTTGCCTTGAATTTACATTACCCCTCGCTTTTTCTGCTCATATCCAAAATAGGCAAGTTCATAGCATGAGGCTTTTACCTTTGGTAAAGTACTCCTCACCGATTTCCTCCCCAGTTAGGGTGACGAATTAGCAAATGTAAAAAACTGGGAAGAGAGTGGGGGCTGGGGTAATAGGCATCTGTATTACAAATATCCCAGAATATCTGGGTTGTCCCTATTAGACTGAGACATCTGATCATCCTAACTCCAATGGACCATTCATCCATGCTCAGTTTCTTAGGTATAGAAGGTTATTTGTTTCATTTGTTTTTCATTAGTAAAAATAATCACTTAGTGATCCAGGTCACATATAAATCAACCTAGTATTATAGGAACCCCAATGAAAATTTCCATTCCCATATAAAAAACCTGTAGAAAGACTGGTTAATTATGTAGCTAGAAGCCTACCAAACACACATGCTAATGGAATGGTTCTAGAGGAAGTTCTCCACTGACAGTGAATTTCTATCTATCATGAAAAGTTTCAGCTGCAGGACCATAAATGAGAAAGACATAGCAGCTAACTCCCATGTTTCAGGGATGGTCAAAGAGGTGATTCCCAGGTCCTAAACCACTTAGAGACATACAGATCATAACCCAAGTTCTGGCTGTGGCACAAGAATTGATGTGCCCTGTCTAATGTATTGATGGACTATTTTCAAGGGAGGTAGTACATTGATCATGGGATTCACAAACATATTTAGACACCTATCCCCCATTGAAATTTAGATGTCTAAACACAGGGTATGTTTACACAGCAAAACAAATCCCCTTTGCAATAATTCTCAGAGCTTGAGTCAACTGGCTTGGGCTCCTAGAGCAAATGCTACGGGCTAAAAACAGCTGTGTAGATGTTCTGGCTTGGGCTGGAGCCTGATCTCTGAAGCCTGGTGAGAAGGGGAGGGTTTCAAAGCCAAGGCTCCAGTTTAAGCACAAATGTCGACACAGCTAAATTTCACCTTGGCTTTGAGATTGTTTCAGTTCTTATAGAGATACCCTTAGTGACCAAGTGCTGTTTTGTCCCCAAAGACACAGGTAAGTTCATTCCACTTCAGGCATCAACATCTGTATTGAAGACAGACTCTAAACCAGAACAGAACAGTGGGATTCTATGGGCTAACGCATTATATTTCATCCTTCACAAATAGGCTAAGTTGTCCCGTCACGACCGCTCCCAATAAACGAACCTCCCAGAACCTCTCTTGGCAGTACTGCTGAAACAACAGCACAGGCCATTGATTTAAAGAAAAAAAAATCTTCCCAGGGGTTAGCCTTCTATAATAGGTAAAATAAGAACCAATTTAATAACACACTAAAAAAATGGAGCCTATAATTGTATGGCTTTGCAGCAGCAAATGGTCCAAAAAATACAGATGCTTAGCTTTATTGTAGCAGCAATTGATATCCCAGGACATTTAAAGTAGAGTTTATGGAAATGTACATCCAACCAGTGCCCTGTGATAATTCAATTATTCATACTCATTCTGCAGTGAGAAAGGATGTAATTTCTTCATCATCAACCCCTTTGGGATGGAAAACTTTTTGCAGATAGGTTTACAACAACAAATCAGCACACATTTCTTCATTCCAATCCTATATTAGGAAATAACCTTATACCGTACCTCTCTGGCTTTGTTTTCTCACTCCATTGTAAGCAGCTATGTATCTGCTGTATCCAACCCAGTTAGAAGAGTGTTGCTTTCTGCATTATCAGTATCTATGCTAGTGCTAACTATTGCTGGCATTTTTGCCTCTGAACTGATATTCTCTTTTACAGTCTAAAGCCTGAGAATCCCCCTCACTTATAAAATCCATTGTGAAAAGTACTGAGCCCTTTATTGTTGTTTGTGTTCCACAGCACTCAGCAAAATTTTTGCATCAGTTTTATTAGATAGTGGCTTGTATATTCCATTCTCTTTTAAAGTTCTGAATATAGTTTCCAGTCTCCTGAAAGCAAAATCCCATCTACTCTGAATTCATTTGAACTGCTTAAATGGTTTCATTTTTCTGTATAAACTTACTGATTAGGAAAACAGCCTCTCATTTTCATCTCCAGTTTTGATGCTGAACTTACTGTTTGAACTCACAGTTTTCTTCTCCCCACTAGCTTATGTCATGTTATGTTTGTTTTGGGGGACATGGGGGGCAGGCAGATTGTGGCTGCATGCTGCAAAGATGTATAAGAGGAAACAAGTTCCAAAGGGGTAGCCATGTTAGTCTATTGCAGAAAAACAACAGAGTCCTGTGGCACTTTTGAAGACTAACAGATTTATTTATTGCATGAGCTTTCGTGGGAGAAGATCCCATTTCGTCAGACAGTGTCTATTTCGTTCCTTGTGCAAGGGACTGCTATGAGTTGCAATCCATGTGCTGATTTGGATACACAAATTGCATAGAGCTAGCACTGCAATGAGATTAACAAGATGGAAATGGGAGGTCTCTGAGCCCAGGCCTTCTTATAAGGAACAAGATGCCTTGTTTAAGTATACCTTGCAATATTTAGGTATTTCTGTGTCCTCCATGAGCTAGAACCTGGCTGGAAATTTTTCTGCATATATAGAGATATAATTTATTTATTTAAAGCTGAAAGAATTGTTTTAACCTTCAAAATAGATTCAGCTCAGTTCACATTGAGTTTGAATTTTATGCAGATTTTCAGATCACTTCTCATTTTAACTGCACTGTTTCACTCCACTTCATCTAAACATAATTCAAAAGAATCATAGAATCATTGAAGATTAGGGTTGGAAGGGACCTCAGTAGGTTTCTACTCCAACCCCTATTCAAAGCAGGATCCATCCTAATTAAAGCATCCCATCCAGGGCTTTGTCAAGCTAGGTGTTAAAAACCTCTAAGGATAGAGATCTCACCACTTCCTTAGTTAATCCATTCCAATACCTTACCACTCTCCTAGCAGAAAAAGATTTTCATAATATCCAACTTAGACCTCCCCATTGCAACTCATGCTCCTAGTTCTGTCATCTGCTACCACTGAGAATGGCTAAGCTCCATCCTCTCTGGAAACCCCCTTCACGTAATTGATGGCTGCTATCAAATCCTCCCTCACTCTTCTCTTCTTCAAACTAAATGATCCATTATCTACTGACACATTCTATGAACATTTATAAATACCAGTCTGTGACTTTTGGGGTATATCCAGAGCAATAAAGGGTTGTGTCAACAACCATTGGGTAAACCTTGGTGCTTTGAATACTCTGCTGCTGTGGCTCACAGCCCAAACACCAACAGACAGTAGACATTCATGCAGTTCACTGAGTATCTGTGTATCATGGAGCCCTGCTTCAGTTCTCACAGTGTAGCAGTTTACAACACAACAGCTCCACCCTTGTCTCTGCCAGGCTTGGTTATTACTTTCAGGGTGACCCTTGTCTAATACACTCCCAATCCATAATTTCTCCAAAACTGTCTGCCCTGGAATGTGGAAAACTCAGAGTTTCCTTGCTCCATTAAAAAGACAAAAGCATAGCTTAATACTTCAATTAGAGTTAACAATCACTTCAATTCAAACAGAGCACTGGGTTGGTTTAGATTAAAAGTAAAATCAGTTTACTAATCAAAAAGTGGTCTGTTTTAAGGGAGTTCAAAAGAAAGAGAG
Organism: Pelusios castaneus; assembly: GCA_007922175.1. Taxonomy (NCBI): domain Eukaryota; kingdom Metazoa; phylum Chordata; order Testudines; family Pelomedusidae; genus Pelusios; species Pelusios castaneus. The sequence continues at coordinate 2,236,788 of ML685867.1, forward strand.
AAAGAGAAGGTTGCAAGCAAATAGAAGTGAAAACGCATCTAAAAATCTAAAACTAAATGTAGCCAAATACAGTCTCTTTGTTCAGGCTAGATTTCTTACCCATCTTTCTCCTTACTCATCATTCTCCTTTCCAGCCATGGCTGATGTTCTGGTGATCAAGACCTTCCTCAAAAGAATGATGTGTTGGTTTCCCTTGTCTTCAAAGCAGTCAGTGACACAACCTCTTACTCATCTGGATATATGTTGAAAATTCCACACCATGGATAATCAAGTAGAAGCTCAGATATTTCAGGAATAAGGGATATATAAGCACCTATATGAGCAGAATTCAAACTGCCAGTTATCTGGAACAAAGGCCTCATACAACTACCTGAAAATGATTGCCTAAAATTATATATGCCACTACCTCAGCAGCAACAATAGGACCCTTTTTTTTAATCTTTGCATCTCTGATGTCAACTATTTATTCCATACTTTGCTTCCAAAGCAAGCACAACAATTTCATCCATCATCCTGTTTCCTCTATCTTACTGTCAGGGTGTCTCTGTACTGTCTCTCATGATTGTGTTTGTGCACCACTGTATCTTGAAGGGAGCCTGTATTGCCTCCCTATACTGTATTTCTGCTCAGGGAGCTCTGATACAGTCTCCCAGGGTTGTGTTTCTGCAATCATCATCTGTCAGGAGAGTTAGGACTACTAGACTATGTCTACACTGGCAAGTTAGGTCGACTTAAGGAGGCTTAAGTCAGCCTAACTTACACTAGGCCTTCATTAGGTCGACTTAAGAAAATCCTTAAGTCGACCTAATGAAAGCTTAGGTCAACTTAATAAGAACCACAGGGTATTTGAACTAACCTGCATAGGTCGACCTAACCCTTCCTTAGGTCGACCTAAGGCCAATGTGGTTGCATAAGTCCACTTTCTTAGGTCGACCTAAGGGAAATTAGGTTGACTTACTAAGTCCTGGTTAAGAGTAACCACTTTGTTAAGTCGACTTAACATTTCCTAGAGTAGATATAGCCTTAGTGCTTTAGCAATGCTATGTTTCTACCAAGTTCCTGAATCAGTCAGTGAACTTGTAAACGGGCAAGTGTTCCTATTTCCTAAAGCCAGTCCTTAGATCAGACCTCAGATCTTGCATCTAGGTCCATTATACTAGGCATCATAGGCTCTCACTTTCTACTACATCCCTCACCCAACAATCTCCCCTACAGCTGGCAGCCTCACCTCAGGTTCACGGTTGTCCAAAGTCCTGCATTTTATCTTCTACCCTGCCTGGGGTCTGGAACACTCTCTCACTGCATGGGGTTTCAGGTAGGCTTCAGTCCCAGATCAGCCTCCATCTGCAGTGAAGCTCCTGGCTCAGCCTTCAGACCAAGAGAGAAAGCTTCCAACTACATATCACCTGGGTCCCCTCCCTGGACCTTCTCCTAGGGCCTTAGATAGCAGCTGCTTGCAAGGCCTTCCCTTGCAGTAAAGACTGCTGCTTTACCCTTGCTCAGGAGCTTTCAAGATTGGTCTTTACTTCAATCCTGCCTGAGGCCCCTTCTGTCTGGCTCGCTTTTAAGTTCCTCCAGCTGGAACAGGCTCTGTGGTTGCAATGAAACAGAGCCACCTAGACACAAAACTGCTGCTTAACTCCCCTGTTCCAGAGTCAGTTTTATACACCCCATCACAGACCCATCCTGGATGGATCTGCCTTCTTGGAACTACAGTTCACTAGGCAACTGAGCCCCTGGAAACTCCCTCCATTTGACTGCCATATGCGTTAAATCAGACACTTGGTGCTGTAGCTCACTTTTCAGCTCTAACATGGGGCACATGTGGGGCTGTCAGACTATTCCTAACGACTCTTTAATTCGATAAGGGGGGATTGTTCCCAGTTTGAGCTGTCCAGTGGGAGACAGGCAGGGCAGGTGGGTCCTGGTGTGGTGAGGACTACAGAGGATTGGTATTAGAGCACCATTTTAATACCTTTTCTGCCTTTGAGTAGTACCAGGTGAAGGAAAAAAAGCTACAGTGATTGTCTTCTAGGGAAGGGAAAGGAGAAAGTGGAAGTGCAGCTAGCAAGGTAAAAGCCAATCAGAAGGTGCTGAAAGGCATCAGACTTCTGACTGGTTAGCCGACACCTTCTGACCTGGAATGCAGAAAAAAGATGTCTGACTGTATCACTTTCCATAGTCTCATTAGGCTACCCAGCGTGGCAGTTATAGAGCACCTTGCCAGATCCCAAATGCCAAGTACTGTCTCCAAGGCTTAGGTTGCGTTTTGATTTGTTGTGGGAAAGGCTGAAATCCCATCAAGGTCCTTCCTTAATGGGAACACGCAGTTTAGCATCAGTTCTAAAAAGAGGACTGGGTTTTGATTTGTTTTTTTTGTTAGACTTCATAAACAAGCTGACAAGAAAGTCACCTCTGGGCACACTGTGTTTATGAAGAGAAAAAACACTTTGGCCTTACGTCCACCCACTCCTTATTACACACAGAACACCACCGCAATATCTTAGGGTCTTTTCTGTGTGACCGGTCGGAAGTCAGTTTGTTTCTTATCATTGGCAACAGAACACATTTTGTTTTTAATTAAGCATTCCTAATAGCACATCCGTGTGTCACATTACAGTGTTGTATCCCTTGCTACAGTCATCAGTACTTGTTATCATCAAAGGAGAGCTGTTATTAAAGCAACAACATTCAGTGTGGATATCTGATGTAAAAGCAGGCATCAAAGGGAAACACACAAAACCGTAGTATCCAGCACGCAGCTGTTACAAAACCAGTGGAAAGTCTGCTATTGACCTTTTGTGTTTTAAAGGCTAGATTCTAACCAGCTTCGTGTGAGTGGCAGCAAGATGCCTCTCCTCTTGCATGTGCAGGGAGAGGTACAACTGCGTCCTTGTCTCCTGTCACCAGAGGTACTCAGCGCCCTCAGTGGGCAGGGTAGTGCCACAGCATTCATTACTGCACTGGTGAGCTGAAAGGAAGTCTCCCTACCCAGTCTGCAAACTGTATGCTGTATTCCTTTCGAAATGGCGATGGGCTCCCTGTGTACCCAAAAACAGGAAAAGAGCCAGAGCCTCTGGAAACCCCCCACAAGGGCAGTGTGTCTTTTCCTGCAAAGCAATCAGGAAATCACTCCCTCATCTGTCCTCTTTGTCCCACTTCAGTGCAAAGAGGACTTAAGCAGCAACTGAGGATTTTTCTGGTGTTCCTGATACCAGCTGCTCTTGCCTGTCCCAGATCCTGGGGTTTGGGGCTAAGGAGGCAGGGAAGGAGCATGCCAAGATTGGGGAAGGAGTGATGGGGGATTAAGCAAATGCATTTGAGCGATCCTGCCTGGCAGAGTGGTTCCTTGGGAGATTTTATACTTGGATACAAGTTGAAGCAGTGTTAACTTCAGTAGGACTATTAGTACTCAAAGTCAAGCACATGGTTAAAAATTTTGCTGGATCAGGACCTACATACTCATCTCAGTCATTCCAAATCATTTGAATGTTTGGGGATTGTTTAAAATCCAAACAAATATAACCGTCCTCTCCTAAAAGTGCCACCAGACTCCTTGTTTGTCTTCTCCTATACTCCCTGCTCTACTCTCTCTCCAGGGTTCTCTTTTACTCTCTTTAATTCCCTATTCTATTTTCTCTCTTGTGTCTCTGCTTTCCCTCCTTCTGCCTTGCTCTTCTCAGTATCCTGTGTTCACTTAAGGCCAACCATGCTTCTCCAAATCTTAACAAAGATCAGGACGACGACGACATAGCTCTGGTACCCAGAAACACAACAGGATGGGGAGAGGCAGCGACTGCGGAGCAGATATGCTGGTGCTCTTACACATGGAGAAGGATAAGAAGAAGAAATTCTGAATTCACACGGTGTCTCTTTGCCCTTGAATGCAGGGCTGAGTACATTTTTAAAAATGATTTCCTTTAAATCTTTCTTCTATTTTTTCCCCCACATTGGATTCTTCTCTTTTATTATAAATACACCCAATAGCTATGTTTAACAGATCATGCCACACTTTTTCTTTTTGGTGGTTAGAGGAGACAGCTAAATGCTGGCTCAGCGGTGGAAGGAAGGGCCATGTTGGCCAGGCTAACCATTCATCCACCATTGATTCAAATGAATCAACCTATAAATCACAGAATCTATGATCTTCTCTTGTATTCAGCATTTCACCCAAAGGGAAGGATTCTCTGATTTCCTTACTTCTGATTCTTTATTCTCTATTCTGAGATGATTGCCATGAATGATACCCTTTGGGACTTCCCCGAGTATTACATTACTTCCAGTTCTCATTTCTAAGGGTACAGAGGAAATCCAAATGCAGTCTTTGAAATGCAATGTGGGTTATAGGCTGGAAGCCTTCAGTTAAGCTGTTTCACTAATCTCACTGTATTTGTAGCCGTTCCCATCTTGAATGCTTTTCTTAGGTTTAAGTCTTTAGGGTTTTTTTTTAAATCCCTTAACTCTATACTTTAAATTGTAAATGGATTTGGCTTTGAAATTAGAAATGCACTTCATAGAAAATAATATATATATATATATATATATATATATATATATATATATATATATATATATATAAAAGTAAATCCAACTGTACCATTTTAATACTCTTATTCCACTGTTTTCCATTTCAGGTTATTGACATTACAGTTCCTATACTAGAGTAATAATGATTTCTGTCCCTGCAACAGCAATCTTTAATTTAATTACCATCAAATGATGATCACTGTAGTGTTTAAAATCCTTGCATCCTCCTAGGAGCTTTTCTCTGTAGTTTCTGTGATGTGCTTCAGCACTTTCAAAGTTTTAACACTCTCATGACACTTTTGTGAGTTCTCATCTTTCCCTAAAAATAAAGACAAATTTTTTTAATTCATTTTTTTACCCTTGTAAATAAATTAACTTAAATCATTGGTTCAGATCCTGGCTTGGTGTATACTTATTACGAAATTAGTACAAAAATCATTCCTGCGGCTATTACATATGGCTGAAGATGGCAGCCTTTATTTTGGTCATTTTGATGCTACGCCAGAGATTTTTGTTACACACAGTTATACACACACACACACTTTTGCCATGTACATTATATTTAGGCATGAAAGGACTAGATTTCTTGGACTAAATGTCCTTAAATGTCAATTGCACTGTACACACACAAAAACCAATGGAAAAGTATTTTCATCAATATTACAGATAGGCAAAGTAATAAAAATGCTTGTTGAGAACTTATTAGAACTGGATTCAAGGACATTTGCTTTTGTATATTTTGACGTGATGTTGACAATTTGTGTTTTAGTATTTATAAAGCTTAAACTTTTTGAATATTAGTGTCTATTCTCATTAAATAATTGGGACCAACATGCAAACATTAAATAATTATTTTGGACTCCCACATTGTCCAACATCCCCTCCCCTCAGTTCCCCATAACTCCAAACATTTAAATTGATTTAAAAACTATGTGCTCAAAGCCCATAATTTTGTACAACTATGAATATTTAAATCAGTAAATATTATTTTTTTAAAAAGCTTACAAATAAACACTAACATTATCTGTCAAAATATAAATTAACTAAATAAATATTGAATTCTGCCAAGCCTAATTATATCTGTACTAAGGGTGATTGGGGAGCTTTTGATAGATCAGTAAAAGGGCCAAGTACTGCTGGATAGTGTAATATTGAATATACTTCTTGTTAACAGCAGCCAAAATTGGTAGGCCTTTCTGAAGGTTTGTGAAACCTTGGCATGACAGGAGAGGAGGGGAACATTTTCCTCAGACATATCTGACTCTATACCTCCCCATCCTGATGAAGTATCTGGTGGACCTGCTGGGATCTGAGTTTTAGGAGAAAAGCTTATCTATGCATGACCTTTGGGAGTTGTTTGTCTGGGCCTCAAGACACGTGGGGTGCGTCTACACTTACAAATTAAGTCGACTTAAGCTTGTGTAACCCATATGCCTAAAAAAGGCTATCTCTTTAAGAGACCTACTGAGGGTGGGTTACTGTTGCTGGGCAGATTAGCTACCCACAACCAGAAACTTCTGGAAGCAGGGAGTGGTAGCATTTTTTAGCATGCTCCACAGGGTGCCCTGCTGGTGTGATGTTGTGTGGTCAGTCAGATGACAGGAGAGCAGCAGTCTGTGCAGACAGCAGGCAGGAGCTGCTCTGAGAAGAGACCATGTGCTCAGTTTTCAGGAGAGAAGCTGAGCCAGGAGTGAACAAGATGTTTTCTCCCTCTAATGGAGTCATCTGCAACAGATTTTGCAGACATGCATATGGGACTGAGGGCTGGTTGCAAAGGAGAAGGAAAAGCCTGCATGGAATTCTACAGAAGATTCCAGCAAAGGAAGAAGAGGACAGCTATTTCTTGCCACTCAAGCCTCTACACTCGAACAAAGACTGTAGCTGAGAGTTGGATGAACTCCACCTGGACTTTGGGACTCTTGGGTATCTGTCATGCGGGGGTTTGTGTAGGGATTGTTCTTGGTTAATTGTATTTGGTTTTCTTAGGATAAGGTTTATTTAGTTAGTAGTTAATAAAGTTCATTGTTATGTTTGTTTTTAGTAGTATTTTAATGTGGGAGGGTAACTCTGAACAATCTTTGCTGTGAGTCCCTTACAGACTGGATCCTGGGTTTCCAGCTGCTTTCTCCACAGGGATTGGGGTTGATTTCTGTGAGGCACTGGAGAAGGGCAATTAAATGAATTTTAGCCCACCCGAAGGTTACACTTGCTTAAGTTGATTTAATTTAATCTGCGTCTACACTACATTTTCCTTAAATTGTCTTAAGCTTAAGTCAATTTAAGGAAAATTAAAGTCAACTTTATAAAACCTATTTTAAATTCGACTTTACTGGCTAACTCAACTTTATTAAGTCGACTTACCCAGTGTAGACACGGATTAGCCCTAAATCGACTGTAAGTTGACTTAAAGGGCTCCAGGGCTCCCCCACTGCCCTCCCTGCCAGGGTGGCTGGCACACGCAGAGCCTGGCATGCCCCCATACAGGGCAGGACAGAGCCCTGCCCAGCCTGCTCCTATGCCCTGCCAGTGTCCCTGTCCTGCTCAGCCCCCATTGTACCCAGGTACAATAGGGCAAATGCTGAACCCCCTGGCACTTGGCAAGGGGTGCCCCCCCTGCCACGGTGGACCAGTCTCAGGTCCACCTACCCCCTACAAGTTGACTTAGACATCCAGTGTGGATGCTCTAAGTCAATTTGGCAGGGTCCCCTTTAAGTTGACTTCATTTTTGAGTGTAGACATGCGAACTCAACTTAACAAAGTCGACTTAAAGTCCACTTTGTTAAGTCGACTTAAATTAACAAGTGTAGACATAGCCGTGGATTCTGCATAAACACCTTTGACTAATAAGTGATCTGAGGAAAACTCTTGATTAGTTTTTGAAACTGCTAGCCCAACAAGTTTTTTTCTTTGATGTGTTATTGTTTACTAACAAGGATAAATGGTGGTGGGTGAGGTTTAGACTCTGCAAGGATCTATTCTTGAACACATTTTTGGGATCCCCCAATGGCAGCTGGAAGACAGGCCAATTGGAAAGCCACCACTCTACCACTCCAGAGCCACTCCAAACTTCAGTAATTATTGAAGATTGGAGGAGGGGGTGTTTACTAACTTGTTTCAGACATGTGTAAGTACTTGGACTGGTAGAAAGAGTACAATACAAAATTGCTGTCACTTAAAACTATACCTAGCCTCATCTATCAGCTGGATGGCTGTATCTCCATTTGATTTTTTTCCTGACACCACCTCACACAGAGTGAAGTTAACAAGAGCTTTGGGTTGGCAGAACCCCAGGTACCACGGGGGAAGTCTACACTCTGACCCACTGTAGTTTTTTTATAGTTTAGAAACAATGTTACTTTTTGTGCATAAAAAGACTAATTTAAAGCCCATTGAAATCAGAAGTGAGTCTTAGATCCAGTTCCCATGATATTAGAGGGTAACAAATTACTGGAATTTAGAGGTTGGGTTTTAAAAAAAATTCAGTTGCCTCTGATAATTAAGAATCTTAGCACTAAGGAAAGAGTCCCAGTGATGTAAATCGGCTTTAAATCCCATTCTTTTCAAAGAATTCCCTAGGTATCTCTACAATGAATATAGAGAATACTACAATAAATATAATAAATAAATAATATATATATAATATATAAATAATAATATAATAAATATAATATAATAAATAAATTAATTATCTAAGGCAAAATTAGGAACTTTAGTGTGACAGCTATGTCTGTGTGTGAAAGAAGAGAGACTTCCATTGGTTGTCCAACACTGTGACAGATGAAAGGAGACATGATAAAGTCAGCCCATCAGTAGCACTTGGCAATGTTATGGGAAAAAATCCCGATGCCTGCGTGGCAAACTTTCCCACAGTGGCTATATGTCTGTTCACCAGATGGAGGTTGAAGCATTCTCTGCTTCCTGGCTCACCTGTGGGCCTCAGTCTAGGCTCTCTGGCTGTGTCTACACTAATCCAATGTGGCCATGTTAGTTCGAACTAATCAGCAGATTGACCTTCCTGCAACTGACTAATTTGAACTAAGCAATTGCCCTGCATGGCCATGGCTAGTTCGAACTAGCATTCTAGTGGGGCCATGCTAGTTCGAATTAAGTTAAATCAAACTAGCTAAAATTAGTTTGAATTAGTTAGTTCAAATATACTAACAGACATAGCCTCTGATGTCTCTCCATGGTGACTTCACCAACCTTAACCTGGCTTCTCCAAATTGAGCGTCTGTGGGCAGAATTTTCCTGGGTGTTAGTGGAAATGCTGAATTTCTTGAGATCTTGCTTGTCCTTGCTTGGCCTTCCTCTGCATCACAGATGGTTCTTAAGTTGCCATAAAGCACAGCCTTCAGCAGACAATCTTGAGGCATGCGCTTCATATGTCCCAATGAGTTAAACCTGTGAATGTCAAGTGTAGTCTGCATAGATTGTAGGCTGGTTCTCTGTTGCAACTCACTATTGGTGATCCATTTGTCCCAAGTAACTCCAGAGATTTTTCTAAGATAGAAGAGGGGGAAACTATTCAATCTTTGCTCCTGTTTGGAGTTTGTAACCTAGCTTTTACAACCATAAAGGAAGGTACTCAGGACACAAGCCCGATAGCCTTTGTGTTCAAGGTTAGCAATTTGTTTTTCCAAACACGTGAGGTAAGTTTGCAAAAAGTGACAGAAGCTTTGCCTATTCTAGGATCAAGTTCCCTATCAAAGTTAAATGAGCTGGTAAGAATTGAGCCGAGATAGCTGAAATGATCCATGTTATCCAGAGCTTCATTACTGATATAGATTTTATGTGGAGTGCTGGTGCTTTGTGACATGACAGCTGTTTTCTTGATACTGATTATCATGACAAATTTAGTGCATGCATCAAATAACTTGTTTATCATGACTTGCAATTCATCAAGTGAATTAGAGATGAATGCAGTGTCATCTGCAAAAAGCTATTCCTGAATAATAAAATGGGTGTCATGCCTTCTGGTCTGGAGTCATCTAATGTTAAACAAACTTCCATCCATCCTTGATTCAATTAGTATGCCAGATTGATCACTTCCAAAGGCATATTTAAGAAAAATAGAGATAAAGATGCCAAAGCCAGCACATGCTAAAATGCAACTTTGCTTCATATCAGTATCAATATTAAACTCAGATGATGTTTTATTTTCATATTGGAGGGTTGTCTTCATTCCCTAGCAATCCAATTTCTGAAAGCCTTGTCTCACTGAAGGCTGAAATATCAATATTTGATGTAGTTCAATATTGATGTTGTTCACTTATCAATTACGGCCATTTTCTGAAGTTCACAGTCTTCCAGTTCAAGTCCTGTTAACAGAGTGTGAATGTTCCAACAAGCAATGATTAGTTTAGAGCCAGAAAAGGAAGTGTAAGGAAGCTTTTTTAGTCCACTTTTTCCAGACACTTCCCCAGACTGGCACAAGCAGGCCACCCTTAAACAGGGCTGGTTGGTTATCTAAGCCAATGTTTGAAAAAAGAAACTACTGGCACAGTGACAGATGAATTGACACAATGGAGAAAGGCTGTGGAAGCAAAGCCATCAGTCTTGCCATTTCTTTGTAAAACTGAGGCCTTGTCCACACGATCACTTTATCGCGCATTAACAATCATTACCACGCGATACCAACAACAGCGTACACACGTGCAATAGGGCTGTTGCGCGTTAACTGCCTTGTTGTAGCGCAATACAAAAACCACCTCAACAAGGGTGGTAGCAGTTAACGCGGAACAGCTGTTGCGCCTTTCCACTCGTGTGTACGCTTACAGAGCAATGATTGGCCTCTGGAAGTGTCCCAGCATTCCAAAGTCGTCCTCTCTGGTCTTCCCCCGACCCGCTCTGTGGCCGTGACGAAACAGTCCCCGTCCTGATCAGATTCCCAGGATTTTCGAATTTCTCGTCTGTTTCACTTCCTGTTCTCTTCCTTTTGGAGTGGAGTGAAGCTCCGATCATCAGTAGCAATGGCGGCCCGTCGTGGAAGACGCACAACCATTTGGAGCACAGCAGAGGTGCTGGACCTGATCAGCATCTGGGGAGAGTCCGCTGTGCAGGTGCAGCTATGCGGCAGCAGGCAAAATTATGATACATTTGGCATAATTTCTCGGGCCATGTCAGAGAGAGGTTATGATAGAGACACTGTGCAGTGCAGATCAAAGGTGAAGGAGCTAAGAATAACCTATCACCGAGTGAAGGAGACAAACCACCGTTCGGGATCAGCGCCTGCTACATGCAGGTACTACAAGGAGATAGAAGCCATCCTCAGTGGGGACCCCACAACCACTGCAAAGAGTGCCGTGGACACATCGGCCCCCCCTCATCCAGTGAATGCCAGACCCGAGCAGGATGAGGACGTGATCGATGAGGAGGAGGAGATGGAGGATGACCTAGAAGAAAGCGCAACAGCGTGTAGCCAGGAGCTCTTCTGCACCCCCGCTGAGACATCCACCGAAGACATGAATTGCAGCGCGTCCTCTGAGGCGGCAGAGGGGGGGTCTGGTAAGTGTCTCTTTCATGCAGCTATGCCTCCTGCTAACATATCATTGTCTGGGGTGGGGGTGCTTGCTGACTCAGTCCCCGCTGTGCACACTCTTTACTTTGCATTCATTAGAAGTGCATCAACACAAGCAGTGATTGTCAAAAAATCATCTGTATTTAGGTCAGTAAAAGTTTCCTCGATGTACCTCCAGAGCCTACTACTCAGGTTAGATGGGAGAGCATTTGTGTCCACGCTCCCAAAGACGGATAGTCTGCCTCGCCAGCTGCAAAGCACAGCCATGGGAACCATGGCAGCACACAGTGCAGCAGCATACGGTCCTGGCTTGCAACCGGTGGCATGTAGGATATGTATTCTCGCTGGCAGAGGCACTCTGAGGAGAGAGATATCGGGTTCCATCTGTGTGCCCTGTGCAGAATGTTAGCCCCCAGTAAGCTTTCTATTAGGACGTACCTTGTCCGCTTCAGTGAAGCATAGGATGTTGACTGCCCTGCACCTTCCAGTGGAATGTGCTACTGGAAGGTTACATTGCTTATCTAGGTTATGTGTTAACAACAGCTTTATTATTTTTTTTTTTTTTAGATTCGACTTTCACAAGGCTGGTGTCTACCTCAGCTGACCTCATGAGAAACATTCGGTGGCATGCTCGAAGAAACAGGGAGGATATGTTTCAGAACCTGCTGAAAACAGCACAGGAATCCGTGAGGGAAAATTGAGCCTGGAGAGAGGAATCCCAACAGAGGAGGCAGAAACACAGGGACGAACTGATAAGCGTAATGAAGGAGCAAACAGAACTGCTCAAGAGCATGATTGCTTTGCAGACCCAGGCGATTAATGTACGGGCTCCACTCCAGACAGTTCAGCCGTGTCTGCCTCCCACACCCCATAGTCCTTCAAAGAATTTCTTTGAAGGCCACGCGTCCCCCTGGTACACTGCAACATCCAGGCCCTCCCAGAGCTACTTTTTAGAGACCCGCAGCTACACCCACCTGTAACCCCCCCTTTAGGTTTTAATAAAAACAGTGACAAATAATTTGAAGATTGGCTTTATTTGTACACATTGAAAATCTCATAAGGTGCACCTGATGCGTCCTGGAAGTTAACTAGGGGAGGGCATCATTGAAATGGTCCCTGAGTGCCTCCCTTATGCGAGCAGCTTCTCCTTGGGCCCCCCCTAATACTCCTAGTGGCTGGCTGTTCGTATGCTTCCTCGAGGCGCTGTGCCTCCATAGCCCATCCTGGGGAAAACTTTTCTCCCCTACTTTCACAAATGTTATGAAGGACACAGCACTATGCAATCACAGCAGGGATGTTATCCTCTGCCAAGTCCAGCCTCCCATACAAACATCACCAGCGACCTTTTAAATGGTCGAAGGCACATTCCACAGTCATTCTGCAGCGGCTCAATCTGTAATTTAACTGCTTCTTGCTGCGATCTAGGTTACCGGTGTACGGCTTCATGAGCCATGGCATCAGTGGGTATACTGGATCTCCGAGGATGACTATGGGCATCTCCACATCCCCCACTGTAATTTTTTGATCAGGGAAGAAGGTACCCCCTTGCAGCTTCCGGTACAGACAGTGTTCCTGAAAATGCGGGCATCATGCACCTTTCCCGACCACCCAGCATTGATGTCCATAAAACGCCCCTTGTGATCCATGAGTGCTTGCAGCACCATGGAGAAGTAGCCCTTCCTGTTGATATACTCGGTCGCGAGATGGTCTGGAGCCAAAATTGGGATGTGTGTGCCGTCTATGGCTCCCCCGCAGTTAGGGAATCCCATGGCAGCAAAGCCATCCACAATCTCACGAACATTGCCCAACATCACCGTCCTCCGTAGCAGAACACGATTGATGGCTCGGCAGACTTGTCAGAGGGCTAATCCGATGGTGGACCTCCCGATTCCAAACTGGTTTGCAACTGACCGGTAGCAGTCAGGAGTCGCCATCTGCCAGACAGCAATTGCAACACGCTTCTCCACGGTTAGGGCTGACCTCATGTTGGTGTCTTTACGTCGCAGGGCAGGGGCCAACTCTGAACACAGTTCCAGAAAGGTTGCTTTCCACATTCAAAAGTTCTGTACCCACTGCTCGTTATTCCACAGCTGTATAACAATGCGATCCCACCACTCGGTGCTCGTCTCTCGCGACCAGAAACGGCGTTGCACCGTGTGCAGATGTTCAGTGAAGGAGCTGAGCAATGTGGTGCTGTTGCTCTGCATGGCATCGATCAGCCCCTGCTCCTCAGCATCCTCGTCTGACTCGGAGCTCATTGCGTACTGAGCAACCAGCTGAGATGTATTTAGAATGCTGAAGGCGACAGTGGAGATCAGAGCAGGATCCATGCTGTCGCTGTTGTGATTGCTCACAAGTGGTGCAGTGCGTCACTGCACTGTTGAAAATAGGCGTGAGTTGCTATTGGCAACGAGGAAGATGCAAGGGGAACACAGTGCACCACGGGAAACTGAGAATTTACCCATGGCGCTTTGCGTTCCTTTCCTTCATCCCAGGATTCCAAGCGCAGATTGAGGGAAAAATGAACTGTGGGATAGGTGCCCAGAATTCATTGCACTACACCGCGATATTGCAAAGAATTCTGTTGCGTTACAAGGAGCGACGTGTGTACGCGCTATCCCGCAATAAAGGTCACGTGTTTTTACAGCGTGATTGCCATGTTGCGCTTTAATCTGATCGTGTGTACATAGCCTGAGTTTAAGAAGAACTCAAGATCTTTGTTATTCATTGTGTGAATCAGACTCAGATTCAGGCAAACTCAGTTTGCTTCCCTGAAAGGCCTTTCCCACAATGCAAGGTACTCTGTACTAGAGGTTTGCAGAAAGAACTTTGATTCAAAAGCTGTCCGTTATATGATTTATTCACAGTTCATCGGCTACACAGAGCTCAGTCAGCGCTGCTGGTAGAACTGAGATAGAAAGAACAACCCTGCATATTGCAGTCATTGTTTAATGTTTCACTCAGGAAAAAAAAAAACAGAACTGGAAGATTTCCCAAATTATACATCTGTGCCTTTTAATTTATAACTCAAAGGAATGGGCAGAGCAGGGAGGTAGAGAAGATTAATACACTGATTAGCAAAAGGTAGTCTTTCTCTCATGTGCTGTCTCTGTAAGAAACATCTAAGCGATTACCACAGATATAACAAACCTCTGGCAAAGTCAGCCAGAAAATGAGCTTAACTCTAACCTGATCCAGAGGGTATTAAATTCAGTGGAATTCCACATGCTGACTTTGGTGAGTTTTGGATGGGACCCAGTATGCAGACATCTGGCATAGCAACACATGTGCCAATACCTATTTACCTAGCTAAACATGCCATATGCCAGTTGCCTAATTCTGGGGAGTCTTAGAATGGGGACTAATTAGACATGGAGGGAGAAAGAAGGCTTGATCATCCTTTCCTTTTCATTGCAAGACATTATAGTAGAAAAATGATATAGAAAAAGATGTTCTAAAACTGGGTATCTTTAATATTAATGCTATACACTGTACAGCTAGGCAACCCCAAACAACCCAAAACACTTCCTGCTCAGAAAAGGAATACATGGTATGGGCAAAAATGATGCTGTGGGAGGGAACTCTTGAAAAATTACAGTTTTGATTTTGTAATGTATTTACTATGTTTGTGAGAACTCAGAATAGTTGGACAATATTATTCCCTTTCTTTAGATTATTTGGGAAAAAATGACTATGTCTTCCATATTAGTTCAACATTTTAAATGTGGGAGACTGTGAGGAGCCATTTTTTTCCCCATCTCACCAGATTGGAGACTTCTTCTACTTCTGAGTTTCCAATACTATTCAAGATTTTACTGTGGGTTCTGGTCTCAGTGTCATCTATTTATTTCTGCCATATGACATAGTTTGAAGAGCTGAACAAATAAGAGAGTTTCCAGTTTGGTGGCTGAACTGGAAAATCTGGAAAAAAAGCAAGTAATTTTGCTTCAAACCTAAATGGAAAGTTTTCATTTTTTTCTTGCCAAAACAAATAAAACATGAAAAAATGAAACAAATAAAATATTTAACACTCCCTCCCTCCCAGTATTTAATTGCTTGTCAAATGAAACATTTTGCTGTTTGACTTACAGTGAATTTCTTTCCATTTTTCATTTCACTGAGTTTTTTAAGCTCCTCTTTTTTCTTAAATTAAGTTACATTTTTATATTAATCGCCATTTCAAAACAAAATCAATATGTTTCATTAAAAATGTCGGAATAGAACATTTTAACTTTTAAAAAACATCTTTTTTTCCAGTTGTAACTATTTACTATATGTTTCCTGAATTCTCAAATATTTTTTGTTGACCCAATACTGCATTTTTCAATGAATGTGCTCTTCATCCAAGATATATTGTGCAATTCGGGTAGCTATCCTTCAAAATGGTTTATTATGGTCATGGGTTTTTTCTCATTTAGCAATTTGCCCCTCACCAGCTCCAAGTTAGTGTCCAATTTGTGCAGGGAAATTTCAATGATTTTCAAGTGCTTTTTGTTCATTCAGGTATGGTATTTTTTAAAGCTAATTTCTAGTTGTGTGATATTACCTAAGAATATTTTCCTAATCAAAGTTCTTTACTGTAAGTGGAAAAGATATGGCAAATATTTCCAATCTGCATCTTAAAGAGATTTGGATGCTAATATTAAGCATTTTATTAATTAAAAGATAATACCAGTTCATGATGTGAAATGACAGAAATCTTTTTGTCAGTGATTTAGGAAGTTGTAATATCATTAAAACTATTATTATGTCCAGGGATGGTGGTAAGTATAAGAATATAAACATTATTGGACTATCTTATTAGTGTGCTGGGTTGCAGTCATTAACTCAGATGTAGAAGAAAAGACTAGGCTGATACGGAAGAATTGACACAAATGATTCAGTCTGAATACAGTATATTTGAGGTTACGAAAATCCTTTACAGAGATACTGTATATCCTGAGCTGACATAGCAGATAATAAGATGCCAGCCAAGATTCTCAGAAACAACTAACATTTTGGGGTGTCCTAAGTTCTAGGTGCCCCCAAATGAAATCATCCTTAAAAGGAATAACTTTCAAGGATTAGGTGCTCAAAACTAGACTTGACCTAAATTTTTTCACCAAAACTTTTTTTCAATGAAAAGTGTCCCATTGGTCAGTGGTTCAGGTTGTTAAAAACAGCTACTGATATTGTATGGCTCAACTTTTGAGTACCCAACTTGATACACCATAAATAGAATTCATTTTAAGAAAATTGTGAATACAGTTGGCTGAAAAATGCCAATGCTTTTTAATGGGAATCTTAAAATTTATTAATGTTTTTAATAAACAGAGTCCTGTGGCACTTTTAAAGACTAGCAGATTTATTTATCACATGAATTTTTGTGGGAGAAAATCCCACTTCGTCAGCTGCTGTGAAGATGGGAAACTTACAAAATGGGAGGAAATTGAATGCAGGGAAGTGTATGACATAGGATCAGGTCAGGCTGTGACAGCAAATCAAAATAGATGTTAGGATTCAAACACTGAGGAACAGCACATAGAGGAAGGTGAGGTCAAATCACCTGTTGTAATGAGAAAAAAATCCATAGTCGCTCTTTAACCCCAAGGCAACTGAGTCGAATTTGCATATAAATTCGAGTTCTGCAGTTTCTCTTCGAAGCTGTGATTTGTTATTCATCTGGATTTATGGATTTATAAAGAGGCAATAGGGGTGCGTCTACACTTCTAAATTAACTCGACTTAAGCTTGCTTAAGTCGACTTAATTTACACTGCGTCTACACTACATTTTCCTTAAATCGATTTAAGCAGCTTGCTTAGAGTCGACTTAGGGCTCTCCAGGACTCCCCCACTGCCCTCCCTGCCAGAGGGGGCACAAGGGAGCCTGGCATGCCCCCCACAGGGCAGGGCAGAGCCCTGCCCACCCTGCCCCTATGCCCTGTCAGCGTCCCTGTCCCCCTTTTCCCAATTGTACCCAAGTATAATGGGGCAAAGGCTGAGTCCCCTGGCAATTGGCAAGGGGTGCCCCCCCTGTCACCGTGGACCTGTCCCAGATCCACCTAGACCCTAGAAGTTAACCTAGGCATCTGGTGTGGATGCTCTAGGTCGACTTTGTAAGTTCCTTCCAAAGTCGACTCAATTTTATAGTGTGGACATGCTAAGTTGACTTAACAAAGTTAACAAAGCTAAAGTCGACCTAAATTACCTAATGTAGATATAGCCTATGATATTATCTGTCTTAGTATCTATTTCTTTTCTAATGATTCCCAACATTCTATTAGATTTTTCTGACTGCCACTGCATATGGAGTGGATATTTTCAGGGAACTACCCACAGTGATTCCAAGATCTCTTTCCTGTGTGGTAACTGCTAATTTAGACCCCATTGTTTTATATGTAGTTGAGATTATGTTTTCCACTGTGCATTACTTTACATTTATCAACACTGAATTTCATTTCCCATTTTGTTCTCTGGTCTTAAAAATTGGTAGGACCCCTTTGTAATTCTTTGCAGTCTGTTATGGATTTGTCTATTTTGGGTGTTTTTTGTCATCTGGTATCATTGGAAAGAGGCTGGGAAAAAGGCAAATATAGTACCTATCTTCAAGAAAAGGAAAAAGGAGGATCCGGGGAACTACAGACCGGTCAGCCTTACCTCAATCCCTCAAAAAATCATGGAGCAGATCCTCAAAGAATCCATCCTGAAACACTTGGAGGAAAATAGAGTGATCAGGAACAGTCAACATGGATTCACCAACGGCAAATCGTGCCTGAGCAACTTGATTGCCTTCTGTGATGAGATGACTGGATTTGTAGATGCGGGAATAGTCATTGACGTGATATACCTCGACTTTAGCAAGGCTTTTGATACGATTTCCCACAGCATTCTCATCGGCAAGTTAAGGAAGTATGGGTTGGATGAGTAGACCATGTGGTGGATAGAAAACTGGTTAGATCAACGGGCTCAGCGGGTAGGAATCAATGGCTCAATGTCCAGTTGGCAACCAGTAACAAGTGGAGTGCTCCAGGGGTCGGTCCTGGGGCCAGTTCTGTTCAACATGTTCATTAATTATCTCTATGATGGGATAGATTGCATGCTTAGTGAGTTCGTGGATGACACCAAGCTGGGGGGAATGGTAGCATGCTGCAGGGCAGGGACAGGATTCAGGGAGACTTCGACAAATTGGAACACTGGGCCAAAAAAAAGCTCATTAGGTTCAACAATGACACGTGCAAAGTCCTGCACTTAGGACAGAAAAAATTCCATGTACTGCAACAGGCTGGGGACTGATGGGCTAAGTAGAAGCATTGTGGAAAAGGACCTGGGGGTTATGGTGGACGGGAAGCCGGATATGAGTCAACAGTGTGCTCTTGTTCCCAAAAAGGCCAATGGCATATTAGGCTGCATCAGTAGGAGTGTTGCCAGCAGATTGAGGGATTTGATTATTCCCCTCTATTCAGCACTGGTGAGGCCGCATCTGGAATACTGTGTCCAGTTTTGGGCTCCCCACTACAGAAGGGATATGGACAAATTAGAAAGAATCCAGCGGAGGGCAACAAAAATGATTAGGTGGCTGGGGCACATCACTTACGAGGAGAGACTGAAGGAAGTAGGCTTATTTAGTCTGGAGAAGAGAAGACTGAGGAGGGATTTGATAGCAACCTTCAACTACTTGAAAAGATGCTCCAAAGAGGAGGGAGCTAGGCTGTTCTCATTAGTAACAGAGGGCAGAACAAGGAGCAATGGTCTCAAGCTGCAGCTGGGGAGATCAGGCTTGGATATTAGGAAAAGCTTTCTGACTAGGAGGGTAGTGAAGCATTGAAATGGGTTGCCTAGGGAGGTGGTGGAATCTCCGTCTTTGGAGATATTTAAGGTCCAGTAAGACAAAACCCTGGCTGGGATGATTTAGTGGGAGTGGTCCTGCTTTTAGCAGGGGGTTGGACTAGATGACCTCATGAGGTCCTTTCCAGCCCTAAGATTCTATGATTCTATGATCTGCAAATTTTGCTACCTCACTGTTTTCTAGATTATTTATAAATATGTTGAATAGTATCAGACCCAATACAGACCTTTAGGGGATACCACTATTTACCTCTTTCTTGCCTGAAAATTAACCATTTATTCCTATCTTTTAACCAGTTAGTGATCCAGGAGAGGACCTTCCCTCTTATTGCATGATAACTTAGTTTGTTTACGAGCCTTTGGTGAGGGACCTTGTTAATGGTTTTCTGAAAGTCCAAGTTCTGTATATCCACTGGATCTGCAGCTACCAATCTGAAGGGTGGAACTCCCGGCGGGGAGGAGGCGTGGCACCAAAGACTCCAAGGGAAACCATGAGGCTTCAGTAATATTGAGGCGCAGCAGCCTTGAGCACTACACTCTCTAGGGCAGAGAAAAATCCTCCCTCAAGGAAGAAGCAGCTCTGCACTCCACTCCAGCCGAAGCAGAGGAGCAGCCCCAGCTGCCCACCCCCCCAATCTTGCACTGGCCAAGTGCTCAGTTGGAGAGGAGCAATGATACACTGGTGGGGATGTGGAGTAGTCCCAGTCAACTCACCAGAGCCCAACTCCGTTACCCTCTCAATCCATGAGGGACAGAAAGAGGCAGGGTCACATGGGCTGTGCGGTGGAGGCTAAGCCAGGGAAAACTTAGTTTCTTACTCGGGTAAGAGTCATTAATTATTATTATGTATTTTAGTATTTGTATTATAATTCTATGTGTTTATAGGGTCGCTATATGTTTATGTCCAGTTAATGGGTGGGGCAGGTCAGGGTAGAAGTGGTGGAGGGGCCTGTGTCTTACCTACTGTTAACGAGGGGGCCTCTCACTCAAAAAAGTTTGGAACCACTGCATTCGATCACCCAGAAGTCTCAGATTGGTGAGGCATGATTTTCCTTTAAATAAACCATACTGATTCTTCTCCAATAAATTGCATTCATCTATGTATCTGATAATTTTGTTCTTAACTATTGTTTCAGTTTGTCTCAAATTGAAGAAATGTTATTGCTAAACTAATGCTCTATTCAGACATATGAAAGTTAAAGATTATTATAGGACAAACTTTTCGAAGCTGGGTGAATAAAGTTAGGTTAGACGCATAGATTTTATGGTCAGAAGGGACCAATATGATCATCTACTATAACTCCTGAACAATGCAGGCCACAGAACCTCACCTACTCACTCCTGTAGTAACAGTCCTAATCTATGATTGATTTGCTGAATCCTGAAATCATGGTTTAAAGACTTCAAGGTACAGAGAATCCACCAGCAAGTGACCCGTGCATGTGAATGAAATTCCCTAGGATGTATACTTGCAATCTGTTCAGTGCTAGTTATTCCTTTCTGCATTTGATAGTCAAAATTGCAGCTGGTCAGAAATGGAATTTCTATCCTGCAAGAAATTTTGTGTTATCCAAATACAGAATGAAAAATCAAATCTCAGAATATTTTGCAAAACAAAGTATTCCAAAATATTTCCCTTTGACCATATAGAAACAGTTCATTTCAATACTATTGCAACTTTTTATTTGGACTTTAGCATTAACAGAATATAATTACTCAGAATGATAGAGCCAAAATGAAATAATCTGATCTCATCAAAACACAGCATTTCAATAATTTCCTGTTGAAAATTTAGACATAATTGTTATGTTCCTGCAATACCTTTCAATTTTGTTGAATCTAGAATTTTCAGACAGAAAACTGCTCAACTGGAAAAATGTCGACCAGTTTCAGCTGTAAAACCATTATTTCAGCTGTAAAACTGGCCACCTCAGTCAGTCACTGAAACATTTTGAAAAACATTTTCTTACTATTCTCACAGCTCTAAAGTTATGTGCATGCATCAAGATGTGAACATGCCTCTCTCCATATGTTAAGGCAAGATCCTCGGCTGCTGTCAATTGGCAGAGCTTCACTGAAATCAGTGGGGTGTGGTGATTGATGCCAGCTGAGGATCTGGCCCATATTATTACACCATAATGAAATAGCTAATTTCTCTGTGTTTGTATTTTCCCTTAAATTAAATAAATTACGTGCACTTCAGTTTGTCTTAAAAAAAAAAAAAAAAACCCTGGATGTCAGGATTTGTCAGTCAGACAAATTCTAGAGTATTGTAGTTTGACCTGATAAGTGTGTATGGCTATCCGTACCCTAATCAGAACAGCTCAACCGTGTGGCCTGGATTTTACCAGTAATGAGTAGAGATTCTCCTTTAATCTCAAGGGTTAAGTTCCTGTGGTTTTGGAGAAGGAGTAACTGAATTCTATCCTAGCTGACAAACTGAAATTGTAAGGAGCTACAGCCTGATGCATAGGGACACCTGTGAAGGATCTAGGTGGTTTGAATTTGCTATAACACATTGAATGTGAAGCAATGAAGAGAAAATATAGTGTCATTTAAGAATTATCCAAAATTGTGTGAAACAGACTCTTGTGTAATACTGCTTGATAGAAAGTTTTACATGTAAGTAAGCTATGGTAGAAGATGTAAAGTTTTATGATTACCATGTCAAGATGATGAATTCATGACCTGTTTGTCTCTGTAAGCTTATATAAATATCAACATACTCTTTAAAGTTTCTGTTGTCCTTGAAGTTCTTTTATTTACTCTTTAGCTAGAAAAATCTGACATCTCAGACATACTTGGCAACTACTTAAAGAGAAAGAAGATGAAGAAATGAAGCTATTAATTAAATAAATGGTTGATGTAACTACAAATCACATCACCATGCAGAAATACAAATTAAGCATCGTAAGATAAAATAAATAATTAGGAATATATTTTCAAGTGTCTCAATAACCAACCTCCTGGAAAAAAAAGAAGTCTTTACACCTGGAGGAACAATCTTCATCGGAATTATCATATGACATGAAATGAATTTTGTTGGATCTGCTCCAGTGCAGGAAACAGTGAATGGTTCAAACCTTGGTGGTATAATTCAGCCGAAGTGTGAGTATCTGTCCAAAAGGACTGAAGAATTGAATTGCTTTCAGAGAAGATTATTTATTAAGCATTGAGATTTGAAAAATGTTGAAAATACAACTGGTCCCTTGACCTTTGTGGGCACATATACTTCCCCTTCTATCAAATGATTGTGCCAGGCTGGTGACAGTATCAGCGTGGTATTTTGCTGTGCAGGAGAGGCGCTTAGGGCTCTTATTCCCTGAGCCAGTGAAGCCTGAGTGCTTGCAGATGTAATGCAATTGGTATCAATAAAGAACGGTAATGACTACACAGTACAATGTGTTCTCCCCTACAATCTGAACCATAGTCACATTAGTTTTACTGTAGGAATGAGATAGCTTTCCCCTCACTCACAGCTCCCTTGTCCTTGTGGCTGAAAATGGTCTCTATTCAGGACTCAGTTTAGGAGCTGAATGCAGGGACACTGCAGGAGGCAACTGAACACAAAAGTCAGGAGGGTAGAATGAAATCTCTGGCCCTATTAAAATCAATGATGAAACTCCCTTTGACTTCAGTGGGCCAAGAGTTCACCTCTATTTTCAATTGACTTTTGATTTGAACAGGAGCAAAGGGTGCAGTCTCCACCCCCCATGCCTCTCCAATGTGCACAGTTAGGTGTGGTGGTAAAAGTATTCCAGAAGCGATACTTTCTATGCACACACATGCCACTCAAAGTGGCCCCAGTCCTCCTTTCATTAAGAAAGCATCATGCCAATTAGTACACTACATTAAACAGAACTGGAGATTTTTTCATCCCTTAGGCCCTCCAAACATGTGTTCCGCCTGATGTGCTCATGAAACAGTTGTTACAGCTCATGCTGACAGGCGCCGCAGCTTTTTATTGATTGCATATGCATTTCATTTCCTAAACTGCAGAACCAGTGACGGGGAAGCAATTTCAAGGAAAAGTCCACATTGAGGTGGTCTGGGTCTATTCGACGAGTCATGGAGTCAAAGGGAAATATCCTATTCCAGAAGCAGTTGGAGATTGTGTCACCAAAGCACCTTTTAAAAAGCTCTAGATAAGTTCAATGTCAATGGAGATTTGGATATTTTCTTCAAGTTTCTTTAGAGGGGCAAGATGGATTAAAAAACCTGAGACTGTAAAATAGTCTTTTTAATAAAGGGGTTTTTAAATGGTCAAACTTAAGGTACACACCCTTGGAAATGTATTTAAATATCAAAATGGAAGCAGAGAGGCCTGGATTAAGGCAGGGGCTTTAAGGTCTACTATCCCAGGCCCCAGCCTAAGAGGGGGCTTCTGTAGCACTGCCAAAATTCAGCCCCGGCCCAACCACCTTACCACTGCCTGCCCTGCTCCTGCATGAGAGTGAGTCAGGAGCACTGCAGCCTGCCTGAGGCCCCCCACCCACCCTGGTGGCTGGCCAGGCCCTGGACTCTGTCCCCTCCATCACTGGTCGGGCTGGGCAGCCCCATCTGTAGCCTGGACGCTCCTGTGGTGGAGGGGACCTACAAGAGTGGATAGTCCCAGACTCCCTGGGGCCTTGATCTGGGCCTGGAAGCAGATTGATACTACTGCTAAGAAACACTCTTGTGACAGTGACAATCACTACCCATGATGTAATGCTTTGCACATACAATATTAAAAATATATGTGACACATTGATCGCAGCAGCCTCCTGTAAAGGGGACCTTATTTCCACAAATGAAAGAAAATTGGTCTTCTCAGGTAAGAGCCTGAGCTGAATTCCATATAATGGAACTGAGGCCATGTCTACACTGACAGCAGTAAAGTCACCATCATTAGATCAATCTTTCTGGATTGATTTAGCAGTCGGTTAAGATGCTAAGTTGGTCTGGAAATCGACTTCATAAAGCTACACACTCAAATTGTCCAGTGCAGTGAAAATGCCATGCTTAAGTAGACTTAGGAAGTCAATGGGAGTTACGCAAGGTACTTTGTATAACTCCTGTTGACTGCTGCCAAATTTTCCTGGTAGTATTGACCAGGCCTGAGACAACCTTTGCCCTGGACCAGGCCCTAGATGGAAAGATAGCATGATCAGAAAGCAGGCAGTTAATTAAACTGTATGGCAAACTGTCTCAAATATAGGTTGAATTTGCATAAGATTGATTGTAGACCTTGTTCTATTTGTTTTTATGAATTAATAATGGTCGGTGCTTTACTCAAGAGGCCTTTCCACATTACAGTGATAGCTTTTAGCTTAGTATCTCCTGCAGAGAACAGCCCAAATTCTGCTTTGAATTATACCCATGCCTCATCTGCCCTCATTGTTTTCACTGGGTGGAACTGAAGATAATGTTTGCTCCTGCATCTACATCAGCGAACAATATGCTTTTTAAGTACCTTAGACAATTTCAGCACAAAAAACACTTAAATTACAAGTTTCTTTCTTTAAAATTTACATAGCTATTTTTTCCTCAGTTTTTCATGGCCTTTTACTGTACATATTCTATATGCATATTGTACAAATTTGGAGCCTTTCTACTGTCCTTATATGTAGATTTACAGTGATTGAAATTAAATAGCTTTTTACTTAAAAAAACAAAAACGAACAAACAAAGAAACAAACAAAAAAACCACTGTAAGCAAGTTGCTATGGGCATAAGCAAATTTCCACTGTCTTCATAGGTCCCAAATCCTGCCAACCATTTGCCATATGTTTAACTTTAGGCACATGAGCAGTCCCATTTAAATCAATGAGACCAGTGAAATGTTTAAAATTAAAAATAAACTTAAATGCATAGCTTCGTTGAAGTCGCATTTGGGGATACCAGTATACTCAGGACAAAGGTACACTTTATAACTAAGACCACTATAACTTACCATATCCATGCCTAACAAGAACAAGTGTTTAACAGAAAATATCAAGTCAGTAGTTTTATTTAATTTTTTAATTCAGATCATTTTAAATTTAGAAAATAGTTTGGGGTTTACATATAAATGTCACATGACTCCATAGATTATAGCTGTCCATTTGTTTCTTTTAGAAACAAGCCTCAATTTTGATTGGCCAGCTTGAGGTACCTTTGAAGGAGGCTGGTTTTAGAAAGTGGGTACTGAATATTTTCTGACCATGAGTCTGCTTTAAAGTGTTTCAAATTGGGCACCTCATTAGTCACTTTTGAAAACTTTGATCACATATATATACATATAGTAGGTGCTCAGTTAATAACTCAGTGATCCAATATTTTAAATTAATAACTACCACATTGTCTACCCACATATACATAAGAAGCAGTCCTGTTTCGTTAGGAATCCAAGGATAAATTCCTTGTAATACTTTGTGATTTTGACTCAGAACCTCAAAGAAATTTAAGCTCCTAATTTCCACAGATTTCAAAAGACATTAAGGCTATGTCTACCCTGAGAAATTTAGGTCGACTTTACCAAGTCGACTTTCCTAAGTCGACTTTAAGTCTACCTTCTTAAGTCGACTTAGAGAGTTCACACAGGACTCTTAAGTTGACTTAAACCTGGTCTTACTAAGTCGACTTAGAGAGTCCACATTAGACTCTCTAAGTTGACTTGTTAGGTCCAGGAGGAGAAGAGGCTCCTTTGGAGCCTCGGCTCCCTAGGCTAGGGGGGTTTGTTCTGGGGAGAGCCAGCAAGCCCCGGAGCAGTTTGGGGGAGAAGGGAACGTGGAGCTCCATTCTGACCCGGACTGCTCTGCTCCCTTCTAGTCAGGACAGAGCGGTTCTGGCCAAAGGGAGTCCAGTGCTCCCTTCTGGCCAGGACCGAGCGATACTCATGGTTCCAGCCAGAAGGGACTGTGGGAATCCCTTGTCTTCAGAACCCCAATGGTCCCAGCCAGAACGGAGTCCTGCGGCTCCTTTCTGGCTAGGACCACGCTCCAGCTGCTAGGGAGCCCCCGGGGCTTAAATCAACTTAAGCTTGCTTAAGTCGACTTAATTTACTAGTGTAGACGCACCCTAAGATCCTAGATATTTTTGAGCATTTGGGTCTCTTTTACTTGTGCTACTTTTATGTACTCTGCCTGGCTACCACTATTATACAATGTGTAAAGAAGATTCAGAAGGAAAATAAGGAGTAACATAAAATGATCCATTTTTATATTTCTTTAGACGGGCTGGACATATGAGCGTAGATGAACTGGATGTTTGCTGGCTAAAGGAAATGATTGTATACCATTTAAAATAGGAAAGCAGATCTGTCTGTACTAGTCTCAATATGTTCAGAACTCATAAAATAACATATTATTAACCATGAAAGACAAAGAGCAGTAGAGAAGTTAAAGATATTTCTTTCAGGCAACTTTTAGAAGTGCATAGTATGTCTTTGAAAGTGCAATGCAACTGTTTTGAGTCCCAGTGAAGATACAAGATAATTATTTACAGCTGTATATTCACGCATGAGTACTCCATACAGCACAGAATAAATTAAAATGGCATATGGGTAACATGGCAAATCAGGTGAAACAAGGTGAAGGTTAAATGGAATGCATAAAACCCTCTGAATCTCTGAAAATAGCTATGTCCAATTTTTCATCAGAAAGCATTATGCTTTTGCTTTCCACTCCAGCCCAGCGTTGTCTTTGTTAAGACATTTGGTGGCATGGTAAGTAATGTATCGTGAAAAATATCAAAAACAATTTTTTATAAACCAGTAAAATCTGCAGAGATCTCTTGGTCACCGTATCTGTCTATAATAGGGTTTCTTTAATGTCCCTCCATCAACTTAACTATCTGAGCACATTCCATACAAAACTTTTTAAAACTACTTTTATTGCTCATGTTCACTCAGAGCTAAGTTGACAATAGTCTTGGAGTTAAAGCACTAGGACTTAGAACATCTGAGTACAATCTGAGCTCTGCTACAGACTTTCTGAGTGGTGCTGGGTAAGTCACTTAAGGTGGCATTCACGTGGGCAGTGGAGACTGAATGCTGCAGTGCCAGCTTCTAGGCACCTTGTTGACTAATCTTTTTAAAACTTGGACATAATGAATTTTAGAAATTCAAGAAGGTTTTATGCATTCCGGTCAACCTTGTTTCATATGCTGTTTTAATTTACGATGTGCAGTACGGAGTCCTCATGTGTGGATGTGCATCCATAAATAAATATCTTCTGTCTTTACCGGGACTTAAAATAGTTGCATTGCAGTTTCAAAGATATAATACACATGTACAAATGTCATGTTTAATAGTACAAATCTCTCAAAACTGTGTTAGGTGCTTAGGCCCCTTATACAATGTTTTGAGCTGGTTAGGTGCAAAAAAAAAAAAATTGTCGGGGGAGGAGGGTTCATAGAAACCAGTATTCTAAGAGTGAAGCTCCATAAGCTAGCCAGAAGAAAATGACAGAAAGGGGAACAACCTACAATCTATCCCTCAATGGGAGCTAGGTGCTTAACTCAGGGTCAATGGAGTTGCCTCCTTCCATTTAGAATTCACAATCCTGAAATATTTCTCGGACACCAGGTCAGCCCTTTTCCAAGAAAAGCCATGGAGCATAGGGTGATGGCACCACTCTTTTTCCCCCAACAGCCCAGTAGTTAGGGTGCTCACCTAGATCTCTAATGACTACTTTGAACTCCCCACTCTGGCTGAGAGGAGCAGGGACATAAACTTCGGGTTCCTAACTCTCAGCTGCATGCATTAACCACTGAGGTATGGGACATTTTGGGGTAGGTCTCTCAACGTCTGTCCTGTTTAACTTGTTCCACTTTGTATCAACTACTTAAAAATGTGCACTCAAGAAAGAAATTGACTCTATAGAGTAGTGACTGGGGTATACACCCTGCATGTGGGACACTTGAGTCTACTCCAAGGAATATATATACACTTAATACGAAGTAGAACAGCTTCAACAGGAAAACTTGAGATCTACCTTTTGCATATGAAACATATGAAACATTCATTCAAATGAGCTACAAATCAGAATATAATTGTGCCAGTAAGTATCATCCCAATATTTTCAAGTAGGGAAACTGAGGCAGTGAGACTAAATGATTTATAGGAAGCCACACAGTAAGTATGAAGCAGAACTAGTATCAGCCCTCAGGATTCCTAGCTCCCAGCTCCAGGTTTATAGTATTAGCCTATGGTGACAAACTTTTTAAATATACTCTTTAATAATTCAATATTTACACAATGTTTTGAAAATATAAGAAGTCCATATAATATAAGTGCTAAGTACCGTCAATATGGCCAAAATACAGCTAAAATAAATGAATCCATATATAAAATTGCCTAATTACAAATATGCCAACATCAAATAATTAAACAAATAGCAGCTCCTTTCATCCCTCCAAACCTCTTTGAGAAAAAGCAAGTTGGCAAAAACAATGTGGTTGTACATGATAGCAATTTCTACACTGACTGCCATACAGAATTGTAGCCTGACAATATTTTGGCCAAGTTTCTATCTCTATTTCTTCACATCCCTTGGGGATCACTCTCTCGACTTTTAACTTTGCAGAGGAAATGAAAAACCTAGCCTATTTGTCTTATAGTTTGGGGGGAGTGGGGGAAGGGGGAAAAAAGCCTGTCCACGGACTTAGAACAAGATATTTTATTTTAAATCCTATTTAGTAGGTTTTCAGATATTACAAAATTATCGTATTAATGATGGTGAATTATTTTAAAGGCACATGAAGCTTCTTAATCCATTACATCAAAGTTACCATAACCTTTTCAACTTCTATGGTGTCCACCCCTTGGCTAGCTGGTGAAGAAATTGAATTTGCTTGACCCTTTGCTATACATTCTGCAACCCCAATTTGTTTCTTCTTCCTTTCATATCCTGTTAAGTTCCCCAAAGGCTTTTGTATATTGGAGTGAAAAGATGTTGCTTGGGGTTTATTTGCACCCATGATTGACCATTTCCAATCTAAAGACATCCTTTTGGCCAATATATTCACATTAAAATGTCCAAATAGATTGTTAGTTAAAGAATGTAAATTTAAGTGCTGTATTGAGAAATAATAGAATAACACACATCTTACATCTCCAAAACCATTACATTTTAAAATAAGGAATTAGATATTATAATTGAATTATTAGACTATCATTTTTTCTGTGCTACTCCAAATAGCTTTGCTGTGGTTGGAGTATAAGACAAGTGTTCTATTTATAAGAATTCTTAAAGAATAAGGCTTCCTACAGTAATGTAGTAATGTAACAATATATTTCTATTAGCCAACATTTCTGGATTTTCCAGAAGTGTTCCTCTTTTGTCTTTCCATGCCTGTTCCCCGTTGTGAAAATATTTGTACATTTTTGGACAGGAAACGTATGTTAATTCATAGGTCCTCCCCCCCCCCCCATCTCAATAGAGAGCAGAACTTTCACTTCAAACTCCAGGAATTATCATAGCAAAGCAATAAATTTCAATTCCTCAACCACCAAATTGTGCCTCAAAACAAGATAAAATTGGGAGGTCAATTTGCTTTCCACTGCTAATGTGACCAAGGAGAAATGGTGGGTATCTTCATTGTCCTGGACTAGCCAGTAGGTGTAGAGATCTACTAGTCCTGATCCTTACCCAGAATGCCCCTCCATCAAAATCTCTCTCTTCTTGCTATTCCCATAAACAGTGTCCCTGTGCACATTTTCCCCTATCCTGCAGTTCATAGAATCATAGAATAATAGGGTTGGAAGGGACCTCACGAGGTCAACTAGTCCAACCCCCTGCTAAAAAGTAGGACCACTCCCACTAAATCACCCTAACCAGGGTTTTGTCTAACCGGGCCTTAAAAATCTCCAAAGATGGAGATTCTACCACCTCCCTAGGTAGCCCATTCCAATGCTTCTCCACCTTCCTAGTGAGAAACTTTTTCCTAATATTCAACCTTGACTTCCCCAGCTGTAATTTGAAACCAAGTTCTTCACAGAGGATTCACGGCAGTTCTAATGTGCTCAAGGATTCTCAACAGCTTAAATATTTCTGAAAGATGGTATTAAAAAATAGAGGTATGTTCCAAACCAAAGTCTCTTTGGCTATGCCTACACTTGCTAAAATTAGTTTGAATTAGTTAGTTTGAACTAACTAATTCAAACTAATTTTAGTTAGTTCGAATTAGCTTAATTCAAACTAGAAAAAGTTAGTTTGAATTAGCGATCCCCATTCATTCCAATGGCTGGTTAGTTCGAACTAAGAAATTAGTTCGAATTAACATGGCCACATTGGCTAATTCGAACTAATTAGTTCGAATTAACCCTTCAGTTCGACTACCCTATTTGAACTTATTAGTTCGAATTAAGGAAGCCCTTAATTCAAACTAACTAAAGCCTAGTGTAGCCCTGGCTTCAGTTAGTTCGAATTAAGCCTCCTTAATTCAAACTAATTTGCCAGTGTAGACATAGCCTTTTAGTCTGAACCTGAATTCAGTAAGTAAAAATGAAACACTTCCATTGACTTCAATTGACTTTGGATCAGGTCCTATAGTCATCCCTGTATTAGCAAAATAGAAAAACTATGACGGAGACAGAAATTCAAGCTGCCAAGGCAACAATAAAATGCTTACTTTCCTCCACACATGAATATACAGCTGTGAATGGAGACACAGGCTGATAACTAAACCTTGGAGGATGTTAAGTGCTCACAAAATGAATCAGGTTTGTACTGGTCCATTTAACTCAGTTTGACCTTGTTCTTCACTTGTATAAATAAAAGGTCAAAACTGCTACACGGACTTACCTCTCATACAATCCCATTAACTTCAGCGGGAGCTGTGAGTACTTATCAACTCAGGGAAACTGAATACCGTTATATAGGTGCCTAGATCTGGATTTAGATGCATGCATTTGGACACCAATGGCCAGATTCTTGTTTGGTGTAAATTTAGCACCACTGACTTGACTGGAGTAACACTTGTTTACACCACTTCATGATTTGATTTCAAGTTTGAAAAGGTTGTCTTTTGTTGTAGGCCCTCCTAGCCCAGAGGACGCCAGTGCCTTAAAGCAAATGATGAATGAACAGTTGCAACTGATTCCTCCTCTTGGCATTGAGAAAGCCAGATTCATTATTAATTAGGAGTTGATTTTATGTTTTATAAATATTTGAGCACCAGTACATGGATGAGAGCACATAAAACTCCCACAACTTGTGCGTTAATGTCCATTGAAATGAGCGTTTCCAAAAAAACCGTCCTGACTAATTTCACTTCACTTTTTCAAACACTAAACATATTGACCTAGCCTCATAACACATTGTGAATTTTAATACACTGGGGTTTTGTCAGACTAATGAAAGGATTTGATTGCTGGGTCAAAAGAATGAAAATCTACCTGAATTTTTGCAATGTCTGAAATAGTTCAGTTAGACTGTGGTATTTACTCCTGGTATGATCCAACTCCACACATCTTCCTTTTGGATAAAGCAGGATACAGATGCTCCAAAATAAAGGCAAGTGTCCATGTTAATTCTGTCTGATCTCTTTAAGTTTTTTGACTGTGCTCATCATAGACTAGTATTGAAGCATCATGGTATCTGAATACTTAAATTGTGGACCGCCTGATAATGCTCCTGGAAATGTCACAAGAGCCTAATTTTCCAAGATTATCTGTTCTGATGAGTGTCTTTGGATAAAGATTTCAAAAGCAAACCTGTAAATATTTTAAGGTCCTGGTTCATATGCAGTCCTACTGCTCTGTGTATGGAGCAATGTACAATATCTACAGCTTTCAATGACTGGCACTATATTGCAGAGATGGCCACTAAACTACATTTAAATATAGTACATGCCAGTCAGAATGAGAAATGCCCTGTTTGAGTCATAAGAATTTCCTTTCTGTACTGAATCCCTACAAAATAATTACATACTACAGGAGTTATTGTCTGCCAGCTGTTTAATACTCTTTTCTTAATTCAGCTTCAAAGAGCCAAACAGATGATTCACTGTAATCTTACACACTTAGTCTCTTCCACAGTATTAATTTAAACACCGTCTCCGCCAGGCGTCAACTCATAGGAACTTCTTAATCCTTATGGCTGTTTGGAACATTCATCCAGTGTTTGGAATCCTTTTTTCATATCACATCACAGAGCTGGTCAAAAAATTTTCTGGCTGAACAGTTTTTAGTCACAAAATGCAGATTTGATGGAATAGAAATATTCTATGGGAATATGCTGTTTCTATTGAAACTTTTGATAGAAAACCAAGGTGACCTACTGGCCCAACAGCAAGATTTCTTACTGTCTCACCTAGCCATTCATGGTCCACTGTTTTCCCTGCAGCTTGTCTAGTGAGTTGAAATGTTGGTACGCTAGCTCTCTGGGCTTTCCGCCAAGTATGTGGTTGAGCTGCCCAGCTCCCAGGCTTCCCACGTGGTTATCTTACTATAATGTTTAGCTCAATGGATCACCTGCAATCTATACATTATGCTTTTCGAAGATGATGGGTAAACACCCCCCCCCCCATAAAAAGAAAAAGTAGGGAATGTAGTAGAAAGTG
This sequence comes from Pelusios castaneus, assembly GCA_007922175.1. Classification (NCBI taxonomy): domain Eukaryota; kingdom Metazoa; phylum Chordata; order Testudines; family Pelomedusidae; genus Pelusios; species Pelusios castaneus. The sequence goes on from ML685867.1 coordinate 2,269,180, forward strand.
ATAACGTAAGACTATCACTAAGGCTAATATAACAGGTCAAAGATGAAGCCTGAGGCCTGGGAAACTGGGCTAAAATACAAAACCCAAACCAAAGTATGGTCAAGAATATAGAAAATTACAGTAGTCAGTAAGAAGTCATGGAAATTAACAGTTGCTGGCTAAGATTCAGATGCACCTGGTGTTCTGCTACTTCAAATTAGAAATAGAAAGTACTGAGACATCAAGGCAGCAGCACTAGATAATGGGGACAATTTGACCTGGTTAATATCATAACAATATAATAAATTGAGATTGTTTTGGTCCAATCTCCCATATACAGAGATGGGTAGGACTAGATGCCAGCAGGGGGTGGCAATTACCTACGTAACAGAGGGCAGAGCAAAACCTGTCTATGGAAGTGTATAAAAATGGAGGTCAGAGGGACTAACTTAGTCTGGCCTAGGCAATGGTGGTTGTCTGGCTGACAAATTTTGCCTATTCATTGCATCAGGGCATATATATGTCAAGTACACTCACAAGTTTGTAAATAATATTTTCAGTGTGCTTCTCTGCAATAAATCTAGCCCAAGTGTCTTTGTTCTCAACAGATCTGTGGTCGTGTCAATTCATGTAATCGTAAAGATGTGTCTCGGGTAATTGCGCAGACTGGGACAGTGCATACAAGAGGAGCTCATGCACAGAGCTACTAATTAAAAACCCATCAACTGTCCGTAATGACCAACTGACAACAATTCTGTCCCCAGATCCCTGGGTTGTCAAGAAAATCAGGTAGCTGGTGCCCCACCAGCCAGATCCCTGAGCTCTTCACCTCATAGAAAGTCTGGGGAATTGTAGAGCTAAGGATCCTGTCGAGCATATTTGTTTTGGAGACACCAAAATGTTTCAGCTATGGGAACATTTCTGTGTTTCCAAACCATATCGAGGAATTTCTATTCTGCAAAAAAATCCTTTTTTTTTCATTTCATTCTGATTTGGATGAAAAAAAATATTCCATTCTTCCAGCCCCAAATTCTTTATGAGGCAAAAGTTTCATTTTCCAGGCAGTTCTAAATGTTATTATTAGTTTCATTTCTTTGGCTCTTTCCGGGTAGTGAATGTATATAAAAAAATATGTTCTAAATTTTTATTTCTCTCTTTGCAGCATTCTTTTTCCCAATTATAGAATTTTCCAGCTTGTTTGCATCTGTCAGCAAATAGGGTCAAACTTTTATTTCCTCTCTCACTGATTAAAAAATTGTTCTAGTCATTTAACCTCTTTGGTTTTCCTCACTATAAATTTAATTTCTATTTTGAACCTACAAAGATTTCCGCAGAGTAGCAGCAAAAAATGGTACTATGAATATTCATACATTGCTATGATCTCCAAATCTTAAAATTGAACTGGCTATTGTCATAGTCTAAAGCTATTCTTTAAAATCTAAGGCCCTAGGTCTGGTTTTTTTTATGGCTTGTTTTAAGTTTAATATATTAATTATAATGGACTGTACTATCTATAGAATTATAAATAGACTTTTTAATAGACTTTTTCCCAGTTGATCTGCATTGTATACAAGAGAGGGGATCTGATTTGCTTGTCAATCAGGAGTTGAAGAACAGGTAGCTAGGATAATCCATGTGGTCCTTATTGTCCAACAGCACTATTCATTCACAGGAAGCCAAAGCAATGTCATCAATCTGTTTCCAAAACCCCCCTTTATTTGGATAGCTGTCTCATCTCTCTAGAAAAGAGATGGGAAAGTACTATTTCCCCACCTACGATGTTGCAGGTGTCCACTTTCAGGTGCATTCTGGCTTTCCCACCTGAAATAACTGAATCACTATTCAGGCCACAAGTTAAGTGCCTCAGGCCTTGTCTATACTGAAAATGCTGCATCAATCCCCTCGGATCAATGCAGTGAGATTGATTGAGCAGCCAGTGTAGACCCACTCAATCGGTCCTGGAAGCGCTCTCATGTTGGGTCAATAACAGGGGCGTTGCTGGATAGAAAAAAGATCCAGGGCTGTGGCCCCCCAGCCCACTCTCTGCTAGCTCCCCCCGCCCAGCTAGGCCACACCCCCAGACCCCACCCCCACCCAGTCCCCCCATCACTACACAGCTCCCACCAAGTCTCCTTGTCCCCATGCCCCCTTTGCTCTCCCCAGGCCTCTAACTCCATCCATCCATCCCCAGCCCCCCTATCCTGACCCCTTGCTCGACCGACTCGTGAGTCCGGACCCCTCCATTCCCACCCCCGGTCTCCGCATTCCCCCTTTACCTTAACCCCTGATACAAAGGCCCAGGACCGGCCTGCGGCGGCGGAACAAGGCAGCCGGCAGAGGAGCTAGATCAGGCCATGCTGCCGGCCGCTGCGCTCTGCTCCCGCCGCCGCCATATGCCAGCCCCTTGGGCCTGATCCTGCTCCTCTGCCGCCGCCATGCGCCACCACCATGGGCAGGCAGCGTAGCCAGATCAGGCCTGGGGCCCCTTCCCAGCTCCTCTGTCCCCCTCCCCCATGCTCCTTTTCCAGCCCCACTGTCTGCCGCCTCCTCCCAGCCCCTCACCTGGCCGGAGGCTCGGAGCTGCAGGGGTCTCCGGCAGAGCCACTTCTGGGCCAGGCCGCTCCCACCCTGAGCACGCTCTGTCTGAGCATGCTCAGGGCAGGAGATTTGAAACTCCCCAGCCTGGCCGCAGCAGGAGTCTACGGCTTTGCTGGGGCCCCTGGGCAGAACGCAGCGTTCTGCCTGGGTTTTCTATTTTTAGGGGCCCTGGAAAACTGGCCCCTAATAATTGGGGGCCCCGGAATGGCGTTCCGGTGTGTTCCCCCTTACTTTAACCTCTGCCTGCTGGGGAAAATAGATCCGGGGCTCAGGCTATTCTACCCAGGGCCAACGCCCTGCCAGCCCAACGGCAACACCACCTCTGGTCAGTAATTCTACCCCTCCAAGTGGAGTGACACTATATTGAGGGGAGAGCCCTTAAAGTTTACCCAGCTGAATAAAGGCAGTGTGGTAAGTAAAAGTATCTAAGTCAACCTGAGATACGCATTCTGCGGCAGGCAGATTGCATATCTCCCATCATCTTAGCCCTGCAGTGTAGATTAGGCCTAGGTGTCTCTGAAAGTTAACTCCTGCTTTTCTTCTGCTCTCATCTATAACTATAATCATTACAAGTCTGTTAGGCATTGTACACCTACAGGGAAAAAATGAAAGTCCCCTTCCCAAAGACTTTACAATGATGAAAGACAGGAAACAAGTGGGGAAAAGATAACAGTTTAATTATGTTTAATCTAACAAGGCACAGTCACAGCACACCCACTGGCTAGTCAAGGTCCTTTGCTACATGACCTCCCAAGAAGAGAAGGGGAGTGTTTCATTTCAAGTCAGATCAACTTTAAAATCTTATGGAGGCATTTTGTCTCTTGAAAATTGTAGTTCAGGTTTCTAATGCCTGCATCTTCCCATAAAGGCCAGGCTTCCTGGCCAAACTACATGTCCCATGATGTACCTGTAGCCCTGTCCTTCCATGATGCAGCATACCTCTCAGTCAGATGGGAGGCTGTGTTGTCTCAAGGGAGATCAAATGAAACTTGGACATTTCAGTCAGTAGCCCAGCAGTTTCAGCACTCACACGTTAGACCATGGCAAAGAAATGACTTTAACCTGGGCCTCCAATACTGGAAGTGAATACCCGGATCATCAGGCTGTCAGGTGAGAGTCTCATTCTCGCTTTAGATTTGAGACATCATCCCAAATAATGTTTTGTCAAAACTGATACATGTCTGAAAAAAGTTTTGGTTTCAATTAATTCCTCTGAAAAAAATTCTCAACCACCTGCAGAGGGCAGAATCTTAGCAGCTGAACAAGAAAACAGCGGCACATCCAGCTGCAGCATGAATAAGTAAATAATGAGTAGTGGTTATTTTGTCAAAGCAAATAATGAAGATATACTAAGATAAAAACATTTCTGCTTCTCATCATGGCTTCACTAATCAAAATGAATGATAATACCGGATTCCAATGTGCAGAGTGGAAAGACATTTAATGCAAAGCTATTTGATTTCGGAACTAACTAATGCTTACTTAAAAAGAAAATAATTTATGGTTACAGTTACAAGGCTGTGACTGCTAATGTTTCCTGGCATTGGCAAGTGTTTAGTTTTCTCATTTCAAGACTGATTTTGCAGCACCAAATATGGGCCACAAGCGCAGCAAAAATATTGTGCTTTCGCTGCAAGAAGGTAGAGGAAATGAAAATACATGGAGCCTCGTGCTGATTGTCTGCATGCAGCAGAACATGGAGCACTGATCAGCAGAAGGTCCCTCCATCAAAGCTCACAGAGGTGAGTGTGGGCTGGAAAGAAGTGAAGGAGCATGGCTAATGGAACATGAACACACAGATTTATCTGCCAAACATAGCTGGAGTTGGAGAGCAATAGCAGCATCATAGTCTTGTGGCTGAGGTACTGGAGTGATACACAAGAGAATCAAGGGTGTAATTCCTGCCTATACTACAGACTTCCTCTGTGACCTTATACAAGTAACATTCTGTGACTCAGCCCCTTCCTGGTAAAATGGGAATGACTTTTTCCTATCTTGAAGGGGTGTTCTGAGGAAATGGGGACTATAAAAATAGCTGCATAGATAGATGAGAAAGAACAGCTCTGGAGGCTACACTAAGGTGCATTCTTCACTGTCAATTAACTCTGTTAGATAGGAATAGGATGAAAAGCTCCTTGAAAGTGAGGCAGCTTGTGAGAGAAAGAAAAAGGAAAAAGAAAAGAGCCCGCACTGTGACCAAACAAAAGAAGCTTGCTGCATAAAGAGGGGAAAAACTGAAGAAAAAAGAAAAAAACAGCAAAAATCCTTCAGCTATTGAATTAACGCTGCCTTCTAACTTCACCCTTCTGTTTACAAGATATAGGTTTGTATGAGCACTGTCAAAAGTTTGGTGGATTTCCTATTGACATCAATTTAAATCAGAGAGGAAAAATGTTATTTTGATTTAAAGTTTAGTAAAACCTTTTGTTAAACACCAAATAGCTGGAAAACATGTTCCTGGAAAAGAGGCATAAACTGAATAAAATAAAACAGAGAAAAGGGATGGTCTTTGATGTGAATTTATGATTCTTTTTATTCCCATTAACATGTGACTTGGTGAGTTGAATGGCACTTGAAGATTTTTAAGTAGATCGGTTCAGAAAACCGAATTTCCATTCTGTTAGAAATTCTGTTATTTTGAAAATGAGAATGAAAAGTTTTAGAATGTTGTCTTTTCCCATGCAAAAGAAATTCTGAAAAAATTCATTTTGGAACTGTTGAAGAGCCTTGTTTTGGTAATGTTGGAACATTAAAATATAATGCAATATACTGAATATTTTATTGAAGTAAATATTAAACATCATATTAAAATAAACAGTCATTATGACTGAGAAAAATTACATTTTTAGATGGAAAACTTTTCTATTGAAAGTTTTTTGACCAGCTCTAATTATAAGTGCGTACGCTTCAAGTGGCTTCTTTAAATAGCTGAAATTAATATTCCCCTGGACTTACTGAATTTCATAACCCAAATAAGACTATATATACACATCCTATGAGTTATGGGCATGATTCCCCTGCTTCTGTACACCTGTCCTGTTCCTTTAAATGTTTGAGCATCCTCCACTGCCCAGTGAAAGTGACGCTTTGTGAGTTTGTTCTAGTTCTGCAGCCCGAATAATAAAGTCCACCATGGAAGATAACTGTGTTTCTATCAGCACCTTCTCTGCTGGGTCCAAATACAATCATAGGCTATGTCTACACTTGCACTTTTAAGTCGACTTAGTGTGTCTACACTTAACATTAAAGTCGACTTAAAGGGGAACTTACAAAGTCAACCTAGAGCGTCCACACTGCATGCCCTAGGTCGACTTTGTGGGGCTAGGGGGACCTTGGGTAGGTCCACGGTGGCAGGGGGGGAGCACCCCCTGTGTACAATGGGACAAAGGGAGACAGGGACCCTGGCAGGGCAGAGCCCTGTGTGTGACACTGTCTGGATTTAGGGAAGCGTTTATGATATTATTTTCTATGGATATCTCATAAATGCTATAATCCATAGGAACTATGTCATGTATCAATATGTCTATGTCATGGTATCAATAGAAAAGTAGTAATTTGCTGGGAATGATTATATAGTTTATGTCTAGGAATTCTATTTTGATTAGAAGTTAAGAATTTGATATTATATCCATACTTTAACTTGTGTCAATCTGGACAAATATCTTAGAGGGGAGGGTGTGAACAACCATTGTCTCCTTAATGCTTAGGAATTTGCCAGGTGATATGATCCCAGGGAGTAAACTGATGAGCCATTAAGGATACAATGGTTGTATTCTTTATGTCCTCAGTGGCTCATCAGGATACTCCCTGGGACCATTATACCTGGAAAATTCCTAAACATTAAGGAGACTATGGTTGTTCACACCCTCCCCTCTAAGACATTTGTCCAGATTGACACAAGTTAAAGTATGGATATAACATCAAATTCTTAACTTCTAATCGAAATACAATTCCTAGACATAAACTATATAATCATTCCCAGCAAATGACTACCTTTCTATTGATACCAAACATGACATAGTTCCTATGGATTATAGCATTTATGAGATATCCATAGAAAATAATATCATAAATGCTTCCCTAAATCCAGACAGTGTCACACTGTGCCCACATGCCCTGCCCTTTGGGGGGCATGCCAGGCTCCCCTTGTGCCCCCCCCCGGCAGGGAGGGCATTGGTGTAGTCCTGGGGTAGCCCTAAATCGACTTAGGGCTACCCCAGGGCTACACTGGCTTAATTAGACTTTAGAAAGTCGAATTAAGCCTTAGGTCGAGTAGAAAGGTGGTTTAATAAAGTCGACTTACTTTTCATTAAGTCGACTTTATTTTCCTTAAGTCGACTTAATCAAGCTGCTTAAGTCGACTTAAGCAAAGTGTAGTGTAGACGCAGGGCACATTGTCGACTTAAGCCAAGCTTAAGTCGACTTAATTTACCAGTGTAGACTCAGCCATACTTAGGTTAGCTCTCATCAAGTTAGCACAAGCACAAACAGCAATGTAGTTGCAGTATCTCAGGCAGCAGCGGCACATCTGAGCTGTGCTGAGTACCTACCCGCCAGTTTCAGGTCTATGAAGATCATATAGGATTCATCTATTAATCTTTGGATATACTTATCTTCTGTTTCAATACACCAAGTACCCTAATTCAGGAGAACATTGATGCTTATACCTACCCTTATTCAAGGAAGTATTCCTGTTCAGGACAGGACTCAAGTTTATGGTTAACTTTAAATGCTGTCCTGAATAGGGTTGTTTCCTGAATTGGATCTGTAAAGAAGAGTATCCCTAACCAAATGTTTCTTTTAGGGTATCTCTTTACAGCAGGTGTAACAAGACATCTACGCTTAAGTCATTGCTTTTAGCTTAGCTAGAGTAAGAACAGCCACATTGTAAAATACCACTTAGCTTTTGTGTTCACATTAGCACTACACTCCATTGAGTGTTGCACTAATATTTCTAGGGACACATCCATGAGTTCTTTGCACTGCAATAAGCTGACCTTCACTATGATTTCTTTCCCAGTGAGTACAGAAAACTTTTCTGTCTTTTCTGGACACATGAGAGCAATTGTGGGATTGGGGGATTAGTGGCATTCGAATGGAGTTAGCTCATGTCCACACTGCAGTGGTCATGTTAACACAACTTGTCAGCTGCTGACTCAAGCTTCTGCTTATACTCTTCATGGGCCAACCAGTTAGAATTAAAAACAACTACATATTTGAAGTTGTTAAGGGTGCATATGAGTACCCCATAAGATGGCTGCCACCTCCCTCATTATGCAAAACCACGAGATGTTGTTTACTGGAAACTTTCCCCTGGTTCACGTGTGTAACTCACTGACCATCCACGGGTTTATTTGGATCCCTGATTCACCCTTTCCCAGCTTTCAAAGGGGTGGGTTAACCCTCTCGCCCATGTATAGGCATGTGCAGGGCATGTACGTGCGAAAACCCTCGTCACCTATGAATGCACTGCCCTCCCCAAGGGGTAGGGGGCTCTGACCTGGAACCTAGAGGGCTGGTGGAAATGTCTTTGCCCAAATAAGGACCAGGGGGACCAGGCAGTTTTTCGCCCCACTTCTTACTGCAGCAAAATCTGGCCAATCACCGGCCTCTGCAGAAAGTGGCCTATGCAATAAAAGACCTTACCACACAGAGCGAGGGGTTCTCTCTCCGCGTGTCAACTGCCAGGCTTGATCACCCTGCCAGTAGGAGGAGCTCCCGATAGTGCCGGCCCGAGTCATTTACCACCCTCGTCCGAGACATCATGCTGTTGCTGGTCACCTGCTTGATGGTCGTGGTACATATGTGATCCCGAGTTATCCCCCTCATTTATTTCTCACAGTTATCTCCCTTCCCTTGTACCATGTACATGTTTAGATATGAATAATGCCTCTAATTATGCCTCAGTTTTAACCCAAGGTATCACTATTGGATTAGCTTTGTGAATTATTCTCACTCTTATTGTCTTATGTATTGGATTTTGTCTCTTTATATTTTGGCTCTGTGCTATTAAGAGGATTCAAGAGGAGGGGTTATTTTGAAGGTTTTACTTCTATGCAAATTACTGTGTGTTCAAACTGTTAGGTAATCATCTGTGGTTTCTCCTGTGATCTCTGCACTCCAGATAAGGAGGTCAATAAAGTTTACTTTTCATCATCATTTTAATATTTTAGAAGTCTTCCTTCTCCCATCCTTTACCTACTGCTGACAGAAGTAAAAGTCTTTGGCTCAGTATATTTTGGTATTCAAAATAGTCAGCTCAGCCAGCTCTAATATACAGTATTATGTATATGTATATACAGGTTCAGCCAGCTATAATAGCCATTACTACTTGTCCCTTAGTTTTATTCTCTTCAGTTCCTCTTTCTTCCTCGGACTTCTGCATAGGCTTGGTCAGGAATTCACCAAATAGTTTAGCAAACACTTTGACAAAGTAAAACCACATCTTTCTTGTGCAAATGTAAAATTCATTAATTCCATGTTAGGTTTTGACAACATTCTGTTTTTTTTCTATTATTTGGTTTAATAGCTAATGCTCATTGAAACATAATCATCTTGCAATAGATCTAAATATTTCATAAACTTGATTTAATTGCTGTCATATTCAATAGCTTCTTTATCCAGGGGTTGTTCTTTGTTTAAGAACTCCATTGGCTTTTTTTTTGCTGTCAATATAAAACTTTCCAAACATCATTAACTCTAGATTTTAAGGGTGAATGAATCTCAACAACTTTCCTTCTGACAGTTGTTAATTTCAAATCTGCATATTTATTCCTCCCACAAAGCTTAAATTCAGTTCAGACTTAATATATATATATCAAGGAAACTCACTTTTTTCTGTTTTTATTTGTACATTAAAAATCACAAAGTATGTATTGCCATAGGCATTTTCAGCACATGTACCTAAATAAAGAGATATGTAACCAGATCCATGACCCAATGATAAAGAAACATAATATGGTACTCAGTGTTGATGTTTTCCTCCTGAATAGATTTTGGCCCATTCCTATTATAAGCTCTTTACAGAAATCAGATTGCCAACCGGTAATATATCTAAAGCTATCTATAATTCCCAGGTACTGTGCTGCAGTAGGCTTTAAATGTCTTTATATTATAAGAAAAAACATTTAAGTTAACATATATCTAAGCAATAAGATTTACTCTACTTAGCACTTAAGTTTTTGAATACTTTGAAAAAGCCTTTAAAATGTTCTCTTTTACAACATAAAGGAAGATAATTTAACAAAACCACTATGCTGGGAAGTGATAGATTTACTTTGATCTTTAGACTATAACTGTGTGGCATATGATTCTATTTCATTAGTAGCTGTTCTATATGTATTGCTGAACTGCAGCACATAAACCCACCTTTCATGTTTTACCCTAAAACTAAGTGGACTATGAAAGTAGGAATCAAAATAATACTCTTAAGCTTTCCAAAACTTCATGGAACTGTTAACAGTTGCATGGTGCTTTTCTATTTATTGCCCTTTGTCTTGTGTCTCTATACATGGCCAAATCAATGCAGTTATCTACCCACAGCCTCATGCCCCACTGTGCATTATTTCATCCTTACTGTACCTGCCAGCTCACAGCTTCCAGTCACCATAGTAAACACATACCAGACAATTTGTATCTGAGCTACCAACTGGTTTGGAGTATATTTTGTCTCTTTAAAACTGAAAACTTTCAGTGGGATAGAAGAAAGTAGAGGTTGGGAGCATCCCTGTAAATTAAATAAGTCAATTTCATATTTTTTTTTCTTGAATACAAAGCAGAATCTGGAACACCTATGATAAGTTTCCATTATGCTGCATTTAAGAAATGTTTTTTTCTTTTTTTTTAAATTGCCAAGTCCCAGAGAGATAGCTGTGTGAGTCTAGTTCAGCAAAACAAACTAGGAGTCCTGTGGCACTTTTAAAGACTAACAATTTTGTTTATCGCATGAGCTTTTGTCAGTGAATCTCACTTCATCAGATGCTAGAAATGGAAAACTTACAGTATGGGAGGAAAAACCTTATCTGTTGTTCACCACTGCTTGAATCAAAAAACTGGTTTGATTTGCTGAAATAATCTGAACTGATCTCATGAGTCACCCTTCACTGCATTTACTTTTTTCTCTCCCGTACTGTAAGTTTTCCATTTCTAGCATCTGATGAAGTGGGAGCATATCACTGTTCTGTATTACCATATTTCTGTTCTATATTACTGTCTGGCTATCCCTGTTCTTTGTTATCATCCTTACTGAAAAATGATGCAAAGTATTCATATAGCTTTTGGGCCATACCTAGATTATCTTTAATCTCCTTCAAATCCTTCCTGTATAGCAGCCCAACAACATATTTCATTATTTTGTTTATATAACAAATTAAAAAGATTTTTTGTATTTTAATTTCTTTGACAAGATCTAATTCTGCTTAACTTTTAGTAATTCTCACTTAATTCATGAGTTTTCTAACTTCCACTTGTAACTTTCTTTGTTAATTAACACCTTTCCCCACTCTGTATGGGCTCTCTGCTTACCCCTAATAATGATTTTGAGGTTGTTATTCATCAAGCTGTGCCTGGAGCCTCTCCCTATAAGTTTTCCTCCTTTTTTTTGAGATACAGTTTGAAGATAGTTATTGAACTCTTGATCTGAAGACCTTCCAAGCCTCCTCTACATTTAAAACCTTGAATTTTTCAGTCCAACTGACTTAACTAATTCGCTTATTTTACTGAAGTCAACTCTTTTGAAATAAACAAACTGTCATTACCACTTGGTTTTGATTATCTGCCATTTAATTTAAACTGAATCAAGTCATGATTATTCACACCAATGTTATTTCCTGCAATCAGCACTTCTATGATGTTCTCACTTCTTTCTGAAACCAAGAATAAAATTGCATTGTCTCTTGTTGGATTAATAACCAGTTATTTAAAAAACCTGACATCTATCATGTCCAGGAATATCTGATACCTACTATTATTAATGGTATTTATTTCCCAGGCTATATCTTGGAAGTTAAACTTTCTCATTATGAAAAAAAATTCTTGATAGTATTTCTCTAATAATATTAACAAAGTTCCTGTCCATATCTGTGTCTGACTCTGCAGGTTTATAGAAGACTTCAAAGTACTAATCCAATAGACTCACTCTTACCATCCTTCCCCAGATTGATTTTGACCTAAACACATTATGTTTTATCTATATTATGATTTCTTATTTGTTTAGTTTACTGCATCATTGATGTATGCTACCCTTATGTTACATCTGTTGAGATAAATCTTTTTTCTGTGAATGCCTCCCAGTGGTTGATCTCAAAAATGTATTCATAACACCAATCCTTGATCAACATTATCATATCACAGCTTTGTCCCCCTTTTGTAGAGATTGAAAGTGTCTCACTGACAATCACCTGGATTTACACTTTGAATGTCTTCCCCAGCCTACATTAGTTAGCCTTGATCCTCTCTAGTGAGAGTCTCATAGTGTCATTCATCCTGACATGCGGCACAATCACTGGATTTTTGCTTGCTCCCGTCAGGGTGGGGCTGGGGATGAGTACCTTAGAACTTTGATTTTTACCTCTTTCTTTCTTTCTTTCTTTCTTTCTTTCTTTCTTTCTTTGAGAGAACAAGGAAACAATTTTGATGTCCTGTGGACATTCCTCCTTTAATAACATTGGTCCTCAATAATTTGTCACTGAAGCTAATTCAAAGTCTGCATTGATTACAATAATGTGGGAAAAGGTATATGATGACACCACATTTGATTGAAAAAAACAACACAAAATTAGACCCTTAAACTTTGTAAATCCACTAGTTTCCAGATTGTAAATTTTAAAAATGTGTGTATCTGCATGCATCGCATGCATGTTGTGGGTACAGTGTATGAATTTGGCATTGAGGGAACACTTCTCATACTTTTTAATTTTATTTTTTTTAAGTTGAGGGAAACCTTTAAGATGGAAGAGAAAGTTGGATTATACCATTAATTTCCAGGAGAAGTAACATACAATCATTATTAGGGAAGCATATATTCATCATTTTCCCAATCTCAAAACTGCTTTCACCTTCACGGGGATTAAAGAGAACACATTCTCAGCAGGAGTCATCTCAAAAGTAATGAACCAATGAGGTGTCAAATTTTAATACCACTTATTCCCCATGCAATTCAATTGATATCAACCAGCTTGCACTGGTTATAACTGAGGGAAGAGTTTGGCCCACTTTCGTCTTTTTATTTGGTTTTAGTTTTTTAATACATCATATAGGACAGTTCAATGAACTGATCAAGCATATCTGATTAGTACTAATAAGTTAAATATTAAATTAAAATTAAATATTATTAAATAATAAGATAAATATTATATGAGGTAGGGCTTTCTCTGTAAAGATGCTGAGTCAGTGGGGTTAAGAGTACTGAGATTTTTTGCAGAAAGTAGTCATGGGTCATAGGACCAAAAACAGCTTTGAGATCCTACATGGTGTAGAGATGCAGATATCTTGCCCCAATATATTCCTACAGTGGGCTACAGTTAGGGTCACAAAGCCAGGAGGGAAGATGTGTCTGTGACTATAAAAAACACTCAAGAACATTTCACAATTTTTTTCACCTCCCTGTTGCTCTACACAAAGCTTATATGAAAATTTGACTTTAATATATATATATATATATATATATATATATATATATATATATATACTTTGACTTTGAAGCTGAAACATTTAACAGAAACATAGTGATTTTGATGAATTTTTAGATAGGTTTAGGAGATTCAGGATATACTCTCACATCTCGTGGAGAATTTTGACACAATTAAAATTAATTGAAATATTTGAAATGTTTTGCTTTTGTTCCAAAATGGAACAAAAATGAAATTTCAAAAGCTTATAAACTTCCAGCTCAGCTCTGCAGCCTCCTTTTTGGCATCTAGCAGGGACTCACATTTTCAACAGCAGTGCTCATAGATATCCATCACTGTTCTCATCTCTTACTGTTCTGTGACCTTGCTTTAAAAAAGTATTGAATATCATGTGGCCTTTCTGAGCCAGCAATAATCATGTTGAACAATAGCATAGTGATAAGCAAACTTATTCCCTGATCTTTTTTTAACAACATCACATGGATGTAGTGTCACATTTCACATATCTTATTTGAAAATTTACAGTACACTTTTTTAAAAAGTCCCTGCAAAAAATGTTTTATGTTCTGCATCTTTCCTATTGTTCAAGCCTGCAGACAGATTCCTGTTGATTTCAATAGCTTCAGGATCAGATCTTTAATAGGGAAGACATCTACCATTAAAATGATCACTTTAAATAAAACAATTTGGTATTATTGTTAGCCAAATTCAAGAATAAATTCTAAGGGCCAAATGGGTGCATAAAGTCCAGTTCACTCTTAAATCCACATTTAGGCATCTAAAATAATGACCAGATTTTCCAAAGCACTAAAGAAATGGCAGGTGTTATTGACTTCACTGAGAGCGTCTGGAGGTTTAGCTATTCCATTCTCTGTAGGTTCTTATAACACCCTCATCACCATAGTAGGTAAGTGCCTTCTGAGCACTTTTAAATACCCAGCATATTTCAGATATGGAAGGCACCCATTTTTAATATCTTTGGCCTAGATACAGAGTTCTAATTTCCTCATGACTCTTGCCTTAACTGAATAATTACTAACACTTGAAAGAACTATTGCTGATAGGTAAATTGGATTAAAAATAATTAGAGAAAACTCTTATAGCTTTGCTAACTACCTAAACGATAAACATTTTCCCTTTAAGAATAATTATTAGACACTTAGTGTACTTTTTAGTACAGCACACCATTTTAAATCTTATGCTAATTTGAGGTAATTATTCCCCCAATTTTAAGCATGCCCTGTGATTCACTTCAAACATTTCCCTCAGGTTTTACAGAAATGCGTACATATAGGCATGCAAAGTGGATTGGCACTCTGTGGGGGAGGTGACAAGAAAAAACATTAAAAGGAGCACATCACAGAAATAATGCAATAATACTTGCTTAAGTTGACTTAAGGAAAATAAAGTCGACTTTATTAAACCACTTTTCTACTCGACCTAAGGCTTAATTCGACTTTCTAAAGTCGAATTAAGCCAATGTAGCCCTGGGGTAGCTCTAAGTCGACTTAGGGCTACCCCAGGACTACATCAATGCCCTCCCTGCCGGGGGGGGCACAGGGGGAGCCTGGCTTGCCCCCCAAAGGGCAGGGCAGGTGGGCACGGTGTGACACTGTCTGGATTTAGGGAAGCATTTATGATATTATTTTCTATGGATATCTCATAAATGCTATAATCCATAGGAACTATGTCATGTTTGGTATCAATAGAAAGGTAGTAATTTGCTGGGAATGATTATATAGTTTATGTCTAGGAATTCTATTTCAATTAGAAGTTAAGAATTTGATGTTATACTCATACTTTAACTTGTGTCATTCTGGACAAATGTCTTAGACGGGAGGGTGTGAACAACCATTGTCTCCTTAATGTTAAGGAATCTGCCAGGTTATGTGGTCCCAGGGAGTAAACTGATGAGCCATTAAGGATACAATGGTTGTATTCTTTATGTCCTCAATGGCTCATCAGGATACTCCCTGGAACCACATCACCTGGCAGATTCCTTAACATTAAGAAAACAATGGTTGTTCACACCCTCCCGTCTAAGACATTTGTCCAGAATGACACAAGTTAAAGTATGGATATAACATCAAATTCTTAACTTCTAATCGAAATAGAATTCCTAGACATAAACTATATAATCATTCCCAGCAAATTACTACCTTTCTATTGATACCAAACATGACATAGTTCCTATGGATTATAGCATTTATGAGATAGCCATTGAAAATAATATCATAAATGGTTCCCTAAATCCAGACAGCATCACACACAGCGCTCTGCCCTGCCAGGGTCCCTGTCCCCCTTTGCCCCATTGTACACAGGGGGTGCCCCCCTCCTGCCACTGTGGACCTGCCCAAGGTCCCCCTAGCCACACAAAGTCGACCTAGAGCATCCAGTGTGGACACTCTAGGTCGACTTTGTAAGTTCCCCTTTAAGTCGACTTTAATGTTAAGTGTAGACACACTAAGTCGACTTAGTTAAAGTCGACTTAAAAGTGCAAGTGTAGACATAGCCTGTGTGTGCACACATATAGACAATACATTACCGGGAAGCTATCATAGCAAGCCTGAACTGTTGTATTAGAAAGGAGTTCTGAACATTAGATCAGGAGAAGGAATGGGTCTCTGTGACACGTCCCTCATCACCACTGTGGCACCTCCTGCAGGCCACTCCAGGGAATTGCTCTGGTGGCCACCGCACCCTCTCTGGTGGTGTGTTGCCTGTCCTTTCTTCATTCTCGGATCCACATCTCCCTGCAGCCACAGTATCTGCTTCGCAGCACAGCCCCCAGCTGTAGCTTACTCACTGCTTCTCCTTCCCTGGTGGGAAGGGGAGGCAGGGGAGGCTTCAGCAGTCCTTAGCCACTTATTTCAGTGGCCACAGCAGTCCTGAGTCAGGCCTTTACTTCAGAGCCCAGTAGTTGTTCTTCCCCTGGAGCCAGCTTTTCAGTCCACCCCAGTCCTTGCTTCAGGGCTCATGGTGGCTCCATCCCTGGGGCCAGCAATTGCTCCATCTAGGGTGCTGGCCTCCCTCACCCTTCAGGTCTGCCTCACACTGCAGACCAGACAGCTTTCTCCCTCTGAGCTTCCGAGGGAGCTCCTTTCTCATTTCCCTCTGGCCTGCAGCCTTTCATATATGGGCCTGGCAGGCCCTGATTGGCTCCTTTCCCTTATGCCCTTCTGATTGGCTGCTACCCCCGCAGCCTTTCAAGGGCTCCATTAATCTCTTCCAAGCCAGGGTGGGCTATCTGTTCCACCACAGTCTTGAAAGAAGATTTGAGACTAATCAAGCAGTAAATTGGGGGGAGGGGGCATTAAGTAGATGTGGGCCGGAGAGAGCAAAGAGGAGAGAAGGCTGTTATTGGGAGTGCCTAGATATTCAGGGTTGTTGTTGTCACTTAACATGTATAAATTTCATGTAATTTTTGAGCTAACATGCAAATTCTGGGAAATTGACTTGGCTGGAGTTTTTCACTGGTCATGGAGGCTTTAGCAGTACTTTTGGAGGTGAAGATGGTGTAGCAACTGCAATCCATGTAGAAAGACTGTGTGAAACTAGTTTGCACCCAATGAGAACATTATCAGGTCATTTAAATTCAGAGAAGGTTTGACCTAATAAATACAATGAGAATGAATCATGTTCATCTGTAAACCAGGACAAACTTGTGGAAGAAAAACTTAATAATGAAAGTTTAAAAAACAAAAACAAACAAACAGATAAACTAACCATACTCCAGGATGCTTAAAAGTCTTTCCAAATATCTGTATCAGCAGCAATAGCAAATGGTCAGGAAGAGGTCTTGCACACTGTATATGTGGCAAATGAAAACAGATTTCAGTCCCTCATTAACATAAACAAATATATTTAAATAGCTATGGCTCTAGCAGATACTTAGGTGATGTTAGCTTTCTAAAATTGCATTTTTCTTTCCTTTTATTGACGTGGAATTGTGACAGAATAAATTAGCATTGTATTTGCTAGATATATATTGCTAGGAGTCCTTTTCTGACCATTTGTTTTTGCAAGAAAGTAAGGGCTCTCCATATAGTGGTTGCAAGCTAAATAGGAGTCAACCATGTCACACTACTGCAAAATATGCAAACATTGTTCTGGCAATGTTGTAAGCAAGACACGAGAAATAATTCTTTCACTGTACTATGTGCTCATAAGACCTCAGTTGGAGTATTGTGTTCAGTTTTGGGGTACCACATTTCTGGAAAGATGTGGACCTATTGGAGAAAGTCCAGAGAAGAGCAACAAAAATGATTAAAGGTCTGGAAAATGTGACCTATGAGAAAAGACTGAAAGAACTGGGTTTGTTTAGTCTGGAGAAGAAAAAGATGAGGGGGGACATGATAACAATTTTCAAACACATAAAATTATTACAAGGAAGAGGGCAAAAAAATGTTTTCTTTAACCTCTGAGGATACCACAAGAAGCAGTGGGCTTAAATTGCAGTCAGGGGGATTTAGGTTGGACATTAGGAAGAACTCATAACTGTCAGCATAGTTAAGCAGTAGAAAAAAATTGTCTAAGGAAATTGTGGAATCTCTATCATTGGAGGCTTTTAAAAACAGACAAACACCTGCCAGGAATCATCTAGTTATTACATAGTCCTTCCTTGAGTGCAAGGGACTATAGTAAGTGATCTCTCAAGGTCCCTTTCAGGCCTACACATCTATGATTCTGTGCTAGTGTCTCCGCTTCTGGGCCAGATAGGCCACTGCATCACTCAGAAAAATAAAATCAGAGTTATTTTCCTTTGGCTCAATTTTTCAAACTGCTCACAATTCTCCATGTATTACATTAGGTCTTCTGGATGAAGGATCAATGGATTCCATCTTTCAAGGTAATGATCACTCTAAAACATATCCAGAAAAGCATCAACTCATTTTAAGCTCATACATTGTCCCACCGAAGTCAATTGGACAGATCACATGCTTAAGGGTAAGTATATGTGTTACTGGATTTAGGCCAGAGTGCTTAGTACTTTACAGGATAGAACCTTACTGCTGCTGCAGCATCAGAACTCTTCTGAATAGTTCATCAGCCATACCTCAAAAACAACATCAAAAGTTCTCATAATTCAGGCCTGAGTGAAGTTAATGGCATAAGTCTCATTAACTTCAAAGGCTGCATCTACACTGGTAAATTAAGTCAACTTAAGCTTGCTTAAGTCAACTTAATTTACCCTGTGTCTACACTACAGTTTTCTTAAGTCGATTTAAGCAGCTTGCTTAAGTCAACTTAATGAAAATTAAGTTGACTTTATTAAACCTCCTTTCCACTAGACCTAAGGCTTAAGTCGACTCCCTAGAGCCTGGCATACCCCTCCCCCCACCTGGCAGGGAAGAGCCCTTCCCACCCTGCCCCTATGCCCTGCCAGGGTCCCTGACCCCCTTTGCCCCATTGTACCTAGGTACAATGGGGCAAAGGCTGAGCCCCCTGGCATTGGGCAAGGGGTGTCCCCCCTGCCCCCGTGGACCTCCCCTAGGTCCCCCTAGCCCCACAAAGTCAACCTAGAGCATCCAGTGTGGACGCTCTAGGTCGACTTTCTAAGTTCCCCTTTAAGTCGACTTTATTTTTAAGTGTGGATACACTAAGTCAACTTAGTTAAAGGTGACTTCAATTCACAAGCGTAGACATAGCCAAAGAGTGCAAGATAAACTTCATTCTGACTACATATGTAATTAAGGTATTTTAAAGATTCCCACCTACAATTCTGCCCCAAGCCAATAAATGCTACATCTGCCTATCAGCTTATGGACTTCAATATTCATATATAGTTACAGAATGATTGATGAAATGGGTGAGATACAAAAGCGTTCAGGAAAAAACAAATACAAGGAGAAAAAGAGGGAATTCTTTAAGTTGTCCTCATATGCAAATATGCACCAAACAAATGTCATCAATAGGCTGGGCAGAATTCTTTATATATAATTTTGATGGATAACAATGTTTATATTTAAGTATTTTTAAAGATTTGTATCTATTAAAATTTTCATGATTCCAGAAAATGGAGGTTCAGATAATTATTTAATTAAGTAGACAGCTTAAAAAAGTGAAAGCTTTATCAAACAAATTGTCAACATGACATGTCAAAATATACAAAGTATATATCCTTAAATCAATAACTTGTACCCCTTTTCATTGTTATTTATTTACTAGCCTTGTAGCAACCCTTATTTTGACTAAGTTCTCAAAAAAACATTCTTCTTACTTTTCCTATATGTAAATTCTGAGGGAGAAATATTTTTCCATTGGTATGTGTCCATAGGATGAAATTGACATTTGGAACATTTACCTGTAAAAATATAATTCTTCCAAGTCTAATCATCAGTAATCAGCACTACAGCAAAGATGTTAATAACACTAATGGCACTGAGAGTGGTGTGACTCACTTTATATGGAAAGACCTTTCACTTTTAGGCCAAAAGGGTCACTGTAAATCTAATAATAAATACATAAATAATAAATAAATAAATTGGTTAGTCTTTAAAAGTGCCACAGGACTCCTTGTTTGCTTTGTTTGTATTTTTAAAAATCTAAATTTTTAGCCTGAAAAAAATATCTAGTCAGCATTAAGGGACATATTGTATTCCTGCTGAAGGTTTTTCCACCCAAATAAAATATTAAATCAAGATCTTGTCTACTTTGTAATCCTTAAAGATAACATGACATGACTAAAAGGAGAGTAATAATGATTAGATATCTTAGAACCATAGAAGATTAGGATTGGAAGGGACCTCAGGAGATCATCTAGTCCAACCCCCCATTCAAAGCAGGACCAACCCCAACTAAATCATACCAGCCTGGTCCCCAAAGACTATTGCTGCTTGTCAGTCGTATATTCTGGATAACGAATGCAGCTCAAAGACCAGAATATCAAAGAGGCGTGTATTCATGGGGGGTGGGGGGTGGGAGGGGTTGTTTGTTTGTTTTGTTTATGTTTGTTTTGTTCTTTATAATAAGTACTCCACTCTATCCAAAACTTAAATCTGTTAAGGTAATGCGCTGGAAGGGTGGGATTTTCAAAACCACCCATAAGACCTAGGGGTACTCACTTCCAATGGGATGTATGCTCATAAATCAGTAAAGTGCTTTAGAAAATTTCAATTTAAAGAAACGAGCACAGGACTAGGCAATTGAAGATAAAAAAATATAGTCCTATCTCTCTTGCTGAGTCACCAACAGCCAGTTTATGAGCCCCTTACTCCCACGAAGAAACAGTTAGGCCTGGATCCACAAAATGGATTTGGGCATTGTGACACTGGGAATCACAATACTAACTTTTAGGTGCCTAGAAAAATCACAGGACAGTATTGCAATCCACAAAGCCTGAGTTAGGCACCTAGGTTCCCTGTACAATGAATGGGGACAGAGAGACCCCTTAGAATATGATATACAAAGCCAGCAGACTAGATCAGGAGCTGCCTAAACTAGCCCATGGGAGATTCCAGCAACAAGGGTTCTAAACCCTGCCCCCTTCTCAGAGTTCAGTGCCTAAATCTGGGTTGCAGAGAGGCACCAGTTTCTGCTTGTTCCATGAATCAGGGGAAGATAGTGTAATGTAAAACGCATGCAGGGCCTAGTCAGAATCCACCTAACTCCACACAAAACAGCCAGTAGGGAGGGGGAAGATGACCTCCCTTATAACTTTAGCCCGGTCTTTCTGGAATGTGGCAGTTAAAGGTACTTCCTTCTACCCGATAATGGATTTGAACAGGAACTGGTCATTTCTGTCAGGGAAGTGTTCTAAGCACTAGACTAGAGGAAGTCTAACTTTTTCTCGGGCCCAAATAATATTTCATTATTCAATTAAAGTTGAAGATCTTTAATAGGAGAGACTAAAGAAGACCCATATCAGTCTAGTCTAGTAGCGACTTAGACAGCTTAACATTTATCTTTTCCTTGATTTGTGAATTGCACTGGAGCTTAGGTGCCATGACAAATAGAAGGAGGGAGCAGTTTTCATGCTCTGAAGCAGAAACTTAAATGCCAAAGGAATTTTGCCACAAAAACTTAGGCACCAAGTGACTTTAGGTGCCTACAGAGTTATGTGTTAGCTCAGTGGGAGTTTTTTGGGTCACAGTGGGGTCAAAAAACAGGAATTAGTTGCCTAAATTCTTTTGTGGTTCCATCTGTATTCACCTAGCTAGTCCTATAGAATTCAGTTGGCTACTCAGGTGAAAAACTACTCAACAGTAGGAGCCATACCTTCACACAGTGGCCACAAAGGACCTTGCACAAAGTGCCTCACTTCTCTAGTTTCTCCCTCCACAAACCGAAAACAACAATTATCTGTCTGATAAGGGTGTCTGTAATGATTAATCAGCTCCAAGATGTGAAAGCTGGTTCTCACCTGGTATAAACTGACACCACTCAATTTACTTCAATATAGCTAGGCTGATTTACATCAGCTGAGATCTTGCTCACAAAGTACTAAAATATTGTTGATTTTTAACAGTATTTATCAGCCCTTAGGAAGCAACCATGTTTACAAAACAGAATAAAGAACCGGGATCAAGGACACCAGCATGCTTTTATGGATCAAAGAAAATCTCCCTAAATTTACTCTCACTTTGAAAATGAGCAAAGCATGTATTCATATTCTGTTGGTGGATTCTTATGACTGAACTCCTGGAGGAGCATGTTCTATCCTTGTTGCAACCTGTGTCTTCAAAGCATTACTTCAGCATCATAAGGACTGGCTGGAAGGCTGCTATGGTTTATGAGATGTAATCAAAGCCCTAAAGTACCTAAATATTTTATATTTTCCTTCATTGCTTGTGCTGGACTTCTCAAAGATTCTGAATCATAGGAGATGAAGCTGCACCACAAATCATGTTATGTAACAATGACAGGAGATAGTGACACAATTTACTGTCATCAACCACAGATGAGAGTAAGATAAATAAGCCGTACCTGCAATTCAGACAATTTGAAAGGTCATTATTAATACCAGATTAGATTGTAAGGGATATATGATCAACTAGTGTAAATCAACATTGATGCACTGAAATACGCTGACTTATGCTGATTTACAGCAGTTGAGTATTGGCTCCATGATTTCAGAATGCCTCCAGTAAATTTCACTTTCAGATATAAAATTAAGTCTACAGTCTGAAGACGGCAGAGAGGGCTATTCATTGGCAAGTCAACAGCCCACTGGAATTTAAAATAAAACCCACAAATGTAAAGGCTTGGACGTTGGCATAAATTGCATCTCCGACTATTTAAGGTTAGCTTAATTCACACCTCACTGTGCATCTATGAATCTGGCCCATCCCTCCCAGTTTCACCAGCAAGTTGCATAGTAGCTGATGTTATTTTAAATGTCAGCTGATATTTTAGTTGCTTGTGATATTCAATGAGATAGATCTCCCCCTTCCTCATTCCCTTCCTCACCTACACAGTGATATCTCAAAAAAAAGTAAGTAAACTAAAAATCACCCCCATGCAACAAATCTTAAGTAATGTAGAGAAGAATACAGAAAACTTGACAATGCCTATCAGAAATATATGCTTGACTTTGATGGTAGACTTTAAAATCCTTTTGAAAATCCTGGGCACCTGTCCATATCCCTCCCTACCCCACCTCCCTCCAGGAAAGGTTTTACTCTCCTAGCCCAGCCACTCTCCTATCCATGGCAATCACTATTCCACAGCCACTCTCCTATCCATGGCAATCACTATTCCACTCCACTCTGCTGGAGGTCTGGGGGAGGCAGGGAGGAACCCTCACCCTCCCACTTCTCTGGGCCTTGGCACAGGGGCCCTATGTGCAGTAACCTCTGCACAGTCACTTCCTTTCAATCCATACCCTGGGCTGCTTCCCCTCAGTCCAATTCAGTGTCAGCCATTACCTCAGGGCCTTCACTACTGCTGCATCCCAGCAGCCAGCCACTATTCTGTCCAAGGTGCTGACTTCTCCAGCCACCCAGGCAACCAATTTTCCTTTCTAAACTCTCAGGGTGTGCCTTTGCAACTCCCTTTTATACAGAGCTTCTGGCCCCTGATTGGCTCTCCTGCCACAGTTTCCCTTGCTTATTGGCTGCCACTTCTGGAACCCTTTTAATCCTGTCCTGACCAGTGCGGGGCAGATGCCCCGTCATGGTAGACAATGGATTGGTATTGGAGTTGCTTCATCCATGAAATGTATCATTGCAATCAACTGAAATCTTGTGGACATCAGGCTGGTTGCTGAATGGAAAGAACTTCACAATTCCATTGTGATGGATTTGTGAAAATTCCGCACAGTATTAGAGACCTTACTGAGGATACTGGCAGTTATTTCTTGCAAGGACAGATTCTAGTCCCTAGTCCCTATAGTTCCTATAAGGGACTCTACACTGGTCCCCACTCATTCCTTCCCACCTTCCCTGGACACCCTAGGTCCCCCTCAGCAGGAGAGTCTCCCCTCTCTTACCCATACAGTACATGACCTGCCAGGCATCAAGTTCTTGGCTAAACAGGAACATACTCCCCATTCCCCAGGTTGCAATACCATTTGATCCATCTGGATGGAGGGGTGGTTGGGTCAATGTTCAGCAGTATTGTGTAGCCAGAACGATCTCTAGACTGCTCTAACAGCAGAAATACTGATTTAATGTGGGATCACTGCAAAAAGGAGTCAGGCGGCACACACCCTGGCTCTGGAGCCTATGGAATTAAACTAGTGTTAAAACCTTTTGGGCATGTTCAATGCCAACCTCCCATAATGGGTATCACTAGACCTTGGTTATTTACTGTTCATGGAACACAAAGGCTGGGTTCTCGGTTTTACCCCAGTTACTGGTATTAGTAAAAGGGTCACAACTGGGTTGCCTTACTGGTAAATAATTGGTTGCACCAAATTAGACACTTGAAAGTCCTAATTACTGCCTACTCAGATCCTTATAATACTTTTTTTCCTATAAAGGTATGTTATCTTTGGGGTTGGTCTCAATCTCTCTCTTGAGTTAAGTCTGCTGAAAGAAATTAGTCACAAGAACCACCCCTTTAATAAAGGGCCAGTCCTTGAATTTTATTCTAATCACCTTGCTTCTCATGCTTTGTTCACAGACAAGGAGGATAACATAAAACAAGAAATCCCAGAAATAGAAAGGGAACTTTGAATGCCAAGGAATCCAGATATTAAGAAGCTGCCTATGAAAGCAAACCTGATTTTTTAATAAATGATACATGGATAAGAATGAGATTATTTTAATTTAAATTATTAAAGGTTGGTTTGGATAAGCAAAATTCACACCCTGAATCTGAGCACCCCAAGTTTTGGGGAAGTTAGGTTCCTGATCTAAATTTTGAGATGCGGACATATCTCTAATAAGAGCCCCAGTGACTGGATGCTCCTATGAATATTATTCCAGCTATCTAGTTGCAAATCTGGGTTACAAATCTTCAAAGTACAACTTGTTAAGAACATAAGAATGGCCATTCTGCATCAGACCAATGGTCCATCTAGCCCAATATCCTGCCTTCTGACAGTGGCCAATGCCAGGTACTTTAGAGGGAGTGAACAGAGCAAGCAGTTACTGAGCGATCCATCCCATGTTGTCCACTCCTAGTTTCTGACAATCAGAGGCTAGGGACACACAGAGCATAGGATTGCATACCTGACCATCTTTTCTAATGCTCCATGAACTTACCTATTTATTTCCCTATTATTTTTTAACCCCATTACAGTTTTGGCCTTTACAACATCCCCGGCAATGAGTTCCACAGGTTGACTGTACGTTGAGTTAGAACTGTTTCCTCTTGCTTGTTTTAAACCTGACCCCCCTAATTTCTTTGGGTGATTCTTGGTTCTTCGGTTACATGAAGAAGTAAATAAAACTCTTTTACTCACTTTCTCCACACCAGTTACAATTCTATAGTCCTCTAGCATATTCCCCTTAGTTGTTTCTTTTCCAAACTGAAAAGTCCCAGTCTTTCTCATCTTAATTTCTCCTCATACTGAAGCTGTTTCATGCCCTTAATAATTTTTGATGCCCTCCCTCTCTATTGTTTCCATTTTTTTCTTTTTTCTTTTCTTTTGAGATGGGGTGACTAGAACTGCACATAGTATTCAAGGTGTGAGTGTGCCATGGATTTATATAGTAACACTGTGGTATTTTCTGCCTATCTGCCTATCCCTTTTCTTATGGACTTAACATTCTGATATTTTTAACTACTATTGCACATTGAATAGATGCTTTTCAGAAAACCATCTACAATGATTCCAAAATCTCTTTTTGGAGTGGGAATAACTAATTTAGATACCATAATTTTCTGTGTAAAATTGGGGTAATGTTTCCAAATATGCATGCCTTTGTATTTATCAACATTGAATTTCATCTGCCATTTTGTAGCCCAATCACCCAGTTTTGTGAGATCCCTTTGTATCTCTTTGAAGCCTGCTTTGTACTTAACTACCTTGAGTAATTTTATCTCTTTTGTAAATTTTGCCACCTCACTGTTTACCCTTTTTCTAGATCACTGATGAATATATTGAACAGCACTGGTCCAAGTACAGATCCCTGGGATACTCTACTATTTACCACCTCTCCGTTCTGAAAAAAACAAACAAACAAAAAAACCCTTTGTTTACTATCTTTTAACCAATTGCTGAAGCCTAAAACTTTCCCTCTAATCCAATGATTTCTTACTTAGTTTATGAGCCTTTAATGAAGGACCTTATCAAAGGCTTTCTGAAAGTCCAAGTACATGGTACCACTAGATCACCCTTGTCCATATGTTTGTGGACCCTCTCAAAGAATTTCACGAGATTAGTAAGGCATGATTTTCATTATAAAAGCCATGTTGACTCTTCCACAACAAATCATGTTCATCTATGTGTCAGATAATTCTGTTCTTTTCAGTAGTTTCAGCCAATTTGCCTGATACTGAAGTTAGGCTTGCCAGGCTATAATTACCAGAATCATCTCTACAGCCTTTTTTAAAAAATGAATTTACATTAGCTATCCTCCAGTCATCCAGTATAGAAGCTGATATCAAAATAGGTTACCTACCATAGTTAGTTATTCTGCAGTTATTTATCTGAGTTCCTTCAGAACTCTTGGGTGAATATGATTTGATCCTGGTTAGCTATTACTGTTTAGTTCATCAATTTGTTCCATTATATCCTCTAATGACACCGCAGTCTGGTACAATAACTCAGATATGCCACCTAAAAAAGAATGGCTCCGGTGTGGGAATTTCTCCTCACATCCTCTATAGTGAAAACCGATGTGGAGAAGCATAAGGAGAAAATAAAAACATTCTTTCAAATGGCCTTATCTTTTTTGAATGCTTCTTTAACATCTTGAGTGTTCGTTGGCCCCCCCCCCCCATTATTTGGAAGCTTCCTACTTCTGATATATTTCAACTTTTTGCTGTTAATTTTTGAGTCATTGGTTAGTTGCTCTTCACATTTTTTTTGCCCTGCCTTATTATACTTTTATACTTGACTTTCTAGAGTTTATGATATTTTCTTCAGTTAATTCATGAGATTGTTCTTGAGATTTTTAGGAGTTCCATCTCTAGATAAGCTTAAGATAACAAGAGATCAGCATTTCTCAAATTATTTTAGCACTTCTTCTAGTCATAGCAGGAACCAAGAAGTAAATTAAAATATTATTAAGCATGGATATTGTGGCATCACTTATGGAAAAAATAAGGAGGCAATCTTTTACAAGAAGAAATTTAGTTTAAGTTTAGAACAAAGTTATTAATTAATGAACACAACATACTTCATATGTGCACACAATTGTCACCTCTTGCATATGTCCATTTATACAGGTAACTGGGCATTTGTGCATGCAAATGCCTGAATAGTAGACCAAGCAAAGCACTGTAATTGTTCATAAAAATTAATCCACATTTCTGCAATTTGATTCATGTGGATTAACCCATCTGTCTTGGAGACCCATTGATTCAAGTGAGACTTCATTGGGTTGTGTGAATCGACCCAGAGCACTCAAGGTGCATCTACACTTACAAGTTAGGTTGACTTAAGGAAACTTAAGTCAACCTAAACTACTTCTCGTCCACACTGGGCTTTCCTTAAGTTGACTTAAGCATTTCCTTAAGTCGATTTAAGGAAAAGGTAAGTCGACTTAATGACACCTTATTTTAGGTCGACTTAAACCAGTATGGATGGGGATTAGCATCTAAGTTGACTTTATTAAGTCGACTTAAAGTGTTAAGTTGACTTAATAAGGTCAAAAAGGGGCTATGTCTACACTTGAAAAGTTGTTGACTTTTGTTAAGTTGACTTAATAAGGTCGAAAAGGGGCTATGTCTACACTTGAAAAGTTGTTGACTTTTGTTAAGTTGACTTAATAAAGTTGACTTAACTTTTCTAGTGTAGACATAGCCTCAGATTGCAAGATTGGGGACTATTCATGCCATTCTGTATTCTCACTTAGAAATAAGGAGTTTGAAAGGAAGTTTGAGGTTAAAATAGGCTGCTATATAAGGGACTATGTTCAACATTTTGACCACATTGATTGTTGACACCCACAAATTGAAATTGTGACTAGGGAAAAAAAATAAACCACAAAGTAAAGAACAACCCTTGACAACTTCTCGTATTTCCTTCTATTCTCTTGTCTATTAAAAAAAAGTTACAAAATGTATTCCACTTTTCCTACCATATATTATTCCCATTATTTCTTTACATAACTATTTCCTGTTCTGTCATAATGGTGTAAAGTACTAAAAAATTCAATTTTCTTTTCACCAGGGTAATTACAGAAACTATTTGATTTTAAATTGAAACAATACAGAGCCAACCCCATAGCTAATATATATA